>OZ018319.1:103404368-103894776 GCA_963969495.1 Ceratothoa steindachneri
TCGGTAGGATTAAGAGCGCAACGCTGGTCTGGTCGCCCAGGCCTCGCGGAATTTTTGGCGCCCTCATCGCCGCACTCATATCCCGCAATTCATACATGTGCAAGAACCCAACAGTAGATAATCTCGACATCCGCCCGGCTCGCCAAAACTGTGGTGTCATGAAAAATCGGGAACCAGGAAAGGCGAAGATTCCAATGACACAAGGGCAATCAGGGCGCTTTGTGAGTCGCTATAAATCGCAATTCGGTCCCTAAACCAGGCACGTCACGTAATCTTCAGTACCGAGCAATGTATTGCAACCAGCTCGGCCGTGAAGACAGACGCAACACGAAGAGAGACCTGCTAACTTCAAAGAGAGGATACGGCGTGGAAACCAACCTCCTCTTGAGGCTTGAAGCCATCCATATACACTGGCACAGTTACAGCGTGACACGAAGTGTGCTACAAAAAGGCTGATTGCAATGCCCCGGTGCTGTAGAAGCTTTGAGAACAGAGGCATGGCGACAAATGGTCAAAGGTGGCACTCATCAGGGTGGCGTCCTAGACAGAACGAGTAGCGCCACTGGCCTGAGAGCTATACCTAGCTCTCGAAGAAGTTTCCTGGTCCTAAAGCCGAAGGGCTTTGGGTATGACTGGCGTCTCTCAGCGACATCAGCAGCAAATGCAGCAATAGCTATTGGGAACTGAAGGAGGCGCCGGGCTCGCGCTTACAGGGGAATAATGCACGGTGTACGGCGCAGAGCGAGAGGCATCTCGCCAGTATCGACAAGTTTAAGTAGGTTCTAGCCTACTTGGCGATACTGGCGAGATGCCTTTCGCTCTGCGCCGTACACCGTACATTATTCTCCTGTAGGCGTGAGCCCGGCGCCTCCTTTAGTGCCCAATAGCTATCACAATACGCGTTGGCTTCGAATGAACAAGGAAGTGAAAAAAAGTAAGGCAGTAGGCTTATCAGCGCCCCAGGCGCTGAATGGCACGGAGCGAAGAATATCCATTGCGCGGATACAAGATACCCTAAAGCTGCGAATATTAGCCTGCCAGGTGAGGCATCGGTCAAATACAAGAGCAAGGAAACGGTGCGAGTCCACTACTTCCAGGCCCACCCCGTTTAGCAAAAAGTCTGGGTCAGAGTGTAGCCGTGGATGGCGGCAGAAGAGAACCAAGCAAAACCAAAGCATGTGTGATTCGGCATAGCGAAAGACGCAGTTCAATGCTTGTAGGAGTCGACAGTCCAGAATTGGCATCTGGGCCGCGCATAAAGAGATCGAAAAGTCGTCCATGTAGAGGGTAGCAAGAACACCTTCCGGCAGCACCGAAATGATGCCGTTGATGCTCATGGCAAAAAGTGTGACATTGAGGATACTTCTCCCCCTACCCGTACGCGGAATCGAAAACCTCTAATGGTGTGGAGAGACCCCATGATACCGTATCGCCATGTGGTATCATTGGCCTCCACCAGTCAATGTGCACGAACTCGTCCCGAGTACAAGGGAAAGGCGGTAGAGATTACGCCCAATCCGGTACCTGGACAGGTAACGTGCACGGAGATCACCAGACAGGGTCATTCAACAAGAATGTGCCGAACAGTCTGTGGAACAACGCAGGCTTCACAATAAGGCACTGGCGAGTGCTCCATCAAACGGCGTTGCGTCCCCCAAATTTGTCCCATTAGGAGGCGACAGAAAGCAACCTGAAACCTTCGCGGCATTGGGAAATAGGTCTAGGGGAACAGTTGCGGCGCAATGGCACGCAACTTTAAGTTCCATTCGACCGTCTCCGATCTTCTTTGCCAAGCAGCGCGAAGAGCTGCCCGTATTCCTGCCATGTTTTTATTGTGAGGAAAAGCGAAACGCTGGTCCAATCGCAGAGTCAACGCGGGCTCTTTGGCGCCTTCATCGGCGTGCTCATTCGCCGCAATTCCTACATGTCCAGGAACCCAGCCGAAGATAATGTCAAAATCCGCAAGGCTTGGCAAAACCGTGGCGTCACGAATATGGCGAACCAGGGGATGCAGAGATTTCAATGCCTCTAAGAGAACTCAGGCGCTTTATGAGTCGATATAGATCACAATCCGGTCTCCAAACCAGGCATGTCGCGTACCGAGTGGTGTATTGCCGTGAAGACAGACGCTATCCCTGGCAGAGCCCTGCTGACTTCAAAGAGAGGGGATACGGCGTGGAAGGCGACCCCTCTTGGGACTTGGAACCATCCGTATACACTGGCACGGTTACAGCGTGACACAAGCTGTGCTCCAAAAAGGTCGAACGCAATACTCCCGGCGCTGTACAAGCTTTGGGAGCAGAGGCGTGGCAAGAATTAGCCAAATGTAGTACCCTCCAGGGTGGCATCCTGGGCAGAACCAGGGGCACTACCCGCCCGAGAGTTATACCTAGGTCTCGAAGGAGTTTCCTGGCCCTAAACCCAAAGGGCTTAAGGTATGACTGTTGTCTCTCAGGGGCATAGGAAAGGTCGAAATCAGATGCAGATGCAGTAAGAGCTGTTGACGACTGAGGATGGTGCCGGGCTGGCGCGTACGGGCGAATAATGCACTGTACACAGCGTAGCGCGATTGGCATTTCCACAGCATCGACTAGTTAGCTCTCAATGGGGAAAGAGTGGAAGGCATCGGTCTCCAGGAGAAGGCTGGTGTTGTGGATTGAGTCCACCTTCCAAAATAAACGCTCGTCTGCGGATGCATAAAACTCGCATCCGTATTCGAGCTTCAAACGAACAAAGGATCGATAAAAATGTAAGGCAATAGGCCAATCAGCGACCCAAGCGCTGAACGTCACGGAACGGAGAATATCCAAAGCTGCGAATATGAGCCTCTCAGGTGAGGCGTCGGTCAAGTACAAGTCCAAGGAAACGGTGCGATTCAACCACTTCCATGTGTACCATATTAAGTGTAGGGAAATTCCACGTGGAATTTCTTTTCCAGCACGGAAGTGATGTCCTTGCGCTGGAGAAGATTCTAGAAGTTGGTAGGCTTAAAATTGTAAACCTCTCACCCCCCCCCCTTCCACAAGCGGTAACCTCGAACCGCGTCCACTATGGACAACCTTTACGTGGCGTGAAGATTCGAGGCCATTCGAGAGTAGCGCTGTTTCCCCCACCACCCGGGAGGGAGGATCGGATATATATAGGGCTCTTCTTTCATGTGGCACAAACAGAGTTGAGGAGTCTCGCATGGACCCAAGAAGATTCCCCCAATTCCAAATCAGGTGCTAACAACAAAGAAAAGTGACGGCTGAACTATTTGTGTTTTGGAATTAGCCCCAGCCAGTGAGGTAATTCCATTTGACGATCGCCACCGAGCAATTTTTCCGCCTCCACTCATCAACTCCTGTCGAAGCCCTCCTCGTTCGTTTCTCGTTTTCGGGTGGCCGAAATACTCTCCCATGGACCGGATGTTACCACTGCTCCCTTTTTGGAGAACCGTCATCACGTTAACTTCCCGCTCAGAAGCTCTGAGCGCCCTCACTTCATGTGCAGAAGACATCCGTGAAGCCTTACCCTGACGTCTCACCTGGAATCTTCCGTAAGCCAACCCCTCGCCCCATTCAGTAACCCATTTAAGTTAATTCTTCCCATTTGAATGGTCTCCTTCTGTAATAATTTAAATTTAACATTCAGAGTCTGATGCATAAGTACAATTCCCCCCCTCGTTGACCGATGTAATTTTACCCATTAATTCTCTGATGTAATTTTGCCCATTAATTTTCTGATGTAATTTGCCTATTTATTCTCTTATTTCAGGGAAATAAAATTATATTTTTGTACAAGCCTTTTTAAATAACCTTGAGCTTTGCCATTGCCTAAATTTTACCCGACCTCGTTGCACTCTTTCTCGCTGTTCCGCCCTTCGAAACTCGTGGCGTTCCGTCCCATTGTCGGTTCGCTTTTAAGTTATTGGTCACTCCCCCATAGATATAATATTGTATTGATATAACATAATGTTATATGACGACATTAATAAACAAGTCTAGTTCAGGGTATAGCCATGGATGTTGGCAGAAGTGCACCACCTTAGTCTTGGCCAAGGAAAACGGAAACCTGTGCACTTCAGGAAGCGAGAGACGCGGTTCAATGCCTGTTGGATTCAACGCTCCAGAGTTGGCATCTGGGCCGCGCCAAAAGAGATCGAAAGGTCGTCCATGTAGAGCATAGCGAGAACCTCTTCTGGCAGTACCGAGGAGATACCGTTGATGCTCAGGGCAGAGAGTGTGACACTGAGGACATTTCCCTGCGGGTCACCCTCTTCCTGCTCCATTTGGCCGGAGAGGGAATCCCCCCCCCCTCTACCCGTACACGGATTGGAGGATCTCGCAAAATTTCAGATATAAAGATTGGGAGGCGTTCCCTCGATCCCATCGTCTGGAGAGTCTCCATTATACCGTATCGCATGCGGCATCATAGGCCTTCTCCAGATCGAATAACACGGTGGCGTAGTGCTGTGTACGAAGGAAGGCCTCGCAGACGGCAATTTCCAGTCGAAGCAGAGGATCCGACGTTGAATTGAACTTGCGGAAGCCGCACAAGGCAGAAAACAGATAGCCTCCACTGTCCAGAAAAAAAGGCTAATCTAAGAGGTTAGAGAGATTGGGCGGAAACCGAACGGAGTAGAGTGATCTCTCCCCGGCTTGCGAAAGGCGAGCACAATAGCGATTGGCCAGGAATCTGGGAGGAGACCCTCCACCCAGATCCTGTTGAACAAATCTAAGAGAAAGGTCATGCCTTGCTCAACCAGGTATCGAAGCAAGGTGCACGAGACATTGTCCGGACCATGGGCGGTGACCGCACACGAAGTAAGAGTGGAACGCAACTCACTCAGAATAAACCTGTCGTAAAAGGCTTCTCTGCCTCTGGAGGTAAAGTCCAGTCGGCGGCCTTCCTCAACATCACAACGGAGCAACATTCCGGCTAGATAATGCGGAGAAAGCGGTCACGAAGGATTTCGCCACAGACGCGGGGTCCGAGATTGCGATCCCATTCTCCTGGAGAACGGGAGTGGGGCCTGCGGGAACTTGCCCCCAATCCTTTTGACTCACTTCCGCACCTCTGCTAGAGAGGTCTTCCCGTTAAGTGAAGACACGTATGTCAGCCAAGAAGAGCGGCGGGCGTGCTTTGAAAAATACCGGAACCTATCCCTAGCCCGACGAAATTCACCGACAGTGAAATCGACCAGGCGGCGCTTGTAGCGATGTAGACATAGCGCTTCCGCTTGAGGGCCTTCTCACACTCAGTTGACCATCACGGGGGTAGTCAGCGTGCAAAACGGACAGACATTCAGGATTAGTAGCCAGGTGCGCGGCGATGAGGTTGAGGGAGAAGAATTCAACGGCCTCATCTACAACTAAAATTCCTCGACTGAGATAGGGAATTCAGTCATTTCCTAAAATGCAGACCACCGTGCCCGCGCCAGGCACCCCTGGGGCGGTCTATAGAGCAGCAGCGGCCGAGAAAATGATATTTGAATGAGAAAATGATCATTACCATGGATGTCATCGACCATTCCCCAATCAAAATTCACGCTGTACATCCGGAGAGCACAAAGATAGATCGACGCAGGAAAATGAAGCGGTTCTCTGGTAGTGATGCGTAAACTCATCCGCATTTAAGACACTCATCTCAAGCTCGTCGATCAGGTTGGCAAGGATTTGACCCCAGGTATTGATCTAGTAGTCTCCCCAGAAGGGGTGTCTACCTCTTAGATTTTCTAGAAAGAGATAGGGCCTTGGCAACCGTGCCATGACGCGGCGAAATTGCCCCGCGTTGAAGTCGGCTGACGGTGGAATGTTCGCGGAAATAACCATATACCTCCTATCAAGGTGCAGCTGCATAGTTAATGACTGAAAGGAGATATCTGAAGCAAAGAGAAGAACGGAGACATCATGCTGGGTGTAAAACGCACATCGTCCCGCCCGGTCCCAATCCCGTGGTGGTGGGGTCGCAAAACCCTTACACCCCAGTAGGGTGTGCAGGGGGCATGCGCCCATAATTATCTCCTGCAAAACGATAGCTAACGGGAAACGGGACGAGACGAGCGTCCGCAGCTCCTGCCAGTTGTCCTGGAGTTCACAGTAATTCCATTGAAGGAATATGCACTCCGGTGACATCAAGTGTCCGAAGAGCACTTATCTTGGCTGCCTCGGAGGGATCCGCCGCATTCGCCATAAGACTCCCGTCCGAGAAACGGGTCACCTTGAACTCTCTACCAATCATACTAGCTAAAGATCTCCTCTAATGGATCAAGTTGCCCTTAGCCAATAAATGCCATCAGTAGAGCCAATAACGAGGAATCCTTTGAAGCCAACGGGCTCGAAAATGACGGGTAATCTCTGAATGAGAGGGCCCGATGTAATCGTGGCTCGCTCTGCGCTCTAGCGCTTTTGGTCTTAGTCAGGGGCTTCACACCCCAGGAGGCAGAGGGGCCGGATGTGCCGATCTTGGCTTGGTCGCTTACGGAAGTGGCCCAGACACTTCCGTCCCCGCAGCCCCCTCAGATGGAGAGGAGCCCCGAGATGGAGAAGGTCCTGGGGTTCGTAGGGGCAACGGTTGAAGGAGTATATCCCTCCCCTCATTGTACTGCCTTGGAAACCCTAGCTGTTTGAGGAGGACCTTGCATATGAGCGCACTCGAGTTCGGTGCGTGGCGACGAGCACGTATTCGCTCCAATGGAAGGCCCTACCGTCTGAGCCTGGGTTGCCTCAAGGACCATGTCATCCTCCAGTTGGCCATCCCCCCCCCCTCCCATGACATCACAGTTCCTATTGGCAGCAGTGTCTTTTGGGAGAAGCGACCGAAGGGGCTAGGCTTCCCTTTCCCCTCTAAGTGAGGTTTGACCTATCGAGTTGCTTCAATGGGGAGCGTTCCGCTATGGGCTGCCTGCTGGCTTTCTTGGCAGACCCCTTGGAAAGTAAAGGGGGGACTGCCGCTTGAACGAGGGAGGTGCCCAAAGGCACCTCCGGACAAGGGGGTGAGGGGGAGTCCCTTACACCCGTAGGCGAAGGAGAGGAGTAAGTCTCCTCTCCGGTTAGAGAGATTTGGAGGGTCCTCTGCGAGAGCACAGGGGGTGGAACCTCCAGTATTTCTGTGGAGCTGCCCGAAGGCCTCTCCGTTGATTGTGAGGTGAAAAGGAGAAGTTTTTTTTAATTTGCATCATTTGGCATGGTGATCCTAATTTTCTCACGGGATGCACACGCTTATCACCCCTCGCAGTAGCCCGTTTTGCAAGGAGTGCGTACAAGGCTGGCAGAGCCATGTGCCACCATTTTCAGCTACCCCCCTTGACTGGTAACCTGGCAACCTCCCAGCATGGCGGCTCTATCTTGGGCACGGCGAAAAAAATACATAGTAAAGTGAGGAGGAATGGGGATGTGAGGAAGATCAGGGGTTAGGGAACATTGTCCCATCCCTCCAAAGCCCCGATCCGGGACGGTTGCTGAGAAGAAGGGCAACATCTACTCTGTGAAATTAGAGGCTGACCAGAGAGAGTTGTGGGAGAGGTTGTAGCGAAAGTGAGGAAGTAGGGGACAAATACAGGCTATCTGAATGAAGTAGAAGAAGCTAAGCTGGGGCCAGACGGGGCGCTGAGTCCCGTCAGCAAGGCGGCCAGGAAGGTAAATCGCCGCGCTTCTTACGGGGCTAAACCGGAGCTCAGGAATTAGAGAACATTGCCCCTCACCCCTCACCCCTCAGCCCCGATCCGTGATAGTTGGCTGTGTCGACGTGCCATTATGGAGCACTCCAAAGTCCTGTGTTTCCTTTCCACCCTCCCGATCGTCAACGGGCCAACCCGCGGTGGCGCAAAGACGATGAACACCAACGAGGGCAAACAGTTCATTGAGTAGTTTGAATTCGAATTGGGCGCCTTTGTCGGTTACTACGTAAAGATGGACTCCAAATCTGGGAGTCCACCCGTCTAGGAAAGCTAACGCAACCGTTGCGGCACATATGTTCGGGATCGGTATCGCTTCTATCCGTCTAGTCGCTTAGTCGATGCATGATAGTAAATACAGATTGTGTGAATGGTAGGATTATTCACGCAGTGTAAACGGTAGGAGTGGTACAACTATATCGATATGCACCAGTTTCGTACCTTGAGGATGGAATATCAATGGGCAGGATCGGGGACTCCGTGTGGCGATTAATCTTGGAAGATTAACAAGAAAGGCACTCCTTCGTCTAGGAGCGGATATCACTGTCCATATTGGGCCAGAAATATCGAGATTTGATGAGACGAAGTGAAACCTTGATTCCAGGGTATGACAGATTATGTAATTGATTGAACATAGTTATTCTGCATGTCAAAGGGGCAAACGGTCGTGGATATATTGATTTTACTTCACACCAAAGCTGAACTTCCTCGGGAAAAGGGTAAGATTTTAGCCAGAGTGAAATTCTTTCGTCATTATCCTGCACTGCCGCCAAAGTCCGAGGTCAAGAGAGTCAATTTAGACCGAATTGACGTTCCTTGAAAGGCAGTCAGCGAATACGTTACCATGACAACGCACGTAAGCGATATCACGGACGTATTCTAGAATGGTTGTCAAATGGCGTTTTTGCCCCTCAGTTGAAACTAAAGGCTTGTGATCAGTGCACATGGTAACGTGGCGACTCTAATAAGGTACCTGAAGTGCATGACAACAATATAAACTGCCAGGGGCTCTCTGTCGTAGGTGTAGTATAAAGGTTATGTCCGGCTTAGCTTGCTCGAAAAAAATGCCATCGGTTTTGCATATCCGTTAAGCATTTGGTGCATGTCAGCACCTGTCGCATATTGGGAGCAGTTTTTTACCAGCTGGTATGGCGAATCATTGGGCAGCGGGTGACAGAGTTTAACGGAGGCGATTAAGGCTAATTTGTTATTTTCAAATGCTCCTCGTGCTAATTATTCCACACGAGCTCCCGAGACTTTGGTTGCGGGCGTACAAGCTCGGTCAACGGAGCTGGAATTGCGGCAAAGTTATGATACATTTTGCGGTAGTATCCTAACATGTCTAAATATCTTTTAAGTTCCTTGTAGTACTTTGGTAAAGGTATGTCTCCAATTTCCTCAGTTTCTTCGCTGGTGGGAAGATTCCTTCCACCGAAATGTGAGGCCCTAAAAAGTCTATTTGCCCCTTCGCCAGCACGCACTTCTCCAGGGATATTCTCAGACCGTTTTCGACCAGGATTTTAAAGATTTTCTCCAGATGCTTCAGGTGTTGTCGTCCATATTGTCCGAATATATTAGGATGTCGTCTATATACACAAAAACGAACTCCAATCCTCGAAACAGGGTGTAAATGTGACGTTGGAGGGTACAGCTTGCATTTCGGAGACTGAATTGGAGCTTAACGTACTCCCACAAACCAAATATGGTTGTGACTGCAGTTTTCTCTGTGTGCCTGGTTCATAGGGATTTGATGATAGGCACGAACCAGGTCCAACCTTAAAAAGATCCTTTTGCCATGGAGGCGGTTCGTAACACTTTGAATTCGTGGCAGCGGATACCTGTCGCGCTTTGTGGTCGCATTGAGCACTCGGAAATCACTGATTACTCTGTTATCACCGGGCAACTTCTTTAGCACCATGTGAATTGGCGAAGCCTATGGTGACTTTGTCGGGCACACTACCCCCTTATTCATTAGTGTTTTGAAAGTTGCTTTGGCAACCAATAGTTTCTCTATTGAAAGAGGCCTCAGCCGTGCGAATGTCGCGGAGCACTACCAATTTCCATCGTATGCGTCACTGAGTTCGACGATGAGAGGAAGGGCTGAGCAGGTGCAGGTCCGTACAGAGCCTCATATTTTTCCAATATGGCTCTGCACTGGGGCGGTAGGTGCTTAAGTTAATTGAAAATTAAGGTTACCGCAGTTTCTCCAGATAATCTCACTTCCTATACAAGTTTATTTTGTTTGTCTATTAGTATGTCGCGCGTACAATCTATTAAATGATCATAATGCCTTAAAAAGTCAATGCCTAATAACGGTGAAGTGGTATCCGTTACTACAAATGACCAATTAAATTATCGGCGAAGACTGGGGATTACTATGTGCGTGTGAACCTAGCCGTTCACTTTTATTTTGCCGCCATTAGCCGTTAAAATATTTATACTAGATTCGCGCAATTCACCCAATTTCACCAATTTAGCCAGAATTATCGATACACACGCACCGGTGTGGATAAAGAAATAACATTTATTACTACACACTTTAGTGGCGACGGTGAAAACAGACTGCATACCAGCGGCCACGCTTGCAATAGCATGCCAGCCTAGTTTTCCGTCGGGGCTGGCGAAGATGGCCTGGAGGAATGTTTCATCTGGACCTTCTCTTCTCTCCTGGACCATCTACACCAGGGTTTGCAGAATTTCGCGTATTCCCAAAAGAATACATGTAAGCGGCAAATTATAGGTCTTTGTTTTTTTCGCACTGTAATTTGCGCACTGTTACTTTGCATATAACTGGGACGATTCCCATTAGGATACGCACCATTGGACACTGACCGCGCACTTCCCGCCGAATTATTTATATACTTATTACTCGTATCTCTATTTTTATACGGCATAAACGCGTCGGACAAGGAAACAGCACTGTGACCTATCGACTCACTACTAGTATTTATATTAAGGCACTGGGCACAGAGGTGGGCAGTATTTAAATAGATTTATGTATTTAAAATTGTATTTGTAAATACATTTGAAATCGTCTATTTAAATAGTTTGGAAAGTATTTAAATACAATGTATTTAAATAATTTTGCAAATAATTTACTGATAATAGGTTTGTATAGCTATTAAGAATGTGTAATGCATGGTTTAGCTTGTCGAAATTGTATGACAAAAACGGTTGACTGCGTGAGCCGGTTACGGAAGATTACTTGCATCAGTTCAAATTCAGTTAAAAGATGGTCAGTTTTGTTCGATTGTATAGTGAGAGCGCTCAACGTTATTTAAACTGTTGCATGGCAACTCCAGCTTCTTCGAAAGAGTATGAAATAGAGAGATTAGACAATAATAAAGACGAGGAAAATAAAGATTCATGTAATTATACTCATCCTTTACTAGATGGTAATTTTTTCAGAGTGAAATCTTCCGACGGAAAAAAAGTGAAGTGAGTATGTATATCATGCAATCGTGAAATCTCTGCCGCGAGCAATGCTACTTCCAATCTACGCATTCATTTGAAAGTAAGAATTTATTAAAGCTAATTATGATACTTAATTGAATTGACAAGTTTTACTATTTCTTATTTTTAGAAAATGGCAAAATTGCATGGTTTACCATGCACGAACCTACCTGCTTCCTTTTGCAACACCTTTATTTATAGTATATGATGATTGAATTTAACGTCAATTATGGCAACGTGAAACACTTGTCCGTCAATTATCTGATCATGTACATTTATCAACAGAGAAAGCATCCTGTTTTGGTGCAAAAAGTGGATAACTACGTGACAGTTCAAAGAAAAGATTCAAAAATAAAATGTTCGGTTTTAGACGATGGTCCTTCATGCAGCGGTGTTAAATTAAAGACATTATTGGAGTGTTTTGCGATGAACATTGTGAAAGATTCTACCAAGATATTGCTGCTATAGAAAATCGCTATAAAGGAAAATGGATCCTGCAATGCTTGCTGACTTCTGCTGGACCCTTCACAGAAACAGACAAGATGTTGTACATAAAACGCAGCCTAAATATTCTAAAAATATATGACTAATGTATAGATTTCAGCAATTTTGAAAAATCTTAAATCTTCATTAACTTTTTAAATATAATTTTTATAATACCACACTCCGAAATGTATTGAAAGTACTTATTAATTTCTTTTGATAAATCAGATTTTTGTTTCAACTTATCTTTGTACTTTTTGTCAAATAAAATAAACATGATAACAAATATTCCATACCTCTATATACTGCTCCATTGGGACAGAAAGGGCTCGCCCCACCTGTATGCGGAATCGACGATCTCGCAAAAATTCAGATATAAAGACTGGGAGGCGTCCCCTCGCCCCCATCGTGTGGAGAGTTTCCATGATACCATATCGCCATGCGGTATCATAGGCCTTCTCCAGATCGAAAAATACAGGGCGTAGTGCTGTCTACGAAGGAAGACCTCGCAGACGGGATTTTCCAGTCGGAGCAGAGCATCCGACGTGGAGTGGAAGTTGCGAAAGCCGCACTGTGCAGAAGACAGATGGCCTTCGCTGTCCAGAAAAAAGGCTAATCTAACATTTACCAATTTCTCCATCAACTTGCACACGCAAGAGTTTAGAGAGATTGGGCGGAAACCGGCCGGAGTAGAGCGATCTCTCCCCGGAGGAGCGGAACGCAACTCACCCAGACTAAACCTGTCGTTGAAGGGTTCTCCGCCTCTGGAGGTAAAGTCCAGCCGGTGGCCTTACGCGACATCACGAAGTGCAGTGAATGCTGGTGGAGCATAATCCCGGCTAGAGAATGCTGAGAAAGCGGTCCCAAAGGATTACGCCACGGATGCGGGGTCCGAGATTTCGGTCCCATTCTCCTGGAGAACGGGAGGTGGGTCCTGCGAGAACTTGCCCCGAATCCTTTTGACTCGTTTCCACACCTCTGCTAGAGGGGTCTTCCCGATTAGTGAAGACACGTATGCCCGCCAAGACGAGGGGCGGGCGTGCTTCGAAATATACCGGAAACTAGCCCTCGCCCGAGGAAATTCTCTGACAGTGAAATCGTTCGGACGGAGTTTATAGCGTATGTAGGCATAGCGCTTCTGCTTGAGGGCCGTCTCACACTCGACTGACCACCACAAGAGTGGTCAGAGTGCAAAACTGCTAGACCTTCTAGGAATAGTAGCTAGGCCCGCGGCGATGAGGTTTTCGGAGTAGAAGTAAACGGCCTCATCTACCGACCTAACTCCTCGACTGAGATAGAGAATTCAGTCATTTCCTAGTATGCAGACCCCTGTGCCCGCGCCAAGCTCGGGAGGGGAGGCGGGGCAGCGGTCCAGAAAATGATATTTGAATGGGAAAGTGATCACTACTATGGAGGTCATCGACCACTCACCGATGAAAATCGGACTCTGCTTCCGGAGAGCACAAAGTTAGATCGAAGCAGGAAAATGAAGCGGTTCTCGGGCAGTGATTCGTAAACTCATCCAACTTTAGGACACCCATCACAAGCTTGTCGATCGGGTCAGCAAGGACTTGACCCCGGGCATTGATAAAGTAGTCTTCCCAGAGGGGGTGTCTACTGTTCAGATCTCTGAGCAAGAGAAAGGGTCTCGGCTGAAGTCCTCCGCGTCGAAGTCGGCTGACGGTGGAATGTACGCTGAAATAATATTATGCCTCCTATCAAGGTGCAGCTGCACAGCTACTGCCTGAAAGGAGGTATCTAAAGCGAAGAGAAGAACGGAAATATCATGCCTGGTATAAATCTCACATCCTCCCGCCCGGCCCCCACCCCTTGGTGGTGGGGTCGCAAAACCCTTATACCCCGTGCGGGTGGGCAAGGGGTATGCGCCCAGCATGGTCTCCTGCAAAAAGATAGTTAACGGGGAAAGGGACGAGACGAGCGACCGCAGCTCTTCCCAGCTGGCCAAGAGTGCTCGGCTATTCCATTGAAGAAATATGCCCTCCAGGCCTAGCTCGGAGGAGACGCAGGGGCCTTCTTCGAAGAGAAGACACTCACGTAAATAGCCGTACGTTTCCCGGAGGCAGAACCCCGAGTGCTGTTGGCCGGACCATGCGCTCAGTAGCTGTCGGCTTCAAGGACTTATTGGGGAGGTTGGGCTTACCATGCGAGTCTTTACCTCCCCTGGCCTCGAAACGTTAGGCGAGCGTTGCGGATTCGGAGACGGGGGGGCCCTCCTTTTGAGGATCTACCCTCCCGAGCCACCCAGCCCACCACTGGGCGTGGGCGAAGGACCCGAAGCTCTTTTGTTGCTGTTCTCATTTCGTGAGTCAGCTTTAGGAACACATTAGATCGCCTTACGCGAAACGGTCACGCTGGAGGAAAGGGGTGGGCTGGTTTTAGCCGGGGTTGGGTATGGACCTTTTTTGCGGCCATCTTTACCAGAGGAATGACCGGGGTGGGTAGAACCCGTAAAAGGGTTCCCAATGGGCGCAAGAACGACCTTACGCATAGGACGTCCCGGGTAGCGCCGGGCGAGCCAGGATCAATTCCTTTGCCTCGCAAAATGAGAGACGATCCTGAACCGGAACGGTCAGGATTTTCCTATTACGTACGGAACTGGCAGAGCCAGGTGCCACCATTTAAGGCCACCCCTCCCGCTCGGTGACCTGGCAGTCCTTCAGCATTGCGGCTCTACCTTGAGCACGGCGTAAAAAAATAGAAGGGGATATGAAGAAGGTATGGGTGGGGTTGAAGCAGGTTGTTAAAAACCCACTATCTCAACATAGGCCGTCTCACGGGTATGGTTGGCGTGCAAAACAGCCAGACATTCTGGGAATAGTAGTCAGGCCCGCGGTGATGAGGTTGCCGGAGAAGAGCTCAATGGCATCATCTACCGACCTAAACTCCTCGACTGAGATAGAGAATTCAGTCATTTCCTGAAATTCAGGCCACCGCGTCCGCGCCAAGCACCGCTGGGTGGACTCTCAGGGGGAATCGGCCCAGAAAATGATATTTCAATGTGAAAGTGATCACTACCAAGGAGATCATCAACCAACCCCCAAACAAAATCAGGCTGTACATCCAGAGAGCACAGAGATAGATAAAGGCAAGAAAATGAAGTGGTTCTCGGGCAGTGATGCGTAAACTCATCCACTTTTAGGACATCTATCTAAAGCTCTTCGATCAGATCGGCAAGGACTTACCCCTGGGATTTATTGAGTAGTCTCCCAAGATAAGATGTCTGCCATGAAGCGTCGGAATTCCCCCGCGTCGAAGTCAGCTGACGGTGGAATGTAATCAAAAATAACGGTATACCTCTTATCCAGGTGAAGCTGCACAGCTATTGCCTTAAAGGCGGTATCTAAAGTGAAAAGAAAAACGGAAACATCATGCCGGGTGTAAAGCGCGCATACCCCAGCCCGGCCCCCATCCCGTGGTGGTGGGTTCGCAAACCCTTATACCGTGGGAGGGTGGGCAGGGGACACGCACCTAGCATGGTCTCATACAGAAAAATAACTAACATGGAACGGGACGAGACGAGACTCCGCAGCTCATCCCAGTTGACTCGGAGTCCGCGGCCATTCCATTGAAGAAATATGCCTTCCAGGCCTAGCTCGGAGGAGACGCGAGGGCTCTTTTCGAAGAGAAGACCCTCACGGAAATGACCGTACGCTTCCCGTAGGCAGCACCCCTGGCGCTTTTAGCCGGATAATGTGCTGAAGGCGTTGTCGCCTTCGAGGACTTATTGAGGGAGGTTCGGCTCGCTATGTGAGTTTTTTTTCCCCTCCGCCTCGAAACCTTAGACGGCCGTTGCGGCTTGGAAGGCGAGGGGTCCTTTTTTCGAGGATCCACGGTCTCCGAGCCACTCAGCCTACCAGTAGGCGTGGATGAATGAGCCGGAGCTCCTTTGTTGCTGACCTCCTTTCGAAGGGAAGTTTTAGGAACCCCGGAAGATGGCCTGGTGACCAACTTTAGGGGTGTTGCCTCCTGTGAGTCTAACGACTCGGTGGAGGCGCGTGTCCGTTTCGCATTACGGAAAACGGGCACGCTGGGAGAAGGGATGGAGCCCTGGTTTTAGCCGGCGCTGGGTGTGAACCCTTTGTGCCGCCAGCTTTACCAGGGGAGCGCACAAGTTTAGTAGAACCCGCAGCAGGGCTCCGAATGGGTGCGGAAACAACCGTGCTCGTTGGCCTGGATGGGCCAGGAGCAGAGGGTGTCTTTCTATACATTGAAGCGTACGACGTCCTAGGCAAAGCCGGGCGCGCCAGGACCAAGTCCTTAGCCTCGCGGAATCAGAGACGATCCTGGGCCTGAATGGCCAGTATTTCTTTCTCAAGGAGATATTCCCCACATTGCTTCGAAGAAGCGGGGTGTGGCTCTCCGCAATTGACACACTTGGCCACACACGATTTGGACTTATCGTGTGCGGCCTTAGAGCTATTCACACAGACTTTGGTTGACCCCGACTTTGCACGTCTACATAAGCGATTCGTTTTGCCGTATCGGTGACAGTAATAGCACCTCCGCGGCAGTGGCACGAATGCCTTCACCCGGTAGCGGTACCAACCGGCACGAACCGACTCAGGGAGCTTGTCACAGTCGAACGTGACATAGAGTGTAAGGGTGGGTCTCGAGGCCCCTCCCTGTTTTCTCATCACACGCTCGACCTTGACCGCCCCGTGGTCAGCCAGCTCTAGAGTGATATCTTCTATGGAGTATTCCACGATTCCCTCGCATAAACTACTCATTTCACAAAGTTCATGGTAGGGTGCGGCGTCACACTCACCGTAGTGACATCAAGAGTCCCAGGAGCACTTATCTTCACCGCCTTAAAGTGATCTCCCGCATTCGCCAGAAGGCTCCCGTCTGAGAAACGGGTCACCTTCAGCTCTCTACCAATTATACTATCTAAAGCTCTCCTCTGATGGATTATGATGCCCCTGGGCCAACATGCTGCCATCAGTGGAACGAATAACTAGGAGGCATTTGAAGCCAGTGGGGTCGAAAACGGTAGGTAACCTCTGAATGAGAGGCCCCGACGTAATCGAGCCTCCGCTCTGCGGACTTTTCGTCTTATTTTTGGATTCCCCACCCAGGCGAGCACCGGGGCTTGACGTACCGATCTTGGCTTGGTCGCGTTCAAGGATGTTAGCGGCCACTTCCGTCCCCGCGCCCCCCGTGGAGGGAGAAGAGCCCCGAGTCTTTCTGGTCTCTTATTATTAATCTTTTTCTTTTTAGGAGAGGAGGGCAGTGAATAGATCCGCTTCTTCCCTACCCCAGCAGGAGCTACTAGGCCAGATGGGCCGGCCTCTGCAAGGTCCTTCGCCGAGATGATGAAGATCCCAGCAGTCGTGGGGGCACTAACTGGAGGAAGAGATCCCTCCACTGCTGGCGAGGGCCCCGCACAGGAGCAGAATCGAGCTCGGTTTTTGATGCCAAGCCCGAATCTGCTCCTATGGAAGACCCTAATTTCTGAGGCTGGGCTGCGTCAGGGAGCATGTCTACCTCAGCTAGGGGGACTCCAATATGCCATCACCCCACCCTCATGAAATCACAGGTCATGTCAGTTTCGTCCATGTTCTTCGGGGGCATAGGCCTTTACCCTTACTAGATTTAATATTTGGGCCAGCAGGTCTTTAGATGGTAGCGGCCGATGTGACCTTTCCCTCCCCCCCTCCCTCCCTAGGGGGTTTGCCCTACCACTCTGCTTCAACGGGGAGCGGCCGATTATGGGCTGCCTGCTGGCTTTCTTGGCAGTCCCCTGTGAAAGCAAATGCGGGACTGCCAGATTTGAGATGGAGTCACGAAGTGACTCCAAGGAAAGGGGTGAAGGGCAGCCACCTACATCCGTAGGCACTGGAGAGAATTAAGCCTCCTCTTCATTTGAAGAGTTATGGATGGTTCCTGGGAAACCACAGGGGGAGAACATCCATTTTCTTTGTGGAGCTGCCTGAGGGCGGCTCCGTTGTTCATATACGGGAAATGGAGAGAGATTTGTGTTTTGGTAAGTTTTCATCCATGGGCATAGTGACCTTTTTTTACGGGATGCAAACACTAATCACCCCCCCAGTGGCCCGCTCTGCAAAGTGTGAGTACAGGCCTGGCAGAGCCAGGTGCCGCCATTTTGGACCACCCCTCCCGCCTGGTGGCCTGGCAGTCCATCGGCATGGCGGCTCCACCTTAGACACGGCGTAAAATTGATAGAATGTAAGGAGGAGAGGAAAAGGGATGTTAGGATGGTATAGGTGGGGATGAAGCAGGTTGTTAAAAAAACCCATGCCGAACCAGAGCTCAGGGGTTAGGGAACTTTGTCCCCTCCCCTCTCAGCCCCGATCCGGGACGGTTGGCTTAAAAAGAAGGTCAGCATCTACCCTGTGAAATTAGAGGCTGACCAGAGAAAGCTGGGGGAGAGGTTGTGTGAAAAGCGAGGAGACAGGGGGGAAACACAAGTGTTCTGAAGGAAGGAGAAGAGTCTAAGCTGAGGTCGGGCGGTGTGCTGAATCCCGTCAGCACGGTGGCCAGGAAGGCAAATCACTGTGCCCCTTACGGGAGGAAGTAGGAGAGAAATACAGGTTGTCTGCAAGAAGGAGAAGAATCTATGCTGGGGCCGGACGGGGCGCTGAGTCCCATCAGCATGGCGGCCAGGAAGGCAAATCGCCGCACCCCTTACGGGGTAGTTGGCTTAGAAGAAGGTCAGCATCTACCTTGTGAAAATAGAGGCCGACCAGAGAAAGTTGTGGCAAAGATTGTAGGGGAAGTGAGGAGATAGGGAAGCAATACAGACTGTCTTAAAGAAGGAGAAGCGGCTAAGCTGGGGTCGGACGGGGCGCTGACTCCCGTCAGCACGGCAGCAAGAAAGGCAAATCCCCGGGCCCCTTATGGCGCTGTGGAGAAAAAACTGAAGCCCTCAGTCACGTTCTCTGAAATATTGCCAACCTCTTCTAAGTGACGTCACTAAGTGCTTTGGAAAGCGCTACCAATCTTACTGGTTAGATATCAGTATTTCATGAGACAGTTCAAGCCACCAAGACTGTTAGAAATATTATGATTCAAGTGATTGAGAATTTAGCAGAGGGACCCGAAGCTGAATCATCCAGTGATGATTATTTTTGAATTACAAAACCCACTCAAACATGATTAACTGCAGATTTAGAATTGTTTAGTTGCCTTCAGGATTCAAATAAAACACTTCAAAGTTTAAATAGATATCCAAACACCACCACCCTTCCGTCACCAGCTCCTGTGGAACGGCTCTTCTTTTTAGGAAGATTGATCTTATCTCCCAAACGGAGTTCTTTATCTGACGAAACATTTCAGCAAATTATATTACTTAAATGTAATGCTAATATAAATAGCTAACTGAAATTTCATTCTATGGAACCTTCTATTTTTTTGTAGTACCCAAGTCCAATTGTCATCAAATCCTACATTAGTAATTATACGAGTAATATACAATTTCATTTTAATTGATATTTTTTTGTGATACCAATGGTCCTTATCGATTGTCATTATACAAGGTGTCCCAGAAAAAAGTTAACCGTACTTTGAATTTGTATAACTCAAAACCTATTGGAGATTTTAGAGTCTTGCAAAAGAAAACAAATTTAACAACTATTTATCTGTTGATTCTGAAAATTTCATTAAATTCCCTTTTATGATATTAATACATTAATGGGTTTAGTGGAGGCTATCAAAAATATGTTGCGCAAGGAAGTAAAATAATGAAACTTCGAAGTTAATATCAACAAATATGAGCTGGTGCGCCGTCCTGAATCCATTAAAGCCTATTGAATTCATTGCCGTAAATCTGGCGGAGTTCCGGGAAGATCCTTTCGTGGATCATGCTCAGGTAGGCAGCACCATTCAAGTTATTTTCGTAAAACAATGGGCCGACAAGGTAGCCATTCTCGCATATTCCGATCCACAGAGACACTTTCTGCTGCCAAATACGTGTGTTAAAGTTGAATGCTGGGGGGGGGGGGTCAGTGGCGCATACTGCCGAATGTTATGGCTATTTACGTTTCAATTCATGAAAAAGGCTGCCTCATCAACAATTACAATGTTTTCTAAGAAACGAGCAGGTTTAAGGAGAAGCCATTCTTCAAATTGTCTACGACGAGAAAAATCAGTTTCAAGAAGCTAGTGTCTTGCATGCATCTTATAGGGATGCCATTTTAAGTCATGTTTAATAATGTAGTTAAATGATCAGTTTGACAATTGCAACCCGTTCTTTCTGACTGATACATGTGGATTTTGAAGAAGTGTCATCGGAACATTTTCGATATTTTCTGTTATTCTCATACGACCCGAACGACCTTTGTTTAGATTTAAGCATGTTCCTTCATGTTGGTATTTGTGAACATTTTTCCCGATTGTGGGCTTGCTTGGTGGCTGCCTACCTGGAAAACGTTGTTCCAATGAATCTTGTACTTGTTTAATACTGCCAGTCTTAATAAAGTTTGTAAATGCGCATTGATCTTTTGCATGATTAAAAAGGTTTTATGGAAGTAAACTTTTACACAGAAACGCTTTGATTTGCTTAGTAAGCAATAATGACGAGACCAAACCACAGCATGGCTGAAAACAACACTGAAAATGGCCTAGGATTTGCTTGAAGAATCGCACAGTGGCCTAGCCTTCCTAGGCTTCGTTTCATTATTTTACTTCCTTGCGCAAACATATTTTTGATAGCCTCCACTAAACCCATTAGTGTATCAAAATCATAGAAGTAAATTTAATGAAATTTCCGAAATCTACAGATAAATAGTTGGTAAATTAAACGCTTTTTTCAGGATCCAAAAGTCTCTAATAGTTTTTGAGTTATACTAATTCAAATTACGGTTAACTTTTTTCTGGGACACCCGGTATATCATGTATTTGAAATATATTTTAATGTATTTATTATTTAAATACTAAATATTTTCAAAAGGTATTTAGTATCTGAATACATTTTTCTCATGTATTTAATATTTAGTATTTAAATACTTTAAATATATTTAGTGCCCATATATATATATACGTATTTTTAGGATAAATAAGCAGGTTAAATTTAGGAAGTTCATTACTATATTATAACTTCTTGGTACCGACGTTTCGGGTAGCAACCCATTCTCAAGGATGTGAGATTATAAATATACAGTGGCGGCAACAAAAAAAGTGACATTGAATATTGGCAATAGAAATCGATACATAAAATCGCTTTCACGATTTTACTTGCCAACAAGCCAATGAAAAGGGGCGGGGCTTATGCCACGAGTGGATGACTCTCCTGAGCTAAGACAACAGAACTGCGCTTTATTGGAACTCACTGTCTCGTTTGAGCTCGTACAGTGAGGTTTTGGTGTACAACGCTCCAGCGTGCTGATTTCCTGCATTCGTGCCTACATTTGACGTGCTATAACTTCTGTGCAAGTGGATACAATGGGGCGGAAAAAGCTTTCTATGACAGAGAAAAGCCGTGCCTTGACCCTATTAGAGCAGGGAAAGTCTTTTATTGATGTAGCAGCAGATTTAGGAACCTCAAGAAATACGATTTATCGCCTAAAACGGGCAGCTGAGTTATTGCCACCAGGTACCATACCAAAGAGGAAGGAGGGCACTGGTGCAGCTAGGAAGACATCTCCAAGGACTGATAATATCCTAAGGCGTGAAGTGATGTCAGACCCTTCTGTAACCTCCGCTTCAATCAAGAAAAAACACCCAGACCTTCTCCAGAACGTCGCCCTCAGGACCATCCGTCATCGCTTACAGAAGGACTTAGGCCTACCGGCTCGCCGCGCTGCCAAGAAGCCACTTCTTACCAAGGCTATGAAGATGAAAAGGCTCAATTTTTGCAAGACCTATAAACATTGGACAGCTGCCCATTGGAAGAAGGTGATGTTCGGTGATGAGAGCACCTTTAGGCTGGTCAGAGGAGAGTCAAAGATCGTGCGTCGTCCCAGCAATGTGTCTCGGTATGACCCAAAATATACCGTGAAAACTGTGAAGCACCCTGATAGTGTGATGGTGTGGGGTGCCTTTAGTGGAAACAAGGGCAGAGGAGGTCTGTACTTCCTTCCCAAGAATGTAACCATGAGGGGGACTAACTATCTCGAAGTTTTGAAGCAGCACATGCTGCCATTTTGGGAAATTCATCGGTGTGAATTTTTCATGCATGATGGTGCCCCTGCTCACAGGTCCCAGTTAGTAAAAAGGTTCTTCAATGATAATAATATTAGTGTTTTGGAGTGGCCTGGTAATTCCCCGGACCTAAATCCTATTGAGAATGCTTGGAATCTGATGAAATCCAAAGTTCAAGAGACAGCATCCGGCAGCATCAAGGACCTGATAGAATCACTGAAGAAGATCTGGGTTACGATCGACCCCACCTACTTCGCAAACCTCGCTGAATCAATGCCCAATCGACTCAGAATGGTCATCAAGTGCAAGGGCAACATGACCAAGTATTAACTTTCATGAAATATTCATAATAAAATATGTAAGTTACATTTTTCTGTTTCATTTTCCCCGAATTGTCACATGTCACTTTTTTTGTTGCCGCCACTGTATACAAACATAAGAATTTTTTTAGACAAGTTATCAGATATTTATAGATTAACTATATGGGAAATGGAAAGCAGCAAAGGTGGTAATATTCAAATTAGAAAAATGCAGAGCTTTTAACTATTAGGGAATATGAAATATGTTTTTGTTTTTAAAAACACTGCATTTTTCTAATTTGAATATTACCACCTCTGCTGCTTCCCATTTCCCATATAGTTAAGTTATAAATATCTGATAACTTGTCTAAAAAAATTCTTAGGTTTGTATATATTTATAATCTCACATCCTTGAGAATGGGTTCCTACCCGAAACGTCGGTACGAAGAAGTTATAATATAATAATGAACTTCCTAAATTTAACCTGTTTATTTATCCTAAATATACGTATACACCTGGCAACGCGCACCTCCTCTGCTCTCGTAGAATATATATATATATATATATATATATATATATATATATATATATATATATATATATATATATATATATATATATATATTCCTTTTATTAATCCATATGAATTTTTGTTTTTTTATCTAGACAGTCGCCTGTACCTGTACCTATACGAGCGAGGTTGCCACCGCTTTTCCCTTGTACTCTGGACGTGTTCGTGTACATAGACCTGCGGACTATATGACAACTTTATTCGACTCTGTTGTAGGTCCCATGTTCCTGTGCCGGGGACAGGTGGGCCTTTCCCTGACGCTGGAGCGCTTTCTGTCTTGTTGTTTCTTGCATGTCTTTTTTTTACCTTGTGTTTTGCTTTTGTTCCTTTTTGTTATCCCTATGTTATTTGCTTTTTAATCTAGCCACTACTACCCTTTGCGTGAATTACGGCGACTTTTGTATTAGTTGGCAGTCGCCAGATGTGCTCTTAAAAAAAAAAGTTTTGTGCTAATAGACCACTTTGATCACGACCCGACGACACAAAAGACCTGTGCTTTACTTATTTCGATGACCCGATGTTAGACGTTGTAGGGGAATCGCCCCCCCCCCCTCCCACTGTTCACTTGTGGTGCATTCACAAGGCGGTTACCGCAAAGACATCCGCCCCAGGCATAGGCGGGTCAAGTGCGTAACCGCAGCGTCGCAACTTTCGGCGCCCTAAAAGACCCTAAAGGTCGAAATGCGAGATCTCCACCAGGAGAGTGAGATTCAATTTCACGTCAAATAAGAAATTGGAGACGTGTTTCTCCCAAGCTTAAAGGCTAACGAGGAGCCGATGTAAGACTTTGTGGGAAAACCGTTGGCATAAGAACTCTGCCTGGGGCTGTCCTCAAGCCCCTTCCCCCCTTACCACTCCACCAGTGGGGTGACAAGGTATAAATGAGGAACACTGAGGAAAATCGCGGTAGTATACGTCAGACTCTAGGTGACGAAGTCCTCGATTAAAACCGAGCTACCTAGACTGGATTGGTAGTGAACTTGGCTCGCCAGACCAAGAAGTACCCTGCAAGAGAGGCAGGGCTACCTACCTTAAGGGGCTAAAAGAAGCTCATCCTCGAGCTAGTCCCTGGTTATCAAACCAAACGATAAGTTAACTTTGTTAAGTTCAACTTACTCTCGCCAGAGAGACTCCTCATATCCTGGTGCACCTTAAACACCAGGGGTATTCCTCGTCCTTGAGGAATTAAGAAAAGAAGAAGGAAAAGGCTCCCCCTCGAGTCCGTTACTCAGTGGCCACACCGAACTCATAAGTTAACTTGGTTGAGGAACCAAGTTCAACCGTTTCTCGTCAGAGAACCTCCCCCCCCCCTCCGTTATACTCGCCCTTGAAGAAGACTGGAACTAAGAAGAAGCTCATCCTCGAGCTAGTTCCCGGTTACCAAACCGAACTTTAAGTAACGTATTCTCGTCAGAAAAAAAAACCCTCATCGATCGTCGCCCTTGAAGAAGACCCTCCCCGAGTTCAGTCCTCGTCCATGAGGAATTAAGTAACGAAGAAGAAAAGCTCTCCCTCGAGCTCATGACTCGGTGGTCACACCGCACTCCAAGTTAACTTCGTTTAAGAACCAAGTTCGACTCCCTCTCGCCAGAGAGACCACGACTACCTAGGTGCCGCATAAAGCACCGTAATTGTTCTCGTCCTTGAAGAACTACCCCCCCCCCGGAATACCGTGTGGACCCCCCAGCTGCTACCCTCGCCAAAACGACCTTGTGATCCTGCCCATCTACATCTGGCCAGGCGGCACGCGTCGTGAGTCAATAACATTCCTGAGGCCTTTTAAACTCCAGATGAGTCCGTAAGCCTAATTCTTATATTATTGAGGTGTGTAGCGAAATTAACCAATTTTAGACGGTCAAACTAATTTAATTAATTCTTGTTTATGATAATATTCAGAGTATTGCTGTAGTTAATGTTTAGATGTTGTGTATTCAATGGTTAAAGTTAAAATACAAGTTTATTTGGGGATTATTGTGCGTTTCTCTTATATCCTTACGTGTTTCGGAACGGCTCTGTTCGTTAAGATATTCAGATATCAATATATTAGCACTCTTAGCACTCTTAGAACAAAAAGGGGGGGCATTCTACGACATATTATAAAAGTAGGGGCAGGTTTGTAGGTTTTTATTAGAAAGAACCCAGCAGTGTCTAATTAAGAAAGAGCTAACACGTAGAGGAATATCATAGCAGGAATAAGAGAATAATTGACGAGAGGAAAATTGGTAGAGTTAGGGGTGGTAACAAACTAAGGTAATTGGTAGGCCAAGTGGTAATAATTTGTTGTCGGAGTGGTACTTCAATCAACATAGTAGTGGAATTAAGGGTAAGTTATGCTGAGCGCTACCTGGTGAGTGGTGGCATAATTACTTGAGAATACAGAAAGGAAAATTCGACGGACCAACACAAACTGGATCCGGTCGAAAGATTTTACCAACAAGCCCAAAGTCTGGGACTTGAAGGCACAGAGATGCATGACTACGTCATGGCAGAACTAAAAATAGATTGTGAAGAAGAAAAAGGAATTTTGGATATAGTAGAAGAACAAGAATTAATAAAGTTTGAGAGAGAAACAGAGGATATAATAAGAGAGGATAAAAGAGAACGTGAAGCAATGGAAATACGGATGAACCGAAAAAGGGAAGAAGCCCGAATACAGCGGGAAATAGAAATAGAGGAAAGAAGATTCTCGAGCGGAAGCAGAACAAACGAAAGAATAAGACAGTTGAAAAGAGAAGCAAAAGAATTCAGAATAAGGATAGAAAGGGAAGATGAGGAAAGAAGACTAAAGATAAAGCTGGAAGATGAAGAAAGAAGAACTCGACGGGAAAACGAAATAGCGAAAGCAGAAAAAGAAGCCGAGGAAAGGAGAATGAAGAGGGAAAAAGAGTCGAAAGAGAGAAGAATAAAGATTAAAAAAGAAATAGATGAAAGGAGAATGAAGAGGGAAAAAGAACGTGCTCAAGCTGAAAGAGAAAAGAGAGAAGAAAAGGAAAGATTGCTCGCACTCGAAAGAGCAACTATCGAGAATCTAAAAGAGGTTGACGAAGTTTGGGCTCGGCCTGGACCTAAGAAAGGACCATCGAGGGAAACCCAGCCAAATGGGGTAACGATGGAAGAAGTAGAAAGTATGTATGAGGTACCAGCAGGAGTACCTAAAGTAAAACCTACGAGGAGAACCCAGCCAAATGGGGGTTATCAGGGAAGACGTAGAAGGTAGGGTAGAGGTACGAGCAGGTGTACCTGAGGAACTACCTGCGAAGAGAAGTGAGTCAAATGAGTTGACAAGGAAGGAGGAAAGAGGTGCTATTGCGATACACCCAGGTAAGACTAGTCAAATGGTAGACACGGATGAGTATCCCCTACCCCTAGTAGTCTCCTCCCCGAACGGAACGTCCACGGAGTTACCGCGAAGACGACAAGTCGTAGTGAGCGCCACGCCCATTAACGACCTCGCAGGGAAAAGTTTGTTTGATCCCCAAAGATCGAACCCACACTTGATCTTATAGTGTACCTTGATAAAGAAGGCTTATGGGACTCAAGTTCTCATCATTTATGCCCCGCTGCAACAGGCCGCTCTAGCCATAAGGTTCAGTTTAAAGGTAGTCAAGTACCATAAGAAGGGTAATTCGAGTAGGTTGAAATACCGCTACCATTTAGTAACATACTGGGGTAGACTCAATAACCCGAACGGCCGACTCAGGCGCGGTAAAGTATTGGTATTAGAGCACCATTTTAGGATTAGTTACATCAAAGAAGCCGATAAAGTACAGCTGCTCTATAGGCGGAGATGAAATACCATTGAGGGTTATTTCAATACCTAATGAGCGTGAAACCATGTTTTCATTTGTTGTTCGTTTTAATATTTATCGGTAGGATTTAAGTTCTCAAAAACTTAGAAATGTAAGGAAGTAGCTTGTTTTGTTGGGGGTTTGTTTTTTTTTGTTTTTTTTTGGGGGGGGGGGTAATCGACGAATTAAGATTTTGTCATTTTCATGTAAAATTGTATTGCGAGTAGGTCTCGTTCGACACATTGCCTGTGTAAACGCACGCGAGGACGCTCATGTGTAAGGAAACTTAATGTAAGAGAGGGCTCAAGGAAATACAACTTTGCTAATCTCGACTAGGTTGAGTAAGTTGTTTTGAGTTCCCGGGAATCCCCCCCCCCATTAAGTTCTTCGATGGGAGGTGTGTAGGGACATCGTCACTCCCCCCCCCCCCCTCCTACCGTTCACTTGTGGTGCAGTCACAAGGCGGTTACTGCAAAGACATCCGCCCCAGGCATCGGCGGGTCAAGTGCGTAACCGCAGCGTCGCAACTTTCAGCGCCCTGAAAGACCCTGAAGGTCAAAATGCGAGATCTCCCCCAGGAGAGTGAGATTCAATTTCACGTCATAAGAAATTGGAGACGTGTTTCTCCCAAGCTTAAAGGCTAACGAGGAGACGATGTAAGACTTTGTGGGAAAACCGTTGGCATAAGAACTCTGCCTGGGGCCGTCCTCAAGTTCCTCTTTCCCTTACCACTCTCCCAGTGGGGTAACAAGGTATAAATGAGGAACACTGAGGAAAATCGCGGTAGTATATGTACGTCAGACTCTAGGTGACGAAGTCCTCGATTAAAACCGAGCTACCTAGACTGGATTAGTAGTGAACTTGGCTCGCCAGACCAAGAAGTACCCTGCAAGAGAGGCAGGGCTACCTACCTTAAGGGGCTAAAAGAAGCTCATCCTCGAGCTAGTCCCTGGTTATCAAACCAAACGATAAGTTAACTTTGTTAAGTTCAACTTACTCTCGCCAGAGAGACTCCTCATATCCTGGTGCACCTTAAACACCAGGGGTATTCCTCGTCCTTGAGGAATTAAGAAAAGAAGAAGGAAAAGGCTCCCCTCGAGTCCGTTACTCAGTGGCCACACCGAACTCATAAGTTAACTTGGTTGAGGAACCAAGTTCAACCGTTTCTCGTCAGAGAACCCCCCCCCCCCCCCTCCGTTATACTCACCCTTGAAGAAGACTGGAACTAAGAAGAAGCTCATCCTCGAGCTAGTTCCCGGTTACCAAACCGAACTTTAAGTAACGTATTCTCGTCAGAAAAAAAAACCCTCATCGATCGTTGCCCTTGAAGAAGACCCTCCCCGAGTTCAGTCCTCGTCCATGAGGAATTAAGTAACGAAGAAGAAAAGCTCTCCCTCGAGCTCGTTACTCGGTGGTCACACCGCACTCCAAGTTAACTTGGTTCAAGAACCAAGTTCGACTCCCTCTCGCCAGAGAGACCACGACTACCTAGGTGCCGCATAAAGCACCGTAATTGTTCTCGTTCTTGAAGAACCCCCATCTTCCCGGAATACCGTGTGGACCCTCCAGCTGCTACCCTCGCCAAAACGATCTTGTGATCCTGCCCATCTACATCTGGCCAGGCGGCACGCGTCGTGAGTCAATAACATTCCTGAGGCCTTTTAAACTCCAGATGAGTCCGTAAGCCTAATTCTTTTATTATTGAGGTGTGTAGCGAAATTAACCAATTTTAGACGGTCAAACTAATTTAATTCATTCTTGTTTATGATAATATTCAGAGTATTGCTGTAGTTAATGTTTAGATGTTGTGTATTCAATGGTTAAAGTTGAAATATAAGTTTATTTGGGGATTATTGTGAGTTTCTCTTATATCCTTACGTGTTTCGGAACGGCTCTATTCGTTAAGATATTCAGATATCAATATATTAGCACTCTTAGCACTCTTAGAACAAAAAGGGGGGCATTCTACGACAGACGTGGTGACCCTAACCGCTTTTAAGAAGCGAGTCACCAAGCCGGATCCGTAATCCCCACCTGCTTATCACACCACATGTAGGATTTGGTCCAGATTTTCCAAAGAGATGTCAGAGAAGGCGTATCGCACCCCATCTATTGATAGTGGACGGGACCAATCAACTGACTCCCAGTAGGCATTTGCCGCTCCAGTATTGCATTCATTTAGCCGTCACTGGCAGGAGTGCCAAATCCTTTTTCTTCAGCCATAAATTCTTTAAAAGAACATATATACACACTAACAAAGAAAAATATAACGAAAACTCGTCAAACTACAAAAGAACAAATCACCTAAAACATCTTTTCGGTCCAGCATGTTGTTATGCTACATAACTCTGCAAACGAATTTTAACTCCATACTGCGCCATACACTTCCGCCTGCAGTCCTTGACAGGGAAAACTCAACCGAAATTCAACCTAAATCATAGTCGAGCTGAAGATCTCGTCAAAGCTAAAACAAAGTATTGCCAAACTACTCTCGCTTACCTCGCTAGGTAAACACAGGCAACAGGCAAAAACGAGTTTAATACTCGGATAGGCACATTTACCGCTCAACGAATTCACGCCAGGATCAAACAGCACAGAAGAATTTATTTATAAAGCAATAAAGAAAGTTTGCGAAGACGATGGTCATCAGATTGAATCTCTGTCGATCTTCGAAAAATACACCACATTCAAACAAACTCCTCCCAAGGAAATAAAAATTATTTTCAAAAAACAGACGATACCCAGGCACGATCCGTTAGCTGGAACCATCATCCACATCAGGGAAGAAGTGCCAACCCGTATGCAATGCCGCTCTTATTTAATATAAGGGAATCCGGCCAAATATTTCAAAAAAGACCCCAAACTCTGCTTCAGATTCTACAGGTCATAACAGTGACCAATGTAAAAACACAGATAGATGCAGTAACTGCAGTAAACCTCATCATGCATTCAGCAAAACTTGCCAACATTACGAATACAATCAAGAAGTAAGAATACGAATGCTCCGTTTTGGCATCCGATGTAGGGCAGTAGAGGTGTGGTGATTGAATTATGTAATAGGTAAGCTACTGGTACCAAATTGCAGGATTCAATAGGCCCAGCGAAAACTTCCACAAAATGGACGCGCGGCGGTCTTATTAAATCCCAGCATACTCCACACATATAAAATAATGTTTAAAATTGGAATAAGGAAATGAGAATGTATAAATTAATTTCCATATATGAATTTAAATAAGGAATGTAAATATATTTTTTAATGTATATATATATATATATATATATATATATATATAGAAGGAGAGAGAGAGAGAGAGAGAGAGAGAGATTGAGAGAGAGAGAGAGAATTAAGAAAAATTATATATATATATATATATATATATATATATATATATATATATATATATATATATATATATATATATATATATATATATATATATATATATCATTTTTCTTAATTATATATTTGTAAAAAAGTCTTCAAAAACAATTGGCAACATTTACACGCACGTACTAACGCTTCAAAATATTCCGCATGGGAGACAAAATTTTTACTTGTTCTCTCGCCAGCTCCAAATCAAGGTCAGTTGAATTCTTTCTCCATTTCATCCTTAAGTTTTACAAACAAAAACACTGTCTAATTCCTTATATTTCCTTCCCAGGCTCTCATACATTTTCCATTTTAACCATCGTGATTTCAATTAGTTACAAATACATTTTAATTAGTTACCTCTATACCATTACCGTGCTATCTATTTACCATTACCTTGTTACCTATTTAACATTACCTATTACCTAATTCAGTATTAAACTCATGTTCATTTTGTATAATTAAATTCAAATTCAACCAATATAATTTCAAATATGTTCCATTCTTGTTACTCTATAATAATATATATTTTGTTCTATCCTCGTTGTATTTCACCCATTCCTTCTGGATACCCCTGGTAGGGCTTCCATAGTCGATTTGGTCGGAAACGAGGTTCCAGAATAAGTGCGTCTTACCTTTTTCTTTTCCTATTATATCCTCCTTTTTCACTTTTATCCTATCACTTCCACTTATTATATAAAAAGAAACAAAAACTACTCCTATCATGTCTCTAACCCTTTTTTCCCTCTATCTACATATAAGGACCTGGCAGCTGCCTCATGCGTCAGAAGAGAGGCTTTGGAACCTCTATAAACAACGCCAATCGACGCTCACTGGTTGCGAGAGACTAGGAGTAGAGGTGTCGTAGGCGTTGGGGCACGATGAATGGGATGAGGGTAGTGCCTCGTTAACCCCTTCCCTGGCGCGTAATTATTGATCATTCCCAGTGACCGTTGACGGGTGCCTCTGGTAGCATCGGTCCGAGGTGATAAAAAGCTTTGGGTCGAGTCTCTTGCTGTGGCGGGATATCCATTGAACGCTGCTCCGAGATCTTGGCCGTCGAGAAGGGAACTAGTAGGAGTTTAGTATGGGGCGTGCTCTGTTGTTCACCTGGTGAGAAATCGATAGCCATTTCGGGGACCGTCAGTGCTGCTTGGTTGGGATCCACAAAAGGGCGAGGTTTGATGACTCGGTCGGACGAACAGCAGCACGTGGAGCGTGCCTTCTGAATGATCCGAAACGTCTCCGATCGATAGGCGGGAGCGACTCACGCGGGGAGAACTCACCAACCCCCTTTTTTACTATCGATTGGTCGCAAAGTTTTGAGAGAGAGGAAGTGTTAAAAATAGCATGGGGAAAAAAGGTCCAGCTGCAATATATACATGTGCGAAATGCCAGAAGGATAAGTGGTGCATGGACTTTCCGGAGGGATGTTTTTTAAATTGCCACCCGGGAAGTATATGCACCAACTGCATCCTTAAAGGAGAGGTCCAAGAGGCAGTAGCATACTGCAGTGAACTCAAAGATCTATTCACAACCTCTGAAGAAAAATCTAGGGCACTGGAAAGTAAAATACAGACCCTAGAAACGCAGCACGTGTAACAGATTCGGCGTCTCGAGGAGAGAATTCTAAAGCTAGCCTCTAAATTAGAGGCCCAGTCAGCTCAAGCTCTAGATGAAACTCCCACTGACTTGGGTGGTTTCTTCGAGGAGACTCAACTCAAGGAGCTGAAATTGCATTGGCAGTCCCACTTGAGCCATGCGGAGAAACAAATAAGAAAAAGAAAAAGAAAAACGACCTTAATGCAGCTCACCCCAGTGTAGAGTATTCGAGCACTACTGGTGCGCAAGGGAAAGTGGAAAGAGAAGAAGAGAAAAGAGAGACAGAAGAAAAGTCAAATGAAGATCGAAAAAAAAGGAAGAAGAAGAAGAAAAACAAGAGAAATACGGAGACGAAAAAGAAAAGAGATAAGTCTATGGCAAAAGAAAAGAGTGCAGTCAAATGTGCGAGGGTCAACCTTATTGGAGACTCTCAAGCACGGACCCTGCCATACCTGCTAGCAGCACGCCTTCGCACGAGTGTGAAGGTAAGCTTCCTACCAGGAAGGAAAAACCAGCAGATCAGAGTAGAGGCGGAGAAATCTCAGATTTCTGAGAACTCAGTCGTTGCACTAATGGTAAGTGGCAACGACCTCTACCTCAGAGGAGGAAGGATAGGCCCCACAGAAAGGATTCTCAACACAGCCAGGAGTGCTCTAGAGGACTGTGGGCTATAAACACGCAGACGTGTAGTGGTCGGGATGCTCCCGAGAAGAGGTCCAACCCGTAACGCTCACTCGAGGAACGTCTTCCTTAATCAACGCCTCTGAGATTTGTGAACGGCGGAGGGGGTCTTTTTTGTGGCCCCTTACCGCACATTCTATGGTAGAAATGATCTCTACCAAAGGGATGGAGTACATCTTTCCTTTAAAGGAAAGGCCGTACTCTGCAACATGATACAAGATGTCGTGGAATGGACCCTAAGTAGTGTCAGGCCTAGAGTGAAGGCGGAAGTACGCCAGTACGCCCGTGTCACTCCTAGAAAGACCTTCTCGGAGGTCGCAAAGAGGAATGGCACCGCTCCAGTAAGCAAGCCGGGAAACGGAAGAGAGTAGGGAGTGCTACAGTCGGGGACTCCCTGAAAGTTCTTCTATTCAATGCGAGGTCAATCAGGAACAAGTTTCTTGAGCTCCTTGGCCTCGTAGCAACAGAAGAACCTGAGATGGTGGCCATAACGGAGTCGTGGATAAAACCTCCAGCCGAGATTACCAGCTCTTCCTGAAAGATAGGCCAGACAGAGAAGGTGGCGGTGTGATGTTGTATGTCAAGGATACTTTCAACTCGACGGATTGCAACATCGTATTCGACCATGAGCTACTAGGTGTTGACCTAGAGATAGGTCCTGTCAGATACAGGACCCTGGTGCTTTATAGACCTCCTGTCCAACTCGTTTAAAAGGACAGAGATCTGTACCAGCTACTAGGAGAACTTGTCGAAGACAGAGTGTGTATCGTAATGGGGGATTTCAACACACAAGTTGACTGGGAAACCAGAGAACCCTGTGGCGAGAACGCACTACTCCTGGAGTCCGTGAACAACGAGTTCCTGACTCAATGGGTGAGAGAGCCAACGAGAGGAGACAATATCCTCGACTTGGTTTTCACCTCTGAGGATCACATCGTTGAGGACCTCTCTGTTGGTGAAGAGCTCGGGGGCAGTGACCACCGACTAATTATATTTGTAGTCAAAGTCCCGAAGGCAGGGCCTGCAACTAGTAAATCGAGAAAACTCGATTTGAAAATAGCAGACTTTGCAGGTCTTCGTGCTGGACTGACTGACGCGAGGCTTGAAGTGTGCGATGCTATTGAAGACTCGTGGAACAATTTCAAAAGCACATTCATGAGTCTTCAATCGCGTTTCATCCCTCTGAAATGCCCCCGTCGGTCTTCTGTTCAACCAAAGTGGTTTAATCGAGAAATCGGCCAACTGTTTATGGAGAAGAGAAATGTGTACCGACAATCGAAGATCTCGGGGGAATTTAACGAATACCAGAGGCTATCCAGGCAAGTGAAGTCCAGCATAAGGGCGACTAAGCGGTTTGAGGAACTCCGAGTGGCGAGACTCTGTAAAGAGAATCCTAAGGAGTTTTTTGGATATGTAAACAGCCGGAAACCAATCCGTCGATTGGCCCTTTGAGGAATGAGGAGGGGACATTTAAGAACTCAGATTCAGAAAACGCTAACCTCCTCAACGAATATGTCTCTTCAGTGTTTATTGAAGGAGAAATTAAAAAGAAGATCACTGACCTAATGACGAATAAGTCACCTGGCCTGGATGGGTTTCTACCTAAAGTGTTGAAAGAAGTGCGCGATCAAGTGTCACGACACCTGAGCGCAATCTTCAACATGTCAATCACGATCGAATGCGTTCCTAGAGACTGGCGTGAAGCGGAGGTGACGCCTATCTTCAAGATAGGAGAGCGTAGCCATCCGTCGAGCTACCGACCTATCAGTCAGACTTCGATAGTCAGTAAACTCATGGAAAGCATGATGGTGGACAAAATGACTTCGCATATAGAGTCAAAGCTGCTACTGAGGAGTTCCCAGCACGGCATCCGAAGGCAACGGTCATTCCTGACGAACTTTGTAAGATTTTTCCACTTCGTTTTCAGTGAGCACAATCGGGACAAGGTGGTGGATGTGGTCTACTTAGACTTTCAGAAAGCCTTTGAAAAGGTACCACACCGCCGCCTTCTCCGGAAAGTGCGTGCACTGGGCATAGACGGAAAAGGAGCCGGCTGGATAGAGAACTGGCTAAATAGCAGACGGCAACGGATGTTGGTGAATGGACAGGCTTATTAGTGGGTGCCCGTTACTAGCGGAGTGTCTCAAGGTTCTGTCCTGCGACCACTACTATTCATCATTTACGGCAACGACATGGAGGGTGACATGGTTGCCAAGATTTCTAAATTTGCCGACGATACCAAGCTTAGTATGAACGTTACAAAGGATAGAAATACTGCCCACCTGCAAGATGATCTTCGGAAGATTGGGGAGTGGTCTGATACGTGGCAAATGCCTTTCAACGTAAACAAATGCAAAGTGATACATATCGGACACCGAAATCCCAAATCACCCTTTATTCTTAAGGGCACTGCTCTTGAATCCCCCGAAACAGTGCATTGATGCGGAGAAAAAGGCCCAAAGGATGCAAGGCTACATAAAGAGCCAGTTTGGATATCGGAACAAGGAGATTGTACTGTGTTTGTACAACTCACTTGTCCGACCGAACCTGGAGTATGCCGTACAATTTTGTAGTCCTTCATTTCAAAGGACATCGCGAGATTGGAACGCGTGCAAGCCAGGGCAACCAAACTGATTCCCTCTAACAGACATAAAAGTTTTGAAGATAGATTAAGGAAATTAGATCTGTTCTCGTTGGAAACCTGTAGTCTGCGTGGTCAGCTCATCGAAGTTTTGAAAATACTTCGAGGGTTCGACAATGTTGACTACAGGGATATTTTCACACTTGCTGAGAGCAGAACAAGAAATCACGGCTTCAAACTTGAACTGAAGCGCTACAACCGCGATATGTGTGGAAATTTTTTTACTTACAGTATCTGCGGTAGTTGGAACGCACTTCCAGTGGAAGTTGCCAACAGTGAATCTGTTGACCAGTTCAAGTCAAGACTAGACAGAGACTTGAAAAATAGCCGTTTAAGGGTGTAAAGCATTTGAGCAGAAATGTGCCCGCTTGACTGCTAGTCCAAAGGTACCCTCTTGGAATGGACCGTAAGGTCTTCTAGGGTATTTTCTTTCCTTGTTACACACACACACTCTCTCTTTCTATCTATATATTTATCTATCTATATCTATATATATATATATATATATATATATATATATATATATATATATATATATATATATATATATATATATATATATATATATATATATATATATATATATATATATATACATATATATATATATATATATATATATATATATATATATATATATATATATATATATATATATATTTTATATATATATATATATATATATATATATATATATATATATATATATATTTTATATATATATATATATATATATATATATATATATATATATATATATATATATATATATATTTTATATATATATATATATATATATATATATTTTATATATATATATATATATATATATATATATATATATATATATATATATATATTATATATATATATATTATATATATATATATATATATATATATTATATATATATATATATATTATATATATATATATATATATATATAAATATATATATTATATATATATATATATATATATATATATATCACCTCCCTCTCTGAGATCTTTTCTTCAGGGGTTGTCTGGCCTTCTTGTGGCGAGTAGAGTCAGCCTTGGGCGTCTTAGGGGTCCCATGGTGCTGCCAACAAGACTTTTAACATGCCCCTCTTTCTTTCCTCCCCTATTTCGTTATCCCACTGCCGTTATTTCCTCCTCTTCCTTCACCTATCTAGTGGCCCTTATAGATACCCAATCTCTGCTCGTTTTATGGATTGATTCTGAATTGTTCTTTCATGAAGGTGGAAGAGACTGGGCATCTCCACCGCCTTGGTCTACCCAATGCCCAAGGAGAAACCCATCGTTGGCCCGTTTTCTCCGTGCGTAGGAGATTTCGGGCAGACTCTTAGGTTTCTAAAGATGGTGTGGTGGATCCGTATCCATTCTCCAAGAAGACATACCGGACGTAACTCATTGTACTCTTGCAGTAGTGCCGGGCCCTTGTATTCCTCCATGGCGGGGAGTCCTTAGGGAGAATGCAAAGTTTTTTCTTTTTGCAATGGCTAGCCATTGAAAAAAGAGTTCTCGTGCCAAACGTTCCTTATCTCCCCTCGTTTGCTGGACCCCTATTCCTAAGAAGTATAATTAGATCTAGATTATCCTCGCTTTCTTGTCATTAATTCATCATCCGATACGCCACTTGCAAAAGTCGATGTGTTTGACGTCAATGAATCTTTTGAGTCCCGCTGTGGTGAACCCCGCCGGATGTGGTCGAGAGGTTGTGGTGATGTCGTAGTCGATGTGTCATCCCACTCTCAACACAACCTTGTGCGAAATCTATCTTCGATAGCTGAAGTTCCAATAACTGTCTCGCCCTATCTGCGTCTGAATTTTGTTAAAGGTATCGTCCGTTCAAACGACTTAAGGTACTACGACCTCACCCGCCTTCAGAGCAAGCTTAGTACCCAACGTGTCAGACACGTACACAGGGTGCTAAAACATTAGGCTTCACTAGTTTTCCAACCGCCACACTGATTTTATCTTTTGAACGACAAGAACTGCTGCAGTATATTAAAGCTGGGTACATTCGAACGAACCAGACACTGCTTCAATTGCAATCAATTTAGACAGGTTGGCCGCGCCCGTCGGCATCCCCGCTCCTGCGTGAATTATAGCTCTGACTACCATGGCCCCGAATGCACCAAAACACCTCGTTGTGCCAACTGCGGAGGTACCCACAGTGCTGCGTCAAAACTCTGCTCTATATTTTTATATGAAAAGGAGGTGCTCGCTTTGCGCGACTCCCTACGTCTAGATATAAGAGGGGCCCGCCATCGTGCTCGAGCACAAACCCCACCACTCGGCCATCTCTTCTCTGACGTTTTACGTGACGCTGGACGAACCGACCATCACGCTCGAGTTCAGACCAGCCTAAAGAACTTCATCCTACATCTGCTCGCAGTGGGAGAAGCATTCAGGATATGCATTCGAAGCATCGCTCTCACACCAAGATAACCAATGTAGCCTCCTATCTACAGCAGCTCTAACTGGGAGAGACGCTCAGGGTAAGATACTTGAAGTCATCAGACACTATTTGAAAGAATCCTAAAAATCGATTAGTGAAGGTTCATTCACGGCCCTGAGACCCAAGGCCCAGTGGTAAGAGGAAGGACTCCTCACCTGGGTCATTGACCACCAAAATCAGGCAGCCTCTGGAGCTGACTCGGCTGAACCTCGAGAATCTTCAATGGACTCTCCCCATATAGCTGAACATTCTATGCCCTTAAGTCCGTCCCAACTTTCAGGACTTAGGCCCCATCCTGATCTAAACGATGGCAGATATACACCCAGCTCCCACACCTCGCTCAGATCGCCTGTTCGTTCCACTTGCCCTTCTACCCATGATCCGATGGAAACAGTTGATACTCCAACATCACCAATCGCGGCGGTTGGACCAGCCCCTCAGACAGCTAAAATACCCTACACCCATGAATCCGGATCTACCGGCCGAAAATCCCTTCTCGATCTTCCTTTTCAGCCAGGTTGTGAGCCCGAATTACAATCAAGGGCCTCGGTCAGTTCTCCAAAACCCACGAAAAAAACCTCAGTTACTGCTCCATCTAGGATCTCTCCCCCTGCAAAAGCAGGCTCCTCAAAATCTGCTCTTCGTCTTCCAAGTTCTTTGAGACGACCCTCAAAAACAATATCGACTTCAAAATAGAAAAAGATATCCACAGTGGTATCTAACCGTCCAACATAAGACCATCCATTTTACAGTGGAATTGTCAAGGAGTTCTTCCAAAGTGGGAAGAACTCAAAATTCTTTTGACCAGTATTGACTCTGCTATTATTTGCCTTCAGAAGAATAAATTGGATATATTGCCCTTTCCGCCGGTACCCGGCTTTCTCACTTTAAACTCTATTGCTCCTGCTGGAAGCTCCTTTCATGGGGAGAGGTGTCAATCATGGTATCTTCATCTCACCATGTTTCTCCCATCCCCTACATACTACCCTCCAAGCTATTGCCATGAGGGTTTGTCTTACTAAGCTTTTTACTGTTTTCTCTAGTTACCTACCCCCTTGTTTATCATTTTGTCAAGACCCGACCTTTTAGAACTTATAGGCCAGTTGCCCTCTCCATTCTTATTACTAGGAGATTGTAACGCCCGTCACCCATACTGGGGTGACATCACTCGAAATGCCAAAGGCAGTGTTTTCGTCTCTTTTATTATCTGACTTTCTTTGTGTTTTAAACACTGGCGAATTTACCTCTTATCATGCCAAGACGGGCACTTTTAGCCTGACTGATGCTTCACGGAATTTCGATGGTCAATTATTGACGATCTCTATGAGAGTGACCACTTCCCTATTGTCTTGTCGGCCCTTCAAGCTAACGCTCATACTACCATGCTCCATAAGTGGGACTTAGGTAATGCAGATTGGGAAGGTTTCCAAGAGGCGTACTTCACAAGTGCATCCTTGGGGACCTTCAATGAAGTGGATGCGACAGTAGAATACTTTACATGGACTATCTGCAATGCAGCAACACAGACCATCCCACAGAGGAGACGCGCCTGGCGGGTCGCTCAACCGTGCACTGATGGACCTCGGCATGTGCAACAACTATCAAAAACTAAAAGTTAGCCCATACCCGATTCCGAAAGAACCCAACTTTGTGCAACAAGGTCGACCGAATACGAGCTCGTGCGCTTCGGCAAAGAATTCCTTCGTCAGGCTCGCTGAAATTCATGGCGCAGATACGTTTCATCATAATTTCCTCTATGACACCTAACGCTAAGATCTGGAAGAGAATTAATAAAATCAGGGGCTGTTATGCTGATCATCATACCTCCACACTCAACTTACACGGTTCCTTGGAGAATGGCGGCCTGGTGGTTAGCAATGCTTTTGCTAACCATTTCCGCGCCGTCAGCAGTTACGATAAGGCTTTTCAATCCTACAAATCTCATTCTCTCAACTTCACAACAAAATCTAACCTTCCGTATAACGCTCTATTCAGCATCCGTGAGCTGCATCGCGCTTTGTCCCTTTGCAGATCTCCTTCCCCTGGCCTTGATGAGATCCATTTCGATATGATTCGGCACCTACATCCACACTCTACTCTCTTGATTTGTGCAACCTTATATGGGTGAAGGGTTTTTACCCGTCATCATGGCGCATTGGGATCATCCTTCTCTTTGTCAAACCGGGCAGGGACGGGTTTGGATGCAGATCACTACCGCCCTGTAGCTCTCACCAGCTGTTTTAGTAAGTTGCTGGAAAAAAATATATTGGAGCGCCTAAACTGGTTCCTAGAAACCAATCACCTTCTCTCTCCATTTCAATGTGGCTTCCGCAAAGGTCATAGTACACTTGACCTACTAGTACATTTCGAGGGATCGGTCCGGCGAGCTTTCTCATTAAAGCACCGAGTCCTGGCCATATTTTTGATATTGAGAAAGCCTACGACACATGGAGATACGGCATCTTGAAGCAGTTATACGTCTGGGGGATGAGAGGCCTTTTACCTTCATTTATTCAAAGTTTTTTAGCATCTCGATCCTTCAAGGTACGTGTTGGAGACGCATACTCTGACCTGCAACCCCAAGAGGAGGAAGTTCCTCAGAGCAGTGTTTTAAGTGTCTTATCTTTTATAATTGCCATCAATGATATTATTTCGTCTCTCCCAGAGGGTGTATCGGCAACTCTGTTTGTCGATGAATTAGCAATATACTGTTCCTCACCTCGCCTTCCATCAGCAGCGCGTCGGCTACAACTGGCGGTCGATGCTGTATCCAAAAGAGCACAACTTAAGGGATTCCGCTTTTCTACGAACAAAACCAAAGCAATGTATTTCCACCGAGGAAGAGGGGTTCTTGTTCCACCATCTATCTCCCTGCAAGGCGAAGATATAGAGTTTGTCTCCGAGTTTCGGTTCCTTGGCGTAACTCTCGATCCAAAGTTATCCTGGTTACCAGACCTACGCCGACTTCGAACAAGCTGTCTGCGGACTCTAGACATTTTGAAAGTCCTCTCACACACTTCGTGGGGCAGTGACTGACAAACATTGTGGACATTATACACAGCCCTCGTCCAATCCTCTCACACACTTCGTGGGGCAGTGACCGACAAACGTTGTGAACATTATACACAACTCTCGTCCAATCCAAATTGGATTATGGCTGTCAAATTTACTCATCTATCGGTTGAACCCCATTCGAAACCTCGGAGTTCGCCTTTCTAGTGGAGCCTTCCGTACTTCTCCTGTCAACAGCCTTTACTGCGAGAGTGAGGTACTCCCTTTGCCCTACCATAGACTTCAAATCTGCATGCGATACCTATGCCGAGAACAGCAAGCCCCTGCATCAGAGATCTACAGATGCCTATATGCTGCCGAATCAACGGCGGCATATGATAAGTTGCCATCTTTACCCCACCCCTTGAAGCTTCGCATAGATCATCTCTCTAACCTGGGTGCTCCAAGGGTCCTTACCCTTCCCTCTTGACTGACCCCTAGTTGGCGTGCACCTCTAACCACATTATGTACCAACATGTGGAGCCTGGAGAGGTCCTCCATGGACCCTCGCATCATTAAGAGCCTGTTCTTAGAGCATTCGATCTCCCACAAAAAATGCTGCCCACTATACACGGATGGCTATAAGTGGGTCGGTGGCGTGGGTGCCGCAGACATCTACCCAAGAGGATAATTCCTAACTCTATCTTTGCCACCAGCAGCATCCATTTTTACCGCTGAACCTTCAGCAATCCTTTTAGCCTTTACTCTCCAAACTTTACCTTTTAGTGATTTTGTCATTTTTTCCGACTCAAGGAGGGTCTTACAGTCAATTAGAATCTTTTAATGCGTCCCATCCCCTAGTTACAGAAACTTGCAACTGGCTGATCCAAAATGCATCCCGGTATAGAATTATTTTTTGCTGGGTCCCTGGTCATGTGGGGGTCTTGGGCAACGAGAAGGCTGATAGGCGTGCCCGCTCAGCACATTCTGTGTCCCCTGAAAACTCGGCTCTACCTTTTAGGGGTTACTTTCCTTCAATAAGAAAGTATATTTTTCAACTGTGGCAGAATGAATGGGATGACTGTTCATCATCCAAACGATACAAAATTAAAAATTCTATTCGCTCTTGGCCCTCGAGTCGTCATAGAATGAGATCGTTGGAGGTGGCCCTTTGCCGAGTTCGCATTGTTTCGGTGATGCTCATATCAGCGTTTGCTGTCGTTTTTTCGGTGGGGACCAATCGGTTGCCCACCTTTTATTGGATTGTAGCCATTTTGTCCTGTTTCCCCGACCCTTTTAACTATTCCTCAACCCACCCGTCTTGGATTCATATTGGTGGAAGAATCTTTTAACCATTCGTTCTATAAGTCTTTGTGTCACAAAGTGGTCTCCTCCACCTTTTATAGATGATTTGCCTCGTTTTATCTTAGCTGCCATATAGAATCCACTTGGATTGGGCAGTAACCCAATGGTTACTTACTTTCAACCTTTTATATATATATATATATATATATATATATTTAGGTAGGATGCCATGTTATATGCATGCGTTATTAAAGTCAACAGCTGCGGCAGCGTTATTGATATTGACTTGCAATTTCTAGATTTGCCTTACAAGTCTAACAGGATCTTTGAGGAGAGAGAAAATAGCCACAAAGGACATATTTTATTCCTAGACGTCTTTCGACAGTAGTCGGTCATCTTCAGGTAGATATGGTGGTAACTCTTAGCCTTAGTCAACAGAGCATCTTCCATTCATCCTCGTGGGCGGCCGTTTACCTCGAACTAAAGAGGGTATCCCGAGTCCTCATCAACAATGGCTATCCACAACGATCCATCGACGAATAAATAAAAGAAAAATGGATTTGGCCACCAGAACCAACGTCCAGTCTACCCTAAAGCAAAGCAATATCGACCTTTATTACAAGGGTAACATGAACACCGGCTACCGTGAAGACGAAAAGGCTCTAAAAACCATCCTACATCGGAACGTGACACCAATCGACACGAAAACAAATATTAACTTGATTATATTCTACAAAATAAAAAAAACGAGCAACTGCATATTGAAGAATAGCTGCCTTCCGCCTATAGGTGAGCTTCAGGAGACCAACGTCGTGTATGAATTTTGGTGCAAAGTTGGTGACTGCGAACACCGCACGCAACTCCAAGTACATCGGCGAAACATCCACAACCCTCTCAAGGCGGTTGACAGCTCGCCTTCAAGATGGAGCGACAAAAAGGCACGTTAACTCCCATGGAACTGTCTTGAAACGCGAGGAGCTAACTAAGAACACCTCGATCATCATTAGGTTGAAAGATCAACGAAGGTTAAGAATGGCCGAAGCCGTAATTATACAAGCAAGGAAACCGGCAATCAGCGTGCAGCTCCAACACTTAATTGTAGCGTATATTTTCCCCGTCTTCCATTTATCCTTGCCCCCCTTTACCTAAAATTTAGATATAGTAGTAAATAGAAAAGATGTGGAAGGTGAGATAGAATAGATCGCCAAGCCCCTTCCCCTCCGGTCATCCTAAGATGACCAGAGGCGGGGAGGGCACCAAGCCTTCCCAGTCTCCCCTCTCCCTCCAGAGTCCTGTTGGACTTCTGGATAGGAGAGAGGGAGACAGGGCGAAGGACAGGGAGAGGAAGAGGAAAGGGAAAGGAAGAGGAAAGGGAAAGGAAGAGGAAAGGGAAAGGAAGAGGAAAGGTAAGGGGGGTAGCAAAGTTCGAAATAGTGTGGAAGATTAAAAAGAGACCAAGGTGGTCGACGGACCTACAGTTTTACGTGGAATCCGAACAACGGTGTGTACTATATCCTGTCTATTCATTCAATCTCTATTGCCCCTGTCCCACGTATGGTGTTAAGCCCAGTGTGAAGGATATAAGAAAATGTAGATGGAAAAGAAGTAGAAGATGTGCAGTTGAATGCAAATCTCTGGCATTTAGAAATGTTAAAGTTTAGAATTCAAATGAATAATAATAGTTGCCTGAGTATCAGGTTTATCCTTTATGTTCGTTATATATCAGTTTTTAAATCTGTGTTATTGTTGATGGGTGTGGCGTTCAACGCGGTTTTAGTTGCTTTCATTCACTGGTAAAAGTTTTCTTTCTATTTTATTATACCTGTTTCTTGTTTATCCTTTTGTTTCTTTTATTATTTATAGCTTTTTCTAACTCTGTTTATTCTCATCACGTGAACACTTCGTCCTCTTCTTCGTTGATTATTGAAGTAAAGGTGGGGAAATCTCTACGTGATCCCCCTTCTTGTTTCTGGGTGAGCATGGCGATTACTTCCTCTCCTATCTCGCGTTGCGCGGTTTGGCCGAGTTTCTTGGCCCTTTTCTCTATAATCTTGTTGATTGGCTGAAGTCATGCTTCGCGATGCAAATCTTGCTGTCTTCTTCTTTGTTTTTCATAAGCGTTGTTCCGTCGTATTTCTTCTGATGTCAGTCTTGCTTGCATATCAGGGATCCTATAAGGGCAGGCGACCATCGTGTGATGTCATCTGCGAACTGTATATATAGGCACCTGTATGTAGCTGGTGGATTTTTTTTTTTAAGAGCTCATCTGGCGACTGCCTACTTGGGCATTAGTCGCCGTATTAAAACTGGCCTAGTTCTAGGCTGTAGCTGGTGGAGGAATGTCCGAGGTATATACAGAGTATAATGTTGGACTAAGACATCATCCTTGCGGAAGGCCAGCTTCCATCGTGAATTTATCTCCATGGTAGATTCCCATTTTGATAAATGCGTTACGTTCGATTAAGTAGTCTCTTCATCTTGCTCTCTAGGCGTAACTGCAATATCTTATATTGCATTCCTTTCGTCCATACTTTGTCAAAGGCTTTGGACGAATCCCTGCAGACTATATCAACGCTAGCCTTTTCTCTTTGATTTTGCTATTTTTTCTGCTATGACCGCGAGGGACATTTCCGTGTTTGTTTTCTTTCTGAAGCCGAATTGAAACTTATTTAGAAGGTTAAAGGCTTCCAGGTGTTCATTTAGGCGAGTGTTTAGAATTTTCTCGAACACCTTCCCGGTGAAGTCGAGTAGAGATATAGGCTGGTAATTTTCCAATCATGTAGTAGGCTTGCCAGCTTTGGGTATAATTATTATTTTTAAAGAGCTCATCTGGCGACTGCCTACTTGGGCATTAGTCACCGTATTAAAAACTGGCCTAGTACTAGGCTACAATAACATAAAATTAAAAAGATAAAAAAAACAACCCACCCACCCCCCAAAAGCAAGCTCCTGCGTCTGTGGGAGGTCCCCCGCCCCCGGGCACAGGAGCGTGCGACCTATAAGAGGAAAAAAAAACAAAAGCATAAAAATAAAGAAAACAAAAAACTGCTTAAATAATAGGGAGAAGGCCGGCCTGCCCCCAAAAGTCAATCAGTTGACCAGTCAAGGTGCACGCACTCGTCCTGAGTACAAGGAACAGGCGGTAGAGACCCCGCCCATCCCGGTATCGGGACAAGTAACGTGCGCGAAGATCACCCAGACTGGGACATTCATAAAGAATGTGCCCAACACAATGGGGCGCAGGCGAGCACTCCATCAGAAACCGATGCGTCACACGAGTGTATCCGATTCGGAGACGACAGAAAGCAACCTGAATCCGTCGCGGCATTGGGGGAAAGGTCCATGGAAACAGTCGCGGCGCAATGGCACGCAACTTTAAGTTCCCTTCGACCGTCTCCCATCTTCGTTGTCAAGCAGTCCGAAGAGCTGCCCGTATTCCTGCCATGTAGTCGGTGTGAGGAAGAACGAAACGCTGGTCCGGTAGCAGAGTCCTCGCGGACTCTTTGGCGCGCTCATTCCCAGAAATTCCTACATGTCCAGGAACCCAGCAGAAGATAATCTCGACATCCGCCAGGCTCGCCAAAACCGTGGCGTCACGGATATCGCGAAGCAGGAGATGCAGAGATTCCAATGCCCCGAGAGCACTCAGGGCGATTTGTGAGTCGCTATAGATCACAATCCGGTCTACAAACCGGGCACGTCGAGGAATCTCCCGTACTGAGTGGTGTATTGTCACCAGCTCGGCCGTGAAGACTGACGCAGCGCCTGGCAGAGCCACGTTGACTTGATTTTTTTATATTTTTTAAGAGCTCATCTGGCGACTGCCTACATGGGCATTAGTCACCGTATTAAAACTGGCCTAGTTCTAGGCTAATTTAAAATAAAATTAAAGAGAAAAAAAACAACACCCCAAAAAGGGGCAAAGGAAGCAAGCTGGTGCGTCGGGGAGAGGTCCCCCCGGCGCAGGAGCGTGCAACTAAAGGAAAAAAAACAACAACAAAAAAACAAATGCAAAAAAACAAAACAAAAAAAAACAAACCTTGCTTAAATAATAGGGAGAAGGCCGGCCTCCCCCAAGAAGTCAACAAGTCCAAAAGTCAATGTGCACGAATCTGTCCCGAGTACAAGAGACAGGCGGTAGCAACCCCGCCCATCCCGGTACCGGGATAGGTATCGTGCGCGAAGATCACCCAGACTGGGACATTCGAAAAGAATGTATCGAACAGTCTGGGGGACGACGCAGTCATTGCAATAGGGCGCAGGCGAGCGCTCCATCAAATAGCGATGCGTCACGCGAGTGTGTCCGATTCGGAGACGACAGAAAGCAACCTGAAGCCGCCGCGGCATTGGGTGATATATCCATGGGAACAGTCGCGGCGCAATGACACGCAACTTTAAGTTCCCTTCGACCGTCTCCCATCTTCTTTGCCAAGCAGTCCGAAGAGCTGCCCGTATTCCTGCCATGTAGTCAGTGTGAGGAAGAGCGAAACGCTGGTCCGGTCGCAGAGTCCTCGCGGACGCTTTGGCGCGCTCATTCCCCGCAATTCCTACATGTCCAGGAACCCAGCAGAAGATAATCTCGACATCTGCCTGGCTCGCCAAAACCGTGGCGTCACGGATATCGCGAACCAGGGGATGCGGAGATTCCAATGCCCCGAGAGCACTCAGGGCACTTTGTGAGTAGCTATAAATCACAATCCGGTCTCCGAACCGGGCTCCGTCGCGTAATCTCCCGTACCGAGTGGTGTATTGCCACCAGCTCGGCGGTGAAGACAGACGCAGCGCCTGGCAGAGCCCCGCTGACTTCAAACAGAGGGGATACGGCGTGGAAGAAGACCCCCTCTTGGGACTTGGAGCCATCCGTATACACCGGTACGGTTCCAGAGTGACACGAGGTGTGCTCCAAGGTCAAACGCAATACTCCCGGCACTGTACAAGCTTTGAGAGCAGAGGCGTGGCGACAAATAGCCAAATGTGGTACCCTCCAGGGTGGCGTCTGGGCAGAACCAGAGGCGCCACCGGCCCAAGAGCTATACCTAGGTCTCGAAAGAGTTTCCTGGCCCTAAACCCAAAGGGCTTAGGGTATGACTGGCGTCTCTCGACGGCATAGGCACCATCGAGATCAGCTGCGGATGCAGTGAGACCTGTTGGCGACTGAGGGAGCGCCGGGCTCGCGCGTACAGGCGAGTGATGCACTGCACGCGGCGTAGAGCGAGTGACATCTCCCCAGCATCGACCAACAGGCTCTCAATGGGGAAAGTGCGGACGGCACCGGTCGCAAGGCAAAGGCTGGTGCGGTGAATCGAGTCCAACTTCCGCAATAAACACTCGGCTGCAGATGCATAAAACTCGCATCCGTAGTCGAGCTTCGAACGAACAAAGGATCGATAAAAAAGTAAGGCACCCCAAGCGCTGAACGTCACGGAACGGAGAATATCCATGGTGCGGGTACAAGAGACCCTAAGGCTAAGAATATGAGCCTCCCAGGTGAGGCGTCGGTCGAATACAAGACCAAGGAAACGGTGCGATTCAACCACTTCCAGGCGTACCCCATAAACATACAAGTCTGGGTCTGGGTGGAGCCGTGGATGGCGGCACAAGTGCACCACCTTATCTTGGCCAAAGAAAACCGAAACCGGTGCGCTTCGGCATAGCGAGAGACGGGGTTCAATGCCTGTTGGAGTCGACGCTCCAGAGTTGGCATCTGGGCCACGCCAAAAGAGATCGAAAGGTCGTCTACGTAGAGCTTAGCGAGAACATCTTCCGGCAGGATCCGAGGTGATGCAGTTGATGATCAGGAAAAAGTGTGACACTGAGGACAATTCCCTGCGGGAGATCCTTTTCCTGCTCCATTGGGCCGGAGAGGGCTCCCCCCACCCATACGCGGAATCGACGATCTCGCAAGAATTCAGATATAAACATTGGGAGGCCTCCCCTCGGCCCCCATCGTGTGGAGTCTCCATGATACCGTATCGTCATGTAGTATCATAGACCTTCTCCAGATCGAAAAACACCGTGGAGTAGTGCTATCTATGAAGGCAGGACTCGTAGACGGCATTTTGCAGTCGGAGCAGAGCATTCGACGTGGAGTGAAACTTGCGGAAGCCACACTGTGGAGGATAGATGGCCTCCGCTGTCTAGGAAAAAGGCTAGTCTAACATTTACCAATTTCTCCATCAACTTGCACAAGCTAGAGTTTAGAAGGATTGGGCGGAAACGGGCCGCAGTAGAGTGATCTCTCCCCGGCTTGCGAAAGGCGAGCACAGTAGCGATTCGCCAGGAATCTGGGAGAAGATCCTCCACCCAGATCCTGTTGAACAAATATAACAGAAAGGCCATGCCTCGCTCGCTCAGGTGTCGAAGCATGGCCTACGAGACATCGTCCGGACCATGGGCGGTGTCCGCGCACGAAGCAAGAGCGGAGCGCAACTCACTCAAAGTAAACCTGTCGTTGAAGGGTTCTTTCCCTCTGGAGGTAGGTAAAGTCCAGCCGGCGGCCATCCGCGACATCACAACGAGCAATGAATGCCGGCGGAGCAGCATCCCGGTTAAAGAGAATACGGAGAAAGTGGTCGCGAAGGATTCCGCCACGGACGCGGGGTCCGAGTTTACGGTCCCATTCTCCTGGAGAACGGGAGGGGGGTCCTGCGAGAACTTGCCCCGAATCTTTTTGACTCGCCTCCACACCTCTGCCAGAGGGGTCTTCCCGTTAAGTGAAGACGCGTATGCCCGCCAAGAAGAGCGGCGGGCGTGCTTCGAAATATACCGGAACTTAGCCCTAGCCCGCACGAAATTCACCGACAGTGAAATCTTTCAGGCGGCGCTTATCGCGCATGTAGGCATAACGCTTCTGTTTGAGGGCCGTCTCACACTCGGCCGACCACCATGGAAGTGGTCGGCGTGCAAAACGGTCCAGAAGTCCTGAGAATAGTAGTCAGGCCCACGGCGATGAGGTTGCCGGAGAAGAACTCAACGGCCTCATCTACCGACCTAAACTCCTCGAAAGAGATGAGAATTCAGTCATTTCCTGAACTGCAGGCCACTGCGCCCGCGCCAAGCATCACCAAGGTGAGTTCTCAGGCGGCAGTTGCCCTGAAAATGATATTTGAATGGGAAAGTGATCACTACCATGGAGGTCATCGACCACCCCCCCAATCAAAATCACGTTGTGCATCCGAAGAGCAAAAAGATAGATCGAGGCAAGAAAATGAAGCGGTTCTCGGGCAGTGATGAGTAAACTCATCCACATATAGAACACCTATCTCAAGCTCTTCAATCAGATCAGCAAGGACTTGTCCCCTGGGATTTATTGAGTAATCCCCCCCAGAGAGGATGCCTGCCGTTCAGATCCCCAAGCAATAGAAAGGGCCTCGGCAATCGTGCCACGACGGGGCGGAAGTTCCCCCGCGTCGAAGTCAGCTGACGGTGGAATGTACGCAGAAATGATAGTATACCTCCTATCCAGGTGAAGCTGCACAGCCACTGCCTGAAAGGAGGTATCTAAAGTGAAAGGAAGAACGGAGACATCATGCCGGTTGTAAACCGCGCATTCCCAAGCCCGGCCATCTCGGTGTGGTGGGGTCGCAAGACCCTTATACACCGGGAGGGCGGGCAGGGGGCACGCGCCTAGCATGGTCTCCTGCAGAAAAATAGCTAACGGGGAACAGGACGAGACGAGCCTCCGCAGCTCCTCCCAGTTGGCCCGGAGTCCACGGCAATTCCATTGAAGGAATATGCCCTCCTGGCCTAGCTCGGTGGAGAGGCGGGTGCCCTCTTCGAACAGAAGACCCTCACGGAAATGGCCGTACGCTTTCCACTGGCAGAACCTGGGCGCTGTTGGCCGGACAAAGCGCTGAAGCCTTCGAGGACTTATTGGGGGAGGTTGGGCTCGCAATGCGAGTCTTTTCCTCCCTCCGCCTCAAACCTTAGGCGGGCGTTACGGTTTCGGAGGCGGGGGACCCTCTTTTTCGAGGAACCGCTGTCTCCGAGCCACTCAGCCCACCACTAGGTGTGGGCGAAGAGCCGAAGTTCCTTTGCTGCTGTAATCCTTTCGGGCGACAGCTTTACTAACCCTGGAACATGGCCTGGCAACCAACTTCAGGGGTGTTGCCTCCTGTGAGTCTAACGACTCGGTGGAGACGCGTGGCCGTTTCGCCTTACGGGAAACGGTCACGCTGGGAAAAGAGGGAAGAGCCTTGGTTTTAGCCGGAGCTGAGTGTGAGCCCTTGTTGCCGCCAGCTTTACCAGGGAAGCGCTCGAGTTGAGTAGAACCCGCAGAAGGGCGCGGAAACAACCATGCTCGTTGGCCTGGATGGGCCAGGAGCAGAGAGTGCCTTTCTAACTATTGAGGCATAAGATATCCCAGGCAGAGCCGGGCGTGCCAGGACCAAATCCTTAGCTTCGCGGAATCAGAGTCGATCCTGGGTCTGAACGGCCAGGATTTCTTTCTCAAGGAGATATGCACCACATTGCTTCGAAGAAGCGGGGTGCGGGTCATCACAATTGACACACTTGGCCACACACGATTTAGACTTATCGTGTGCGGCCTTGGAGCAATTTACACAGACTTCGGGTGACCCCGACTTTGCACGTCTACATGAACGATTCGCATGGCCGAATCGGTGACAGTAATAGTATCGCCGCGGCCGTGGCACGAATGCCTTCACGCGGTAGCGGTACAACCAGCACACACCGACTCAGGGAGCTTATCACAGTCGAACGTGACAAAGAGTGTGGGGGTGGGTCTCTAGGCCCCTCCCTGTTTTCTCATCATCTACCTGTGAAATTAGAGGCTGAGCAGAGAAAGTTGCGGGAGAGGTTGTATGAAAAACGAGGAAATTGGGGGAAAAACACAAGTGTTTTGAAGGAAGGAGAAGAGGCTAAGCTGGGGTTGGATGGGGTGCTGAATCCTATCAGCACGGCGGCCAGGATGGCAAATCGCTGCGCCTCTTACAGGGGTACTCAAAGAAGTGAGCTGTGTATAGAAGAGAAGGTTTGGAATGGGATAGGCAGGTATGTAATAAAGAAAAGTAGAGATAGACAGGTGCACTAACGAGTAGGGTGGGTGATCACATATTATCATACCCTAGAATGGCATGCAGTCCACCCAGGCCCCATGTCCAGCAGATCAAACTCTGTCCAGGTAAGAATAGTTCCTTCTTGTGTGAAGTGTGGTTAGACAAAAGGTTGAGGGGATAGCTGTAATATTAATAAATAAAGATAGAGAAGCACTGAGAGGGAGCGAGGGGTAACTGTCACATCAGTGTTATGTCAACCCAGTCACAGGGCTTCCCTAATTTGCACTCAGGCCAGAAGGATGTGCAGCTCCTCTGGGTACAAAGTGTAACAACAAGAAAGTGGGAGTTCATCCACAGCTAACCCATGAAAGACCACAGCTGAGAAGTTCAGCTATTTATATGTGCAGCATCATTTAAGCAGTTAAAAATACTTGAGAAATGTTTGTTTTTGTCTGTTGGGACAAAGTGGGAAGAAAAAGAGGTAGCAAAGATCTAAGACAAACCCTATAAGTATATTAGAAAGTTTGGTTTGAATATGTTTTGGAAGTGTAGAGACTTCCATCTTCAGTCTGACAATGTAGTATGGAGTTTAATCTTATTGATCCCTCCTTTAACCCTTTAAGCACCCGGCTAATTTGCTCAAATTCGCCCTGGGCAAAATTACAAATGGTACACATTATCAAAAATAATTAAAATAAAATTTTTAAATCCTTTTTTATAAATCAAATAATATCTTGCGATAAGTATACAAGAGGTTGTTAATGCTGTGAGGTTAGAAAAATGGGATAGTAGCAGGAATTTATGGTATACTAGCCAAAATGCTAAAATATGGTAAAGGTGTTGTGTATGAATGAGTCTGATGGTTTTGTTGTTACTAAGGCCTATGAAAGTGAAACAATTCATGACAACAGGAAGAATGCTGCAATAGTACTGCCACTGTATAAGGGAAGAAAGATAAATACAAACTCCACTTTGCCTGGTAGGCAAGGTATATAGAAAAATGATTGAGTAGTTAAGAAAGAGGATAAATGAAACAATGAAGAGATAAGCAAGGTGAATTTAGAGTGATTAGGTTATGTGGATAAGTGAGTGCAATTGATGAAAGGTGCAGAGAAAAAATGATGTAGTGTAGGCTAGGTTTATACATAGTAATTATGCTTAGGAAATATATTTTTTTTTATTGAACTACCAAATATCACTACTTTTTGCTAAAAAAAAACAAAAAAAAAACACACACTCTACTTTTCAGTACCCCTGATATATTTAAGGTGATCTAGGAAAATAGGACTGGGAAGAAAATCTATATTTTTCATAGGTATATTTTCTTTCCTAAAAACCATAATCATTTGAAAGAGTTATAAGTTTATTAATTTTTTTAAAAATTATTTCCAAATTTATAATGTGATTGTTATAAAAGAAAGTTGCTCACAGTCCATGAAGTCCTCTTGAAGACCTAGTCATTACTAGTCTATAAATTTCATTTAATGCTATAATTTCAAAGGCCGATTCCATACTCATTTTCAACTTAACACTTTTGATTTATATTTAAGATTTTCTAAAAAAAATACTGTAACAGTCTCGCTTTAGGGTCCTATTTCCATGGATGATCATATATAAAGTTTGAATGAGGCTATGGATTCCTGAAAGCTATATATGAGTGTGCATCCTGGCATTTGAATAGTTGGAAAACTGCAAAAGTTGGATTATGTCAATGATTGAGAGAGAAGGGGTCAAAACAGGGACATGGTAATGATATGTGCACAAGAAGCATGTGTGTGGGTGGATGTGCTTAGGTTATTCTGCCAAGGAATAAGCCCCAAGTGGACTTTATTACTACATAGGATCAAAGAAGTGTAAAAAAAAATAATGGATGGCTTTCTCCTTGATAGAGGTGTGAGAGGATAAGTATTTATTTTTTTACACATATATATATACAGGGGCAGTCAATAAGTTTTGCAATTCGGATATAAGGAAACAAGATATGAGGAAAAGTGGTTTATTATTTTTCAATATAACTACCCTCGACTTCAATGCACTTGCGCCACTTGTCCCTGAGGCTTCGAATTCTCGACAACCAGAAATCTCCCGACTGCTGTTCAATCCACTCCTGGACGGCGAGCTGGACATCCTCATCGTCCCCATACCGGCGTCCACGCAGTGCAGCCTTGAGCTGGTGGAATAAAAAGTAGTCACTAGGGGACAGATCTGGACTGTAAGGGGTATGGTTCAGCTCCTTAAATCCATACTCGCGCAGGGCAGCTTGTGCAACTCTGGCCTTGTGGACTTTGACGACGTTGAAGTTGATCATGGGGCGTGAGGTTTCTAGGGGCCCCAACGGGCAGAGACCTTGGTCATGGCCAAATTGTCGTGGATGATGTTGATAACACTTCCATGTCATATTCCAAGTTGTCGCTCGATTTCTTCGACCTTCACCCGTCGATTTTTTAGGATGATCCTCTCCACACGGGCCACATTGTCCTCGGTCACATCTGATGGGCATCCTGGATGGGGGTCATCTTCAAGGGACTCACGAACATGGCGGAACTCTCTATTCCAGCGAGCAATGGTTGCATAGGAAGGGGCAGTGTCAGTGTACGCTGCAACCATGCGTTCATGTATCTCTTTTGCATTCTTGCCTTCCTTGGTCAAAAATTTGATCACTGCGTGGTGCTCAACCTTCTCCCTTGTTGAAAAATTTGTGACTGATGATCAGCGATCAGCTACTGCTTCTTGAATAGACGAAGCAGGAGCGTGCGGCGGCAGGTCCTGACTTGTCCTAACACCCCCACAAACAGCCATTCCCCTTCCTCTGTTTTGCACGACCAATTCACTAAACTTATTGACTGCCCCTCGTATATATATATATATATATATATATATATATATATATATATATATATATATATATACAAAAAAACATTAGGAAACTGTTACAATTATAATAGAATACAACTTATCATTAAAAGTTATAATACTTTGAAGTGATACATAAAAACCATGCATATGAATTTGCATAATGATTAAAAGTCTAGGATTTCATTGACAACTATGCTTTGGCAAATGCTATACATACAATACTGCAATAACAAATATATAGGTACCAAGAATATGATTGATTCTCAAAGAGCCTCCAAGTTCAACTACAGATCATTATTTTTTCCAATTCTGAGTCTTGATTCATAACCAAATTTTATTTCAATCAATATTAACAATCTACAGTTGCATAACTGAGTAGCCAATATTATCTTAAAGCCTACAAATTTACAGTCAGCTGCTGTCCTATCCATACTTTATTTACCATGCTAAATATTGCCCTTGTAACCCAGTAATTCTCTCTCATGTCAGCATTCAACTTTGCCTTTGGCAGATTTTATATTTCTCCGCAATCCACCATTAGCTACCAGCATAAAATTTTAGAATCTAGTTAGCATAATGGAAATAGATTTCCACATCTGGGTACCAGGTTGAATTTCCAGCAAGAGTGGTTACCAAAATTCGGAGCAAGCACAGGGACCTGATGCCTAACAAGCATTGCATTGAACCAGAGCCATGAATGCATGAAAGCTTTGGGCACACGTCACCACACACACACAGCTAATTACATGACCCACTGTCTCTTTAATTCCTCCTTCATTACCTCTGACAATATTCCACTTTCATATCAGAACCTGCAGAAAGAATGGGGTTTCAATGTCCACACTACCTTGATGCAGACAGTGACCCCAGTTGGGACACTAAAGATTCCATGCTTGCTGGTTGGTAGAAAAACACAGTAGCTAAACCACTTGTTCTACCACCCTACTTCTCCTCAATCAGCACCAGTCCTGGTCCATTAGGCATCACATTCAAATCTAATTTTGTTAGCCCTGTCTTAGGACTTTGTTTACAATTAAAAAGGGATTTACCATGTAATTAACTATCCTTCAACTTTGTTAATAACCAAATACATATCAGTTGTCTCATTTAACCCTTAATAAGAAGTGTCCAACTTCATAGAAATTGTAGAACCAACTAATCGAGAAACTTTGACAAAGTGAAAAGCAGAGAAAAATCAAGCTATATATACCTATATTGTGAGGGAACCATATATCATGGGAACAAATTCCATCAACACAACCCATATTAAAAGTATTATGGGAAAAGAAGTGCTTTTCAGGAAAATGAGGTAGGAAGAGAGCTTTAAACTATATCTTCATTTGTTATAAAGAAAAAACAATTAATCCAAATATTTTCTTCACAAAATAACTACTCCAATACTAGATAGAATTTTGAATAGAGGCTTCCAAAACTCTTCATACAAATATGTATTTTCATACCACCACAACCACACAAGTTTTTATAAAAGGATGATTTCAGAAAGGATTTGCAAGAGTGGGTTTTTTCTTCTCTATTGAAACATTCAAGAAATTAAATGATTCTTAGATTATATATTCAATCTGAAGGAAATAATTCTGTAATCTTACATAGCAACAAAACAATTCAGGTCATCTTTATAGTCAAAAGAATATATTTACACATGTACTTTTTTATCTTTTGTTTAACCAAGGCATTTCTTTCATTTGAATTTCTTTATATACCTTCCTTGAGCGTTTATTGGGAATAAGGCCTTCTGAGAGACCAGGCTTACGTTTCTTTAAATCATTAGACTGCACTTGTATCACAGTATCTTCAGGAACGCTACAGTATATATCATCAACAAATTGACTATGAGTACCAATTTCCTGGAGAGTATCGATACCAGTGATATCTGAATCATGAGCATATTTACATTTGTGTCCAAATTTACAACGTCCTTTTCGATAATTCCAACAAATCTTTTTCCCATTTATTTCAAGAACATCCTTTGGATTTGTGCTCAATTTTACATGTTTTTCAAGAATAGAGTTTTTGGCTTCCTGAGCCTTTTTAAAGGGATTATAAAATACTGATAATGATGGTTCTACGCAAGTTTTTGTAAAAGGATGATTTCGGAGAGGATTTGCGAGAGCAGGTTTTTTCTTCTCTTTTGTAACTTTCTTTGGAGGGGACTCTTCCAATTTGTCAATCCCACTTTCAAAATAATTTATGCCACAAGTCTGAGAAGTGTCTTCTCTTCTGAAAGTAAATTTTAAAAAAAAGTAGAATGAAATTTCTTTGATTAATTAGAGTAGCCTTAATATTTCAAATGCTTTTGACATATCTGAACCAATAAAAATTTATCATCATGAGCCACTTTTGCACAAGGGTGGAGTTAGCATGCATCAAAGCCACCACCATCCAGCATGACTGAATTGGGTATGTGACAAATTACAGCCATTGCTTATTGCACTCACAGGAACAAAACTTTGGGATGTGTACCTTCCCAGGCGCACACAAAGTGCTTTATGCAAAAAGGAAATATTAATGTAATATATTCAATAATACTTTCACTAAATGTAAACATGATCTTTTATTTTTCATTTAAACCTAAGAAGCAATAACCACTGAAGGCATCTCTGCCAGAGTTGGAGGGGAGAAGTTTGCAAAGAATGTGGTGAAGTTGTTAGATGGAGAAATAAATGGAAGATATGCAGCTCATGTATTCTAGAGGAGACTACTTGGATTACTTGAGGGAGCATGTGACTCTTAGGAACCTTCCAAACCTCTAAAATGAAAAAACTCTGTAGGCATTGAGACGGGGGAGGGGGTATAGTTCTCCAGATGTCAGTTGAAGCATGGTTGTTCAAGCTATAACTGATAGCCTTTTGGGGGGTATGTGCCAGAAATCACACATTACACTTTTCTAATAAACTACCATATGTTGGCATCATTTTAAATTGGAAATGGGGTTTATCTCATTAATTGGTAGTCACTCCCCACCCCCTTGCAAAAGAATAATATGAATATACCTCTGGTTAAAATGACCAGCATAGTTTCAGAACTCAATAAAAAAATTCAGGAATTATTTAATATAAAAAAAAATGCTGATGCTACAGCGAAGAATGAATTCTGGAGACTAGTTTCTAGAGTGTGAGGGCACTTGATTGAAGTCTCCAAGTGGCTAAAATGTTATAATAAAGGAGACAGAAAAGGTTCTTATTTTTAACAAACAGGATACGATACATAGAAATTGGTTTAAGGTGGACAAGTTTAGGTTTCGGAAAGAGATTGGTTTACAAATAGAGTGGTAGATGGATTAGCCTTATTGAGATTCCTTTTGTTGTTAAGTGTGGGGAGCAAGTTTGTATACAGTATTCTAAATAGGTGGCCTGCCATATTAGTTATATAGTTTACTAGCTGAAATTACCCACCCAAGAGTGGGCCAATAATTTTCTCCAAATGCTACTGCTACCTGCCAAAATAACTCTCTCCTTTCTCCCCATCTCTAACTCACCCACACTCCCTCATGTTAAATTTTTTATGGCAATAAACAGGAACTACTGAATTTTTCAATTGACACGGATTGTATTTTTAGTAAAAATAATTTATTCATGTACCAGCATGTTGTAAAATAATACTCTAAAGTCACTTCAGAAATTCCATGTAAACTAATTTTTATTTTTCCTCCTGATCTGTTAAAGTATAGGTTTCTTGCACTACCAACGCTGGAGTATGCCACATGCAGTTGTCCATGTGAGAAACGAGGTTCTTCTGATTAGAGCCCAGCCACTTTCAGAGTTTGACCTTGCAATTTGCTGATAGTCATTGCAATACATGGTTTCATTAGAGACTACAGCCATTTAAAATCAAATGAGAGATCATTTGGAATAAAAGGAATTGGAGGAATAGGCACATCCTCTCCTGCTCTACAGCCACTTGAGCTCACTCTGTCTCCCCCTATTCCTCCTCTCTACCATCCTCCCCACTGGGGTTTTAAGAAACCCAATTGGATCTTGAGACACTGGCAATGGGTCGAAAGAACCCCCTATTATATCTAAAAACCAAGTGGGGGTATAAGAAAGTGAAACGAATGAATGGAACTTGCATTTATATATGTAGATGGATAACCTTCCTTTTAGGTAAAATTACAGATTAGCCATTCAGTTGATTTTTGAGATTTTTCCCATTATATATCATGCAACAGTTTCAAATATAGTCCTTTAGTTAGCTAATTAATATGAATTGTGAATTAATTTATTATTAATTAGTTAAATATATTAATAAAGTTATCTAATAGTTTTCTTATTTCTTTTAGATTTTAAGTATATGAGTATTTGTTATAATTGTTTATTTTCATGTTATATATACTGAATTAGTGAAAAAAAATTGGGGAGAGGGTAAGGAAGGTATAAGCCCGGTCCCAAAAATATAAGGGACAATTTTTTTTTTTTTTAGAAAGGGGCTATCTGGCGACTGCCCACTTGGGCATAAGTCACCGCAAAAAAACAGCCGAGTTTTAGACTACTTTAAAATTAATATTTGAACAGAAACAACAATAAAAAAGAGATAACAATCAGGAAGAACGCTCCAGCGTCAGGGCAAGGTCCCCCTCCATCCGGCGTAGAAGCGTGTGCCTTAGAAAGAAAAAAATAACAATAACAACAAATAAAAGGGAGAAGGCCGGCCTCCACCAAAAAGTCTACAAGTCCACCAGTCAAGGTGCACGCACTCATCCAGAGTACAAGGGACAGGCGGAAGCGACAACGCCCATCCCGGTACCAGGACAGGTAAAGCCCGAAGATCACCTAGACTGGGACATTCGACAAGAATGTTCCGAACAGTCTGGGGGACGACGCAGTCGTCACTGTAAGGCGCAGGCAAGCGCTCAATCAAATAGCGATGCGTAAACACGAGTGTGTCTGATTCGGAGACGACAGAAAGCGACCTGAAGCCGTCGCGGCATTGGGGGATAGGTCCATGGGAACAGTCGCGGCGCAATGGCACGCAAGAGACCTTAAGGCTGCAAATATGAGCCTCCCAGGTGAGGCGTGGGTCAAATACAAGACCAAGGAAACGGTGCGATTCAACCACTTCCAGGCGTACCCCATTAAGAAACAAGTCTGTGTCGGGGTGGAGTCGGGGTGGAGCCGTGGATGGCGGCAGAAGTGCACAAACCTTAGTCTTGGCCAAGGAAAACCAAAACCTGTGCGCTTCGGCATAGCGAGAGACGCGGTTCAGTGCCTGTTGGAGTCGACGCTCCAGAGTTGGCATCTGGGCCGCGCCAAAAGAGATCGAAAGGTCGTTCACGTAGAGCGTAGCGAGAACATCTTCCGGGAGTCTCGATGATACCGTATCGCCATGCGGTATCATAGGCCTTCTCCAGATCGAAAAACACCGTGGCGTAGTGCTGTCTACGAAAGAAGGCCTCGCAGACGGCATTTTACCGCACTGTGAGGAAGACAGAGGGCCGCCGCGGAGCAGCATCCCGGCTAGAGAATGCGGAAAAAGCGGTCGCAAAGGATTCCGCCACGGACGCCGGGTCCGAGATTGCGGTCCCATTCTCCTCAAGAACTGGAGGGGGGTCCTGCGAGAACTTGCCCCGAATCCTTTTGACTCGCTTCCAAACCTATGCTAAAGGGGTCTTCCCGTTAAGTTAAGACACGTATCCCCGCCAAGAAGAGCAGCGGTCGAGCTTCGAAATATGCCGGAACCTAGCCCGACGAAATCCACCGACCGTGAAATCGTTCGGGCAGCGCTTATAGCGCATGTAGGCATAACGCTTCTGTTTGTGGGCCGTCTCACCATGGGAGTGGTCGGCGTGCAAAACGGCCAGAAGTTATAGGAATAGTAGTAAGGCCCGCGGCGAAGAGGTTGCCGGAGAAGAACTCAACGGCCTCATCTACCGACCAAAACTCCTCGAATGAGATGAGAATTCATTGATTTCCTGAAATGCAGGCCACTGAGCCCGCGCCAAGCACCACCGAGGTGATCTCTCAGGCGGCAGTTGCCCTGAAAATGATATTTGAATGGGAAAGTGATCACTACCATGGAGGTCATCGACCACCCCCCCAATCAAAATCAGGCTGGGCATCCGAAGAGCAGAAAGATAGGTCAAGGCAAGAAAATGAAGCGGTTCTCGGAGAGTGATGCGTAAACTCATCCACGTTTAGGACACCCATCGCAAGCTCTTCGATCAGATCGGCAAGGACTCGTCCCCTGGGATTTATTGAGTAATCTTGCCAGAGAGGATGCCTGCCGATCAGATCTCCAAGCAAGAGAAAGGGTCTCGGCAACCGTACCGGCGGAAGTCCCCCGCGTCGAAGTCAGCTGACGGTGGAATGTACGCAGAAATGATAGTATACCTCCTATCCAGGGGAAGCTGCACAGCCACTGCCTGAAAGGAGGTATCTAGTGAAAGAAAGAACGGAGAAATCATGGGCCAGGAGCAGAGAGTGCCTTTCTAACTATTGAGGCATATGACGTCCCAGGCAGAGCCGGGCGTGCTAGGACCAAGTCCTTAGCCTCGTGGAATGAGATTCTATCCTGGGCCTGAACGGCCAGGATTTCTTTCTCAAGGAGATATGCACCACATTGCTTCGAAGAAGCGGGGTGCGGCTCTCCGCAATTGACATACTTCGCCACACACGATTTAGACTTATCGTGTGCGGCCTTGGAGCAATTTACACAGACTTCGGACGACCCCGACTTTGCACGTCTACAAGAACGATTCGTATGGCCAAAGCGGTGACAGTAATAGCACCGCCGCGGCAGTGGCACGAATGCCTTCACGCGGTAGCGGTACCAACCGGCACGCACCGACTCAGGGAGCTTGTAACAGTCGAACGTGACGAAGAGTGTAGAGCTGAGTCTCGAGGCCCCTCCCTTTTTCTCATCACACGTTCGACTTTGACAGCCCCATGGTCGGCCAGCTCTAAGGTGATTTCCTCAATGGAGTAGTCAACGAGTTCCCTCGCATAAACTACTCCTTTCACAAAGTTCATGATAGAGTGCGGCGTCACACTCACCGGGGTGCCATGAAGTGTCTGAAAAGCACTTATCTTGGCCGCCTCAGCGGGATTCGCCAGAAGGCTCCCGTCGGAGAAACGGGTCACCTAAGGCTCTCTACCAATTGCACTAGCTAATCCTCTCCTTTGATTGATCATGTTGCCCTTGGCCAACATGGTGCCATCAGTGGAGCGAATGACGAGGAAGCGTTTGAAGCCAGCGGGCTCGAAAACGCCAGGTAACCTCTGAATGAGGGGCCCCTATGTTATCGAGGCTCTGCCCTGTCCACTTTTCGTCTTAGTCTGGTGCTCCGGACCCGGTGGGGCAGAGGGGCCGGATGTGCCGATCTTGGCTTTAGTCACCTACCAAGGTAGCAGCAGAGCCAAGTGTCCCCGCGGATGGAGAGGAGTCGCGAGTCTCTTTAGTCTTTATCTTTTTTGGAGAGGAGGGCGGGGAATGAACCCGCTTCACACCTCAGCCGGCAGAAGCCCCTAGGCCAGATGGACCAGCCTCATCCAGGTCCTTCTCCGAAATGGAGAAGGTCCTGGTAGTCGCAGGGGCACCAGTTGGAAGCGATCCCTCCCCTACTTATACTGCCTCAGAGGCCCCAGCCGTTTGAGGAGGACCTTGCATAGGGGCGGATTCCGGTTGGGTGCTTGGCACCTAGCCCGGATTCCCCCCAATGGAAGGCCCTACCGTCTGAGGCTGGGTTTCCTCAAGGACCCTGTTTATCACAGGAGGGGCCTCCAGTTGGCCATCCCCTCCCAGGACATCGCAGGTCCCCTTGGCAGCATCACCAGTCTTGTGTGGGGAGGCACAGGGCTTGACCCCGGCAAGGTTTAATATTCTTGCCAGCATGTCTTTTGAGGGAAGCGACCGAAGGGGCCTGGCTTCCCTCTCCCCCCTAAGGGGGTTTTCCCTACCGAGCCACTTCGATGGGGAGCGGTTGGCTATGGGCTGCCTGCTGGCTTTCTTGGCAGTCCCCTTGAAAAGCAAAGGAGGGACTGCCGCTGGAAGCAGGGAGATGCCCGAAAGCACCTCCAGAGAAGGGGGTGAGGGGGAGGCCCCTAAACCTGTAGGCATAGGAGAGGAGTATGCCTCCTCTCCGGTTAAAGAAATATGGAGGGTCCCCTGTGCTTGCACAGGGGGATGGCGGACTCCATTTTTTTGTGGAGCTGCCCGAGAGCGGCACCGTCGATGTAACAGGGGAAGTTAATTGTTGGGGTTTTTTTAGTTTTTCATCTATTGGCATGGTGACCATCTTTTTCCCACGGGATGCAATCGCGCATCACCTCTCGCAGTAGCCCACACTGCAAGAGGTGCTTACAGTCCTGGCAGAGCACTCAGGGCGCTTTGTGATTCGCTATAGATCACAATCCAGTCTCCGAACCGGGCACGTCGCGTAATCTCCAGTACCGAGTAATGTATTGCCACCAGCTCGGCCGTGAACACAGACGCAGCGCCTGGTAGAGCCCCGCTGACTTCAAACAGAGGGGATACGGCGTGGAAGCCGACCCCCTCTTGGGCTTAGGGTATGAGTAGCGTCTCTCGGTGACATAGGCACCGTCGAGATCAGCTGCGGATGCAGTGAGAGCTGTTGGCGACTGAGGGAGGCGCCGGGCTCGCGCGTACAGGCGAGTGATGCACTGCACGCGGCGCAGAGCAAATGGCATCTCCCCAACATCGACCAACAGGCTCTCAATGGTGGTGGATGGAATCCACCTTCCGCAATAAACGCTCGGCTGCGGATGCATAAAACTCGCATCCGTAGTCGGGCTTCGAACGAACAAAGGATCGATAAAAGAGTAGGGCAGTAGCCCTATCAGCGCCCCAAGCGCTGAACGTCACGAAACGGAGAATATCCATGGCGCGGGTACAAGAGACCCTAAGGCTGCGAAAATGAGCCTCCCAGGTGAGGCATCGGTCGAATACAAGACCAAGGAGTCGGTGCGACTCAACCACATCCAGGCGCACCCCATTAAGAAACAAATCTGGGTCGAGGTGGAGCTGTGGATGGCGGCACAAGTGCACCACCTTAGTCTTGGCCAAAGAAAACCGAAACCTGTGCGCTTGTGCATAGCGAGAGACGCGGTTCAATGCCTGTTGGAGTCGACGCTCCAGAGTTGGCATCTGGTCAGCGCCAAAAGAGATTGAAAGGTCGGCCACGTAGAGCGTAGCGAGAACATCTTCTGGCAGTACCGAAGTGATGCCGCTGATGCTCAGGGCACAGAGTGCGACACTGAGGACACTTCCCTGCGGGACACCCTCTTCCTGCTCTTTTGGGCCTGAGAGCGCTCCCCCCACCCGTCTACGGAATCGAAGATCTCACAAAAATTCAGATATAAAGACTGGGAGGCGTCCCCTCGCCCCCATCGTGTGGAGAGTCTCCATGATACCGTATCGCAATGCGGTATCATAGGCCTTCTCCAGATCGAAAAACACCGTGGCGTAGTGCTGTCTACGAAGGAAAGCCTCGCAGACGGCATTTTGCAGTCGGAGCAGAGCATCCGACGTGGAGAGGAACTTGCTGAAGCCGCACTGTGCAGAAGACAGATGACCTCCGCTGTCCAGGAAAAAGGCTAGTCTAACATTTACCAATTTCTCCATCAACTTGCACACGTAAGAGGTTAGAGAGATTGAGTGGAAACCGGTCGGAGTAGTGTGATCTCTCCCGGGCTTGCAAAAGGCGAGCACAGTAGCGATTCGCCAGGAATCTCGAAGAAGACCCTCCACCCAGATTCTGTTGAACAAATCTAACAGAAAGGCCATGTCTCGCTCACCCAGGTGTCGAAGCATGGCGTACGGGACATCGTCCGGACCATGGGTGGTGTCCCCGCACGAAGCAAGAGCGGAGCGCAACTCACTCACAGTAAACCTGTCGTTGAAGGGTTCTCCGCCTCTAGAGGTAAAGTCCAGCCAGCAGCCTTCGGCGACATGACGACGTGCATTGAATGGTGGAGGAGCAGCATCCCGGCTAGAGAATGCGGAAAAAGCGGTCGCTAAGGAATCCGCCACGGACGCGGGGTCCGAGATTGCGGTCCCATTCTCCTGGAGAACGCGAGGGAGGTCCTGCGAGAACTTGCCCCGAATCTTTTTGACTCGCCTCCACACCTCTGCCAGAGGGGTCTTCCCGTTAAGTGAAGACACGTATGCCCGCCAAGAAGAACGGCGGGCGTGCTTCGAAATATACCGGAACCTAGCCCTAGCCCGACGAAATTCAGCGACATTGAAATCGTTCGGGCGCCGCTTATAGCGCATGTAGGCATAACGCTTCTGGTTGAGAGCCGTCTCACACTCGGCCGACCACCATGGGAGTGGTCGGCGTGCAAAACGGTCAGACGTTCTAGGAATAGTAGTCAGGCCCGCGGCGATGAGGTTGCCGGAGAACTCAACGGCCTCATTAACCGACCTAAACTCCTCGACTGAGATAGAGAATTCAGTCATTTCCTGAAATGCAGGCCACTGCGCCCGCGCCAAGCACCACCGAGGTGGGCTCTCAGGCGGCAGTTGCCCTGAAAATGATATTTGAATGGGAAAGTGATCACCACCATAGAGGTCATCGACCACCCCCCAATCAAAATCAGGCTGGGCATCCGAAGAGCACAAAGATAGGTCAAGGCAAGAAAATGAAGCGGTTCTCGGAGAGTGATGCGTAAACTCATCCACGTTTAGGACACCCATCTCAAGCTCCTCCCAGTTGTCCCGGAGTCCACAGCAATTCCATTGAAGGAATATGCCCTCCAGGCCTAACTCGGAGGAGACGCGGGGGCCCTCCTCGAACAGAAGACCCTCACGGGAATGGCCGTACGCTTCCCGGAGGCAGAACACCGGGCGCTGTTGGCCGGAAAAAGCGCTGAAGGCGCTGTCGCCTTCGAGGACGTATTGGGGGAGGTTGGGCTCGCCACGCGAGTCTTTTCCTCCCTCCGCCTCGAAACCTTAGGCGGGCGTTGCGGCTTCGGAGGCGGAGCGCCCTCTTTTCGAGGAACCACCGTCTCCGAGCCACTCGCACCACCTCTAGGCGTGGGCAAGGAGCCGAAGCTCCTTTGTTGCTGTCCTCCTTTCGGGGAAAGCTTTAGGAACCCCGGAAGATGGCCTGGCGACCAGCCTCAGGGGTGTTGCCCCCTGTGAGTCAAACGACTCGGTGGAGGCGCGTGGCCATTTCGCCTTACGGGAAACGGTCACGCTGGGGGAAGAGGGGGGAGCCCTGGTTTTAGCCGGGGCTGGGTATGAACCCTTTTTGCCGACAGCTTTACCAGGGGAGCGCCTGGGTTGAGTAGAGCCCGCAAAAGGGCTCCGAATGGGCGCGGAAACAACCATGCTCGTTGGCCTGGATGGGCCAGGAGCAGAGGGTGCCTTTCTAACTATTGAGGCATATGTAGTCCCAGGCAGAGCCAGGCACACCAGGACCAAGTCCTTAGCCTCGTGGAATGAGATTCGATCTTGGGCCTGAACAGCCAGGATTTCTTTCTCGAGGAGATATGCACCACATTGCTTCGAAAAAGCGGGGTGCGGCTCTCCGCAATTGACACACTTGGCCACACATGATTTAGACTTATCATGTGCGGCCTTGGAGCAATTTACACAGACCCCGACTTTGCACGTCTACAAGATCAATTCGTATGGCTGAAGCGGTGACAGTAATAGCACCGCCGCGGCAGTGGCACGAATGCCTTCATGCGGTAGCGGTACCAACCAGCACGCACCAACTCAGGGAGCTTGTTACAGTCGAATGTTACGAAGAGTGTAGGGGTGGGTCTCGAGGCCCCTCCCTGTTTTTTCATCACACGTTCGACCTTGACAGCCCCATGGTCGGCCAGCTCTAAGGTGATGTCCTCAATGGAGTAGTCAACGAGTTCCCTCGCATAAACTACTCCTTTCACAAAGTTCATGGTAGAGTGCAGCATCACACTCACTGGCGTGCCATGAAGTGTCCGAAGAGCACTTATCTTGGCCGCCTCAGCGGGATTTGCTGCATTCGCCAGAAGTCTCCCGTCCGAGAAACAGGTCACCTTCGGCTCTCTACCAATTGCACTAGTTAATCCTCTCCTCTGATGTATCATGTTGCCCTTGGCCAACATGGTGCCATCAGTGGATCAAATAACGAGGAAGTGTTTGAAGCCAGCAGGCTCAAAAATGCCAGGTAACCTCTGAATGAGGGGCCCTAACGTCATCGAGGCTCCGCCCTGTGCACTTTTGGACTTAAACAGGGGCTCCGCAACTGGGGGGGGCAGGTGTGCCGATCTTGGCTTGGTCGCTTGCCAAAGTGGCAGCAGACCCATCCATCCCCGTAGCCCCCGCGGATGGAGAAGAACCCCGAGTCTTTTTTGTCTTTTTAGTTTTTACTTTTTCTTTTTTGGAGAGGAGGGTGGGGAACTAACCCGCTTCTCATCTCCGCCAGAAGGAGCCCCCAGGCCAGATGGACCGGCCTCACCCAGGTCCTTCTTTGAAACGGAGAAGGTCCTGGTAGTCGTGGGGGCACCGGTCGGAGGAGATCCCTCCCCTCCTTGTACTGCTTCGGAAACCCTAGCCATTTGAGGAGGACCTTGCATAGGGGCAGATTCGGATTCGGTGCTTGGAACTGAGCCCGGATTCCCCCCCCATGGAAGGCCCTACCGTCTGAGGCTGGGTTTCCTCAAGGACCATGTCTATCCCAGGTTGGCCATCCCCCCCCAAGACATTGCAGGTCCTGTTGGCAGTATCGTCACTAGTCTTGCGTGGGGAAGAACAGGCCTTGACCCTGGCAAGGTTCAATATTCTTGCTAACAGGTCTTTTGAAGTGACCGAAAGGGCCTGGCTTCCCTCTCCTCCCTAAGGGGGTTTGCCCTACCGAGCCATTTGACACTCACCTTGGAAAGAACAGAGGGGACTGCCGCTGGAAAAAGGGAGGTGCCCGAAAGCACTTCCAGAGAAGGGGGTGAGGGGGAGTCCCCTACACCCGTAAGCGAAAGAGAGGAGTAAGCCTCCTCTCCAGTTAGAGAGATATGGAGGGTCCCCTGCGCAAGGGATCTCCATTTTTTCGGTGGAGCTGCCCGAGGGCGGCTCCGTTGGTGACACAGGAAGAATTAAGGCGAGATTTTTGCGTTTCTCATCATTGGGCATGGTGACCCTATTTGTTTCACGGGATGCAATCGCTCATCACCTCTTACCTTGCCTGCACTGTAAGAGGTGCTTACAGGCCTGGCGCCGGCATTTGGGACCACCCCTCCCGCCTGGTGGCCTGGCAGTCCATCGGCATGGCGGCTCCACCTTAGACGCGGCGTAAAAAGATAGATTGAGAAGAGGAGAGGAAAAGGGATGTGAGGAAGGTATGGGTGGGGATGAAGCAGATTGTAAAAAAAAAACCATCCCGAACCGAAGCTCAGGGGTTAGGGAATGTTGTCCCCTCCCCCCTCAGCCCCGATCCGGGATGGTTGGCTTGAGAAGAAGGTCAGCATCTATCATGTGAAATTAGAGGGTGACCAGAGAAAGTTGTGGGAGAGGTTGTATGAAAAGCAAGGAAACAAGTGTTTTGAAGGAAGGAGAAGAGGCTAAGCTAGGGTCGGACGGGGTGCTGAGTCCCGTCAGCACGGCGGCCAGGATGGCAAATCGCTGCGCCCCATACGGGGTTGAGTGCTATCAGATGGTGATTATTTGGACTACTTTCCTATGCATGTTGGAGTGAAAACGTGGTGTCCTTGCACCTGTTTTGTTCAATATATACCTTGTTGCTATTACTTACCACTATTATAACCAAAAACACTGGAAAATGGCATCACAAAAAAGTAAAGCTTTGATAACTGGCTGTTCAATATAGGTGTTTGCTGCAAGAACTAAGACAGAGCTAAAATCAATTCATGAATTGCAGTATGCAGATGATGTTGCCATGGTCGCTCACCATCCAATAAAACTACAAAACTAACTCTCAAATCTCAGTGAGGCCTAAAGACAAGTTGGACTCAAAATAAACATTAGGAAAACTGAAGTCCTCACACATTTAGGGGAACCAGAAGTCCCATAGCCTATAACCATCAGCAACATTCATCTCATTGAGTCAGAGCACTTCACATATCTTAAGAGCAATTTATAAAAAAATGGAATACTGGACAGAGAAACAACAAATGGCATCCAGCTAGTTTCATCAGCTTTTGGACAGCTTAAAGAAAGGGTATCTCTTAACCATAATCTTAAGTTACACACAAAAATTGCAGTTTACATTGCAGTATGCATCTCTACATTGCTCTACATTAGGAACCCCGGAAGATGGCCTGGCGACCAGCCTCAGGGGTGTTGCCCCCTGTGAGTCAAACGACTCGGTGGAGGCGCGTGGCCATTTCGCCTTACGGGAAACGGTCACGCTGGGGAAAGAGGGGGAGCCCTGGTTTTAGCCGTGGCTGGGTATGAACCCTTTTTGCCGACAGCTTTACCAGGGGAGCGCCCAGGTTGGGTAGAGCCCGCAGAAGGGCCCTGAATGGGCGCGGAAACAACCGTGCTCGTTGGCCTGGATGGGCCAGGAGCAGAGGGTGCCTTTCTAACTATTGAGGCATATGACGTCCCAGGCAGAGCCAGGCGCGCCAGGACCAAGTACTTTGCCTCGCGGAATGAGAGTCGATCCTGGGCCTGAACGGCCAGGATTTCTTTCTCAAGGAGATATGCACCACATTGCTTCGAAGAAGCAGGGTGCGGCTCTCCGCAATTGACACACTTGGCCACACACCATTTGGGCTTATCGTGTGCGACCTTGGAGCAATTTACACATACTTCGGGTGACCCCGACTTTGCACGTCTACATGAGCGATTCGTATGGCCGAAGCGGTGACAGTAATAGCACCGCCGCGGCAGTGGAACGAATGCCTTCACGCGGTAGCGGTACCAACCGGCACGCACCGACTCAGGGAGCTTGTCACAGTCGAACGTGACGAAGAGTGTAGGGGTGGGTCTCGAGGCCCCTCCCTGTTTTCTCATCACACATTCGACCTTGACTGCCCCATGGTCGGCCAGCTCTAGGGTGATGTCCTCAATGGAGTAGTCAATGAGTTCCCTCGCATAAACTACTCCTTTCACAAAGTTTATGGTAGAGTGCGGCGTCACACTCACCGGGGTACCATGAAGTGTCCGAAGAGCACTTATCTTGGCCGCCTCGGCGGGATTCGCCAGAAGGCTCCCGTCCGAGAAACGGGTTACCTTCGGCTCTCTACCAATTGCACTAGCTAATCCTCTCCTCTGATGGATCATGTTGCCCTTGGACAACATGCTGCCATCAGTGGAGCGAATAATGAGGAAGCGTTTGAAGCCAGCAGGCTTGAAAACGTCAGGTAACCTCTGAATGAGGGGCCCCGATGTCATCGAGGCTCCACCCTGTGCACTTTTGGTCTTTGTCATCGTCAGGAGCTCCGTACCCGGGGGGCAGAGGGGCCGGATGTGCCGATCTTGGCTTGGTCGCTTGCCAAAGTGGCAGCAGACCCATCCGTCCCCGTAGCCCCCGCGGATAGAGAGGAGCCCCGAGTCTTCATCGTCTTTTTGGTCTTTTTCATCCTTTTCTTTTTTGGAGAGGAGGGCGGGGAATGAACCCACTTCTCACCTCCGGATGGGCCGGCCTCAGCCAGGTCCCTCTCCGAAATGGAGAAGTTCCTGGTAGTCGTGGGGGCACCTCTCGGAGATCCCTCCCCTCCTTGTATTGCCTCGGAGCCCTCAGCCGTTTGAGAGGGACCTTGCATAGGGGCGGACTCAGGTTCGGGGCTTGGCGCCGAGCCCGGATTCCCCCTCATGGAAGGCCCTACCGTCTGAGGCTGAGTTTCCTCAAGGACCATGTCTATCACAGGAGGGGCCTCCAGTTGGTCATCCCCTCTAAGGACATCGCAGGTCCCCTTGGCAGCGTCAAGAGTCATTTGTGGGGAGGCACAAGCCTTAACCCCGGCAAGGTTTAATATCCTTGCCAGCAGTTCTTTTGAGAGAAGCGACCGAAGGGGCCTGGCTTCCCTCTCCCCCCTGAGGGGGTTTGACCTACCGAGCCGCTTACACGAGGGGCGGTCGGCAATGGGCTGCCTGCTGGCTTTCTTGGCAGTCCCCTTAGAAAGAAAAGGAGGGACTGCCGCTGGAAATAGGGAGGTGCCCGAAAGCACCTCCAGAGAAGGGAGTGAGGGGGAGTCCCCTACACCCGTAGGCGTAGGAGAGGAGTAAGCCTCCTCTCCGGTTAAAGTAGTATGGAGGGTCCCCTGCACAAGCACAAGGGGGGGGACCTCCATTTCTTTGGTGGAGCTGCCCGAGGGCGGCTCCTTTGATGTTCTTGGGGAAGTTGGGGGTTGGGGGGTTTTTTTATACTTATCATTGGGCATGGTGACCCTCTTATTTACACGGGACGCAACAGCTCACCACCTCTCACAGTTGCACGCCCGGCAGAGCCAGGCGCCGCCATTTGGGACCACCCCTCCCGCCTGGTGGCCTTGCAGTCCATCAGCATGGCGGCTCCACCTTAGACACGGCGTAAAAAAGATAGATTTTGAAGACGAGAGGAAAAGGGATGTGAGGAAGGTATGGGTGGGGATGAAGCAGGTTGTTAAAAACCAACCACCTCAGACCGGAGCTCAGGGGTTAGGGAACATTGTCAGCACGGCGGCCAGGATGGCAAATCGCCGCGCCCCTTACGTGGGGGTCAGGGAAAGAGGTGTTTACTACCATTAGTGTGGATTGGAGGATGATAAAAGGACAAATAGGTGAGTTAAATACTCGCAAGGCCTCGGGCCCTGAAAATATTCATTCTAGGATACTTAAATAAGGGGTAGTCACTGGAATATGGAGAAATACCCGATGATTGGAAGAGAGGAAATGTAGTCCCCATTTTCAAGAAGGGTAGTAAAGAGGATCCAAATAACTTTAGACCGGTTAGCCTAACTCCTGTAGTCTGTAAAATTCTAGAGAGGAGGGGGGGTTAATCAGCAATGCTCAGTATGGGTTTAGATCAGGTAGATCATGTTTGGACTAATTTACTAGACTTTCTAGAGTTTGTAACAGATCAAGTAGATAAGGGAGAGAATGTAGATATAATTTACTTAGAATTTAGTAAGCATTTGATAAGGTACCACATAGGAGACTAGTTCATAAATTAAAAATGATTGGGATATGTGGGGGTGTTTCAAATTGGATAGCTGAGTAGCTGAAAGACCGGAAGCAAAGGGTAGTGCTAAATGGTGTAAAGTCAGAGTGGAGGTATGTTATCAGTGGGCTTCCTCAGGGATCAGTTCTCAGTCCATTATTATTTGTCATTTATATAAACGATCTTGGGGAGGCAGTTAATAATAAAGTGTCAATTTTTGCAGATGATACCAAATTAGCAGCTGTAGTTAAAGATATTGATGATAATTTTTAAGTGCAGGGGGATTTAAATAAATTGTTACCCTGGGCACATAAGTGGCAAATGACTTTCAACCTTGATAAGTGCAAAGTTATTAACATGGGGAAAGATAATAGAGAATTTAACTATGAAATGGATGGGCATTGGCTGAGCTCAGTAGAGGATGAGAAAGATCTAGGAGTAGTAATAGATAAGTCACTAAGGTTTTCTAAGCAGTGTATTGAAGCAAGAAATAGGGCAAATAGAGTGCTGGGTTTCATTAAGAGAAATGTCAGTTACAAAAGTAAGGAGGTTATTCTTAAACTCTAAAACTCTTATGTTAGGCCACATCTAGAGTACTGTATACAGGCATGGACCCACATTTTAGACACGATATTAACCTTCTTGAGTCAGTGCAACGGAGGGCAACAAAGATTATTCCTTCCCTGAGGCACCTTGAATATATAGATAGACTGAGGGTATTAAATATGTTCTCGTTCGAAAGGAGGTGTGTGAGAGGGGATATGATTGAGCTTTTTGAAAAATTTTCTGGGATAGATAAATTGTATGTTAGCAAGTTTTTTGAGTTAGATGATGGAAATCGCACTAGAGGTCACCCCTTGAAAATTAAAAAGCAAGGGTTTAAGTTGGATTTAAGAAAATATTTTTTCACCAATAGAGTGGTAGACTTCTGGAACAAATTGCTGCGGAGGGTAGTAGGTAGTCCAAATTTAAATGTATTTAAGAGTAGGTTGGATGAGTTTATGGGAAGGGAAGGTTGTGATGGTTCCTAAGTTTTGTATATATTAATATTGTTTGTATATATCTATAGCTGCATGATTTAGTTCTTGACAAGCCTTGATTGGTGATACCCTTGTTTCTGGATGCAATCCTCTGGATGTAGTTTTCCTGGGAGTTTGGGTGCCTTAAAAAAGAGGCTGTTTGACTCGGATGACCTATGATGAGCCCTTGTGGCTTTTGTCATCTGTTATATTATATTGTGGGAGACTTTGATTTTGTCTTCCCCTGGTGATGGTGCTTTTTGTGGGTGGGTTTTGACGGATGTGGATGACCTTTGATAGGCCCTTGTGGCTTTTGTCATCCGTGAAATTATGTTAGTTGGGCTCATAAAAAAAACATTTGCCTCTTTAGAAGAGATAATATTCAAATCTTTATTGATAGCCTTAGTAAGACCAATTCTTGAATATGCTAATCAGGCATGGTCCCCCTACAAAATGAAGGATATCACAGCCTTCAAAAATATACAAAGGTGCCCTACCGACACTCTAGGGGAGACATGAAATGTACAAGATTCTGCAAGGAAAGTATGATGAGGATGTCGGCAATGATCTGTTTATTCTACAGGAGGATTCAAATACAAGACACAGTAAGAAAATATTCAAAAGGTGAGCAAGAGCCATCAAGAAGTACAAGAAAAGGTTGTTAGTGCACTCAATGTAGAAAAGTTTGAGAGGGAGCTAGATAGTGTGGAGCCATTAACCCATTAGTTGCTGAGTGAATTACTTTGAAATTGCCTCATTCGATTTAGCCTTGCTAACTCATTATAGAAAATAATAATAGAATATTTAAATCCTTTATTATAAATCAAATAATATATCATTTTAATTGCAAAGAACTATTCTATTGATTTAAACTAAAAATTATTAATAGACTTCTACATATTTAGAATTATGATTGGAAATATTTGCTTGTTGCTCAGTTATTTCTTGTTAACTGAAGAAATTAATTTTTACATTTTAGGTACAGATTCTAAGCTAAGGCCATTTTATAGAAAACGTTGCTTATATCTTATGGATAACATTTTTATATGAAAGGATTTTTAAAATTTGGCAAAATGAAAAAGAAAATAATTTCACCCATTTTTTTGCCTGAATAGGCCTTCTCCCTTTAGTCCACTTTGAATAACATGCTGATTTTAATTGAATGATTTTCAAATGATTTTAATTGGATAAAAAATGAAAAACAAGTGTATTGAACAAACAAAAAAGAGAAGTCGTCAAAAAATGGCTGTTTAGACATGTGATCAGGCCCTTTTTTTTGTGATCAGGTGCTTTATGGTGTGGCCTTGAATGGAGTCAAGTTACTCTCATTCATAAATCTCTGTTTACAAACAAAGAAGGACTGACCTAAGCCATTTATGTATTTTAATTAGATGATTACTCAATAACATAAAGAGTTTGACAAAAAAAAAATGATGAATTATCATAATAATCAGGGCAAATACCAGGAATACCAGTCAAAAAGTGAAAGGCCAAAAAAAGGCCCCTAGGCAATTACTGATTACATAGCTCCTCGGGCAACTAATGGGTTAAGAGCTGAAGTAAGATTATTGATGAAAAATCAATACAAAAGTCTCATGGTTAGGTCTAATAGGTTAACAAGCCTAAACCCTCTCTACTCAGGAATCTTCTGTATATGAGTATATGCAAGCTTAGTTACCTTTTATAACATGTATGGGAAGGAATGGGAATTCTTCTTGAACTGCATACAGGCATCAATCAGTATAATGTCTAAAATAACTATGAATACATGCAAAACACTGTCTTACATGTGAATTGAATCTTCATTCGGGTTATCAGACTCACTATCAGATGAGCCATAGTCAGCTACGAGTGTCTTGCTATCCATGAGATATGTCTAATCCACGTATGAATGGTGAAGTACATTAAAAGTAACCTTATATATTAACAGGGGCTAAATTTAAAAAGCAAAGTATAGGTTCAGGTTGTTACGCCACCCTTTGTATCGGGATATGGCATTTATTTTCTGTGGAGGGGAAAAATAATTTATTAGCCTTATTCATTTCTCTTCTTCCACACGACACTGCAAAAATTTATTTGTTGCTCTTACTATTCTTATTCTCTTATTTATATCTTTTTTCCACACTCGAATCATAGCACCACACTCAGTCCATAATCCTCCATTCTCTCCACCTCCTCCCACTTTTCTCTTCCCAGCTCTATCACCAATTCTTCTTCCAATTTCTCCCTCTCGAGACTGGTCCACACACTCCACAATCAAATGTTCTATAGATTCTCTCTGCCCCAATAGGCACCATTCGCAACTGTCCTCTCCTCCATTCCATCTGTATGTCCTCCCCTTCACCTCCAAGGTCCAGTCCATGCCTTGAATAGTAGCTGGCTTGCAAAACTCCCATCATATATATTCTCAATGCAAGGCCCCTTTTTGCCTCTGTATACATTTCAGACTTCTCTTTCCATTTATTCCTCTTCTCAGCACCCTTCTTCTGAATCTAATATTTTTTGTTTCAGCTTTCCTTTTGCTCTATCCTCTATATAGATTGCTTCTAATTCATACTTTGTATCCACTCTCATTACCTCTGGGAGCCACTCAGTTGTATCGTAGGCAACATACACATAGCTTGACCACGTCTCTATTCCCATCCCTTGCAGTCTCAACTTATAGTTTGCTTTCATCCTTGCCACCCGCTCTTCATACCTACTACAGCACATTTCTCCTCTCAGTACCTATACTGCTACATAGGGATTGGCCCCTAGTGCAATTCTTGCCACTTTGTTTTGGATCTTTTCCATTCTCTACAATTCTGTCTTTGTCACTTTGCACAGTTCATACCCATATGTGGTTCTTGGGACTGTTATCCCTTTCCACAGTTCCCTTATCATTTTATACTTATTTGCTTGCTTAGTTGCCATGTTCCTCGGCATGCCAGTCATTTTTAGCATATTTACCTCATTTTGTCTCTTATACTTATTAAATATATCTTTCTGGTTAAAGACTGTGACACCCAAGTAGCTATAATCATTTACCACTTCTAATATATCATTTCCTAACATAACATAACATAATTTCACAGATGACAAAAGCCTATCAAAGGTCATCCGCATCTGTCAAAACCCACCCAGAAAATGCATCCATAGGATTGTGTCAGATCATGCATCTACAATATAAACAATCCAGAGGATTGTGTCCGATCATGCATCTACAATATACAATTCAAACTATACACAAGAATGTGTCAAAAACAAAAAGCATCATCATCAAGACTTGTCAAAATCCAAATCAATCGTAATATACAATAATAAAAAACTGCATCCATCCGCAGGAATGAGTTCAGAATACACCCCAAAGTTAACTCTCCCTCCTCATATAATTTGTGTTTGAATACATTCAAGTTTGGACTGTCTACTGTCTCAGATTGTGAACTATTCCAATAATCTACCACTCTATTGGTGAAAAAATCTTTTCTAAAATCCAACCTGCACCTCTGTTTTTTAATTTTTAAATGGTGACCCCTAGTCCTATTACTACCTTCCAACTCAAATAACTTGCTAAAATTCAACTTATCCATCCCAGAACAGATTTTAAAAAGCTCAATCATATCTCCCCTCACACATCTTCTCTCAAATGAGAACATATTTAATACCCTCAGTTTATCTTCGTATTCAAGGTGCTTCAGGGAAGGTATTATTTTTGTTGCCCTCCTTTGTACTGACTCTAGAAGGTTGATGTCATGTCTAAAATGTGGTGACCATGCTTGTATACAGTACTCTTTACTCTTGTAGCTAACATTCCTATTAATGTATCCTAGCACCCTATTTGGTCTATTTTTTGCCTCAATACACTGCTTTGAAAACTTCAGTGACCTATCTACTACTACACCAAAGTCCTTCTCATCCTCAACTGAGTTCAGCTAATGCCCTTCCATTTCATAGCTAAATTCCCATTTTTCCTTCCCATTTTAAGAACTTTGCATTTTTTAAGGTCAAAAGTCATCTGCCACTTGTGAGCCCAAGCTAATAACTTATTTAGGGCACTCTGCACTTTAAAGCTATCTTCAACTTATTTGACTACAGCTGCCAATTTAGTGTCATCAGCAAAAATTGACACTGCTATTTACAGCCTCCCCAAGATCAATAAAGGGCCTAGAATGGATCCCTGAGGTATGCCACTGATAACATCCCTCCACTGTGACCTCACCCCATTCAGCACAACTCTCTGTTTCCTGTTTTTCAGCCATTCAGTTATCCAATTCAAAACTTTATCACATATCCCATGCATTTTTAATTTGTGAAGTAATCTCCTATACATATATACATACATACATACATACATATATATATATATATATATATATATATATATATATATATATATATATATATATATATATATATATATACACACAGTATTTTACAACCATTAAATTATCTTCTATCATTCTTCCTTTTGTGAAGCCTGCTTGCAGTTCTGAGTCTTTATCTATATTTTTTATATGGTCTTCTAATTTGTTTTTTACTAGTGACATAAATAATTTATAGTCTTTGTTTGTTAATGCTATTGGTCTGAGGTCTTTAACTTCTGGTCTTGTATTCTTTGGTATCATTTTTGTTTTGGAAATTTTCCAATCATCTGGTGTTTGGCCAGTTTCTATTATTTTATTTAAACATCAGTAATATTTCTTATGCATTTATCATTTTTTACCATTGCTTTAAATAGTTCTGGTATTAATTCATTTGGTCCTGCAGCCTTCCTTTTCCTTAACATCTTTATCTGCGCTTTTACTTCTTCTTCTGTTATTTTTATTTTGTTCTGTGCTGTTATTTCTTCTTTGATTTCAAATGCCTTTTACATGTGTTCTTTAATTATCTGGGGTATCTCTACTTCTTTTACTATTTCCTGTTTTGAAGTTGTAATCCAAATGTTCTATTACGTGTTCAGGGGCTTTTATTTTATATACAATCTTTGTTTTATTCTCATTACTGTTCCTAATTTCTTCTATATATGATTTCTTAATGTCTTCATTCTATATATTATCTATTTGTTTCTCATACTTTTGGTAGATTTTCCTCCAATATTCTGTTACCTCAGCCTTAGTTTCTTCAGTACTTAGTTTTTTGTTATCTTTGTACAATTCAATATCTTTATCACCTTTACTGTTATTTCCTTTTAACTTGTTAATGTGATCCCATAGCTTTTTACTTCTTGCACTTTTTATTTCCATCAGTATCTTTTCTTCATATAATGTTATTTCTTGTTTTATCAAGTTTTTTACTTTCTGCTTTTGTTTCAGATATTTCTTATTTGCTTCTTCATATTCCTCCCCTCTCTTGTATCTTTTATTTCTGTTCAGATATTGTCATTTTTTACTTCCTCTTTTATTTTCCTATTCATCCATGGTTTTTCTTTTTTGTCATCTTTATCTCTTCTGGTTGTATAGTTTTTTTAGTTTTACTTTACTTATTAATCTCATCTTCTCTATTAGACTGTCTATGTTGCTTATCTCCTCCTTTTCAATATATTGCTTTTCCATCTCTTCTTCAAATATTTTCATTGCAGTTTCATCTCTTTTTTAGATAATTTATTTCCTTTATGTTTTCAGCAACCTCTTTGCCTTTCTCATAATCAAGATATATAATCATTAAGTTGTGGTCTGATATATCTATTTCCTGTTTATTTTCATCTATGGTCATTCTTTTGAAGTTTTTATACATATTCTGGTTCATTAGTACGAGGTCTATAGCACTTTTTTGATTGTTTCTTTCCCAGGTGTATGTACCATTGCACTCTAGGTCTGAATTTAGTAATATTAGATTGTATTCATTTATTAGCTTATTTATCATTTTCCAATTTTTATTTTCTTTTTGGCTTCCTAGAAAGCCAAGATGTCCATTAAAGTCTCCTAGTAAAAGTACTTTACTGTCTTTGTTTTCTTCCAGTATTTTCTCTATCTCTTCTATTAGGATCTTCTTTTTATCTATATCTCTCTTATCTTCTCCTGTTGGATAATATATTAATATTATTTTGAATTTTAGTTTTCCTATCTTCAGATTACCATATAAGATATCGTAGTTTTTTGTTTTTACTTTCTCTACCATTATTTTCCTAGTGTTGTTAGGGATTAGCATTAGGCCTCCTCCTTTTTTATCATTTTTACTCCTCATATTTTCTATTTTATTTAAGTGTTTACTTATCTCAATACTATCTATTTTTTGCCATGTTTCCGTTAAGCATAGTATTTCATTCTTATTCTTTATTATATTTTTTATCTCACCTATCTTTACTTTTGTTAATCCCTGGACATTTAATAATTTTATTTTTATTTCTTCAATATGATTTTTGTCTTGTCAATAGTCGTTTCTTCTGATTAAATCTTTGTAGATATACCAGCCCAGTTCTCCCTTTTCTTTTTTTGTCTTAGTTCATCTCTAATCCATTTGTTGTTGTCTCTTTCCTTCTTTGTATATCTGGTGAAATCCCCATTCATTTTTTTGTTAGATCAGTTTCATATTTTAGCATTTTGGCTTTTTTTATAATGCTCCATTGATCATTTTGATAATTTAATATAACTAGTAATGGCCTTTTTCTTGGGTCACCATCGTGTTTCCTCCACATTCTCACAGTTTTTACATTGTTACAATTTACTCTTAGGGTGTTTACAGAGAGATCTTGGCATCTTTCATCATCCTCCTTTTGTCTTTCCTATGCATTTTCTTTGTTAGATTCTGGTACATTATATATGACTATATTATATTTCCTCCTTTCTTTGTCTTTTATCTCTTCTAAATTATTATATTCACTTTTAAATTGTTAAATTTACCTTCTAGCTCTTGTATTTTATTTTTTAGGTTGTTTTCATCCTCCAGCTTGCTGATTTTTCTAACTGCATTTTTCACTTCTGGTTTGCATTTCTTTCAGAACCAGAGTTGATCCTTGTATTTTGTTAATACAGAGAGTTGTACTGAATGGAGTGAGGTCAGAGTGGAGGAATGTTATTAGTGGCGTACCTCAGGGATCAGTTTTAGGCCCTTTATTATTTATAATCTATGTAAATGATCTTGGGCAAGGTGTGAATAGCAAAGTATCAATTTTTGCTGATGACATTAAATTGGCAGCTGTAGTCAAGGAGGTTGAGGGTAGCTTTAAAGTGCAGGGTGACTTACATAAGTTGTTAGCTTGGGCTCAGAAGTGGCAGATGACTTTTAACCTTAATAAATGCAAAGTTATTAACATGGGGAGAGATAATAGGGAATTTAGCTATGAGATGGATAGGTATTGGCTTAATTCAGTTGAAGATGAGAAGGACTTAGGAGTAGTAGTAGATAGGTCACTGAAATTTTCAAAGCAGTGTATTGAGGCAAAAAATAGACCAAACAGGGTGCTAGGTTACATTAAAAGGAATGTTAGATACAAGAGTAAGGAGGTCATCCTTAAACTATACAACTCTTATGTCAGGCCACATTTAGAGTACTGTATACAGGCATGGTCACCACATTTTAGACATGATATAAACTTATTAGAGTCAGTACAAAGGAGGGCAACAAAAATAATACCATCCCTGAAGCACCTTGAATATGAAGATAGACTGAGGGTATTAAATATATTTTCATTTCAAAGAAGGTGTGTGAGGGGGGAGATATGATTGAGCTTTTTAAAATCTTTTCTGGGATGGATAAATTGGATTTCAGCAAGTTACTTGAGTTAGAAGGTAGTAATAGAACTAGAGGCCACCACTTAAAGATTAAAAACAGAGGTGCAGACTGGATGTTAGAAAATATTTTTTCACTAACAGAGTGGTGGATTATTGGAATAGTTTGCCACCTGAGACTGTAGACAGCCCAAACTTGAATGTTTGCAAGCGCAGATTGGATGATTATATGGGGATGGAGGGTTAATTTCTTACTTTCGGTATGTAGATATGTTTCTTGACTCATTCCTGTGGATGCAGTTTCTTTTTATTGTATATTTTGGGGGACTTTGATTCTGTTTTTGACAGACTCCTATGGAGGCTTTAAATTATATATTGTAGATGCATGGTTGGACATTTCTATGGATTGTTAAATTGTATATTGTAGATGCATGATCTGACAAAATCCTATGGATGCTTTATGTGGGCGGATTTGATGGATACGGATGACCTTTGATAGGCCCTTGTGGCTTTTGTCATCCGTGAAATTATGTTATGTTAATATCTCGTATAGCTCCTTTCCTTTTTTTTCACAGCCACAATGGAACCATAGTTCGCAAACTTTGCATTGTAGGCCATTATCGCTTTCTTTAACCTGCCGTCTACAGGTGCCACATATATCTACGTTGACTTGATTCATTTTTCTTTTATAAATTTAAGTATCGATGATTTTTATTATAACACAAAATTTAAATACACTGGTTCGCTGAATTAACAGGGAGCAACTTTCTTCCGTTTTCTTCTTGGCTTCGTTTTCTTTCTTGGGCGATCTTCCTAAGGTAATTGAGTTCGTCTTCTTCTTCTTCTTGAGCTACCCTTTGGAACGGGATTTTGCTATTTCTTTAAGTCAGAATTTGAAAATTCTTTGCATCTGGCGTGGTAACTCACCTGGTATGGCCCATGATCGGAAGCAAGGCGTTACGATTGAGGGGCCCAGTTGGAAACTATAACACGCTAGTCACAATAACAATTTATTTGATCCCACATTAGTTAGGTGTCAATCTATTTACTCAATTATATATTGTTTAGTATTCATAATTTAACTGTACATGTGTTTAAATATGAGTCTTTGCGTCTGGTTTTCTTATGAACTTCGGAAAATCTCCAAGTTGTACCTCCGACAGCCCATGAAAATAGCAACACTTCGGTTGACTTGAAGGAATTTTCGCGAAAGCACTGGTAATAACTTGCTAACCTTCGTCGCGTCAATAGAGGGTCACCAGTGATTATGATCACTGACAAAAGGAATTTAATTTGGACAAATTTGTCAAAAATACTTAAATCGTCGAGAATATAACCAACTGAGTGCGCTCATAATTTAGTGAGATCGAGTACAATTATCATCTTTCTTTTGTACGCCACTGATAGATCCACCTGTCATCGCCTTTTTTTTATGTCTCAAGTTGGCCACCTCCCGAGAATGAACAACAAACAGGTTCGTAAACTAGTGTAGAGGCATAGTATTTAAACAAATTTTTTTGTTGTTTTTTTATTTTCTTTAAGTAATTATAACACTATGTTTAAGAGACTCCACAACCCAAAAGCTTTCATCTAGAGAGCTAGAAGGAAAGTCCAAAACATCAGGGCACGACTTATGGATGCGATGACCTCTGGAAAACGCATGAGAGTGGCAAAATCAAGCCCTTTGCCAGCAATAGTAACGCACAGGTAGTGCAGGCTGCAGGAAGGAAGATCGCAAACGAAGAGGGACCGAGTAGGGTGAAGAGGAGAGGGACTGTACATGGATACGGAACGTACAAAAAGCCTTCTTGCCAAAATATGAGTTTGATTCAGTTTACCTTTGGCATGTAAAACGGGTCTGATAGGACGTGACCTCCATCTTCTTCCTGCGGAGCTCCGACGCCATATTTAAGTGCTAGGTAAGTTTTTTGACAGTTTACGTATCTGATATAATTTTTACGAGTTACATTATAGTCCACAGTGTTCGTGAATATTACGTTATTCCGCAGGTTATGGTTACCATGATGAATATGATCATGTGAAATAAAATGAGTGTGATTTCATAACGGTGAGCAGCATGTGGATTGCTGTGTTTACAGTTTACATAAAATGGTGCGTAATACACGGTCCGTACAAAATTTGAAAATTCATGAAAATTTTACTAATGAAGATTTTGTTTTGAAACTACTGTATGCTGATTAAATAACATTGTTTTGCGTTTTAAATGTGAAAAGGCGACCAAAAAAATGTATAGTGGTGGAGGTACCAAATTTAAAGGGGGTTATTATTCTTGATGCATGGTTACCCGTAGAGAGTGTCGGACGAAAGCGTTTGAGATCTCTCTGTCAAGTTTACTCTGACTCCCAAAGTTCTTGAGGAGCCGAGTATAGGCTAGGTTCACGAGGTAACTTGCTTATCACTGGGTCAAAGGAAGGACTCGAAAGGAAATGGGATGTTGTAAGCTTTATTCTTGGCGTAGGTCTACCTTAATTGGAACAAGCGATATAGTTGAGGTATTATGCGACTTTGTTGTAAACCTTTTCTAACGTTGGACAGTTAGGGTTAGGATGGCAGGACTTACAAGGGGCGGTCAATAAGTTTTGCATTTCGGATATAAGGAAACAAGATATGAGGAAAAGTGGTTTATTATTTTTCAATATAACTACCCTCCACTTCAATGCACTTGCGCCCCTTTTCTCTGGAGCTTCGAATTCCCGACAACCAGAAATCTCCCGACTGCTGTTCAATCCACTCCTGGACGGCGAGCTGGACATTTTCATCGTCCCCAAACCGGCGTCCACGCAGTGCAGCCTTAAGCTGGCGGAATAACAAGAAGTCTCTAGGGGCCAGATCTAGACTGTAGGGGGGATGGTTGAGCTCCTCGAATCCGCACTGGCGCCGGGCAGCTTGTGCAACTCTGGCCTTGTGGACAGGAGCATTGTCCTTGAGGAGCAGGAAACCGCGTGTCAACTTGCCGCGCCGCTTCTGACGGATGCACTTCTTCAACCCAGCCAGTTCCTCGGCGTAATATTGGCCTGTGATGGTCCTTCCACGAGGCGCATAGTCCATCATCAACACTCTCTCAGAATCCCAGAAGATGGTGGCTATGATCTTCCCGGCTGAGGGTTGGGTCCGGAACTTGACGAGGGTCAGAGAGCCCCTGTGCTTCCAGGCCATGCTTTCGAGCTTGGTCTCGGGATCCCAGTAATGCACCCACGTTTCATCACCTGTCACTATACGTGACTCGAATCCCGCCGATTTTTGGTTGTACGGGAGCAGCAGCTCCTCCGGACTTTGACGACGTTGAAATCGATCATGGGGCGTGAGGTTTCGTGAGGTTTCTAGGGACCCAACGGACAGAGACCTTGGTCATGGCCAAATTGTTGTGGATGATGTTGATAACACTTCCATGTGATATTCCAAGTTCTCGCTCGATTTATTCGACTTTCACCCATCGATTTTCGAGGATCATCCTCTCCACACGGCCACATTGTCCTCGTTGGTCACGTCTGACGGGCGGCCTGGACGGGGGTCATCTTCAAGGGACGCACGATCATGGCGGAACTTCCTATTCCAGCGAGCAATGGTTGCATAGGAAGGGGCGGTGTCGGTGTACACTGCAACCATGCGTTCATGGATCTCTTTTGCATTCTTGCCTTCCTTGGTCAAAAATTTGATCACAGCGCGGTGCTCAACCTTCTCCATTGTTGAAAAATTTGTGACTGACGATCTGCGATCAGCTACTGCTTCTTAAATAGACGAGGCAGGAGCGTGTGGCTGCAGGTCCTGACTTTTCATAACTTGTCTTAACACCCCCCACAAACAGCCATCCCCCTTCCTCTGCTTTGCCCTACCGATTCGCAAAACTTATTGACCGCCCCTCGTATGGGCGAGGGACGGACTCGTGACGCAAGTCAGAGCGAGAGTTATGACAAATTAAAATCTTGAGTCTCTCTGTGTGTAGAATGTTTCAACCCGTCCATTTTATATCTCCCTATTAAGGGAAAGTGACTTCATTTTTACTAATCTGGAAGCTAGGCGGAGCTTACGGTATGAGAAGTATGTTAGTCTGTGCTTTGTTAAGACTGCTTGATAGAGTTAAAAGGGCATATACGTGTCATTGTGGTCATGTGATATTGTATGTGATAGTGGTTTTATCAAAGCGGCATCCATCACCAGTGACGCCTCAGTTGATTTTGTCGTCTGGCAAATCCACGTCAATTTTAGCTGATCAAACACGTCTCCGTCCCGGCTGCCCCGTTATCTCGAATCGAAACCTTTTTGACTTGCGGCTGTTTTCACGCGTGTGTATGTTCGTGTGTTCTATTAGGAACCGCAAAACTACTCGCTTGCCTTTATTACACTGATGATTTTCTTTACACATATATGTTTGTACTATAAGTGTTTTGCTCTATTCTACATGGGTTCATTGCTACAACATGGTATATTATTTCAGCAATTTATATGTGTGCCTAATTTCAAGATTTCATAGGCCCAATAGGGCCTATGATTGGTCAAGTTTTGCAGCACTTATGTGTAAAACATAAAATTTGTTTTAAAGCTGAATGATTAAATTAAACATAAGATTGTCATAAAAAATCTTCTTAATCCTGATTGGCTAAATTTTGTATAGCTTATGTTACGTATAATAACTATATATAGAGTAGCATTTTTGTAAAAAAGAAAAAAAAACTATAGATGAAGTGTGATCTGCCGAAGGCTGGATCCCTTGATCGGCCAACATTCAAAGGAGGAAATAAAACAAGAAATAGAGAGAAACTAGCAGTGGGCAAGCATTACCGAAGTGGTAAAATTTAAGAACAGGAGAGATAACACGGATGTCGAGGTATTGCCTGCTTCCTAATTTTTCTGTCCGAAAATTATATATTTAATGACTTTAGCGCGCCAGTCTGATACTACTACTTAGGGAGGGAAACCATTCCTCTATTGGATGAGTGGACCTTTTAACTACTGTATTTATGAGAGTGCCACAGCGTTTAATGCGCTTTAAGGAAAGAGCCAGTCAACACGTAAGGATCCAGTGAAACACCAGAATTAACCAAAAATATAACTTTATAATTTATCAATTAACTCAAAATATTTACAAAAACATATATAAGTTTAACATGGTTCGCAAGAATTGATTAAGGGCCTATCCAGACCAGAGTCATGAATAACGCAAAGTAGGCTCCACGTAAATAAACCAATTGACAGTTAGTTAATTTATGGATACCTTTTAGTATAGTGTTTAGCCACAGTTTACGTTCCACTAATCTTAACTAATAATATGACAGTGGTCACTAAATATTATCTCTCCTTTAGTTAGCTTGGGTACATTATTAAAAATCCTACTTAATTAAAACAAATATAAATAGTCATTCGGACTTACAAGACCTTGAAAGGAACAGGGATTGACGGATGTCGCTATATTGGATTTATTTTTTTACAATTCTTAGAGTTGCAGCGGGCGGATGGAGGTTATCCCAGAGATGGTGGGGGTGGGGGGGCGATATCTAATACTTCTTATAACTTTATCTCCGATTATACGTCTACAAGACGGAGAGAGGAGTTGTGCTCTCTCTCTCTGGCTCAAGGAGTACTCTTCTTGGTAGCTTTTGAGTTCTTCTAGTATCCTCGTCTTCTTCACAGGGTTACCAAACTGGGTTTTGGTATAAGAGGTGATCCCGAGAGTAATAACAGGGACTTACTTTGGGATTAATACTTATTTTCTCAAAATTAATGAGATTGCACTGTTTGGCACTAGGAATTGTGATCCAGCCAGATCTCTTGCTAATTATGTGAAGGATAACTCGGTATGGCACCGATAAGAAAAGGGGACGAACTTCTAAGTTTTTAGAAGTCGCTTTCGGAACTGGGTGAGGGACTGATTACATCGATATAGTCCTCTATCGTCTCTCACAGAATAATCATCCTCTTTCTTTCCTTATGGGGCTTATTTATAGACCGGGACCACCCCACCTAAATTCGGACGGGGCGAGGCCGCTGAGGGGAGTGCGAGGGGGTGAGGCGGGGTAGCACCGCGGAGCTTAGATCTGCTTCTTAATGAGAGGCACCGACAACCGTCACAATATTTCTCCTCGGTGTTTATTTTGATCTGGTACCGCTTTGGGGAGCGTTTTAACCGCGTGCATCTAGACCTCGTAGGTAATCGGATCTTTTGAGAGCTGTTTAATGGCCTTTTGTGGTTACTTTGGTCGAGCAGCTCGCCACCGACTACCTATTCGGCGGGGAGATCAAAACTTTGGCAGTTTGGCTGTTAGTCAGACGACTAACGTTCTCACGCCGTTCCTCTTTTGATACGTTTCTCTCGCTGTCTCCGAAGAAGGACTTTAACATATATGTCCGCTTGGCCTTCTATGTAGCGTTATGTTATAATTCCTCTACAACGGACTACAGCCACGTGTTTAAGATCATCTTTGGCGATACCACTATGGCAACCAAGGCGAAGGAGAGTGGCCTACTGCTCTTCAACGCCAAAATAAGCGGGAAACAAATCGAGAGGGAGCAGTTCACTCCAGTGCAAATCTGCTTCAGGTGTTTCGAATTAGAGAAACATTCCACAAAAGACTGCAAGGAGCAAGAAATAACCTTCTCTAGATGCAGTAGCATAGGACACGGCTGGTGGGAATGCCCGGCAGTCAAAGAAAAATGCCCAATTTGTGGACAAAAGCACCGGTCTATAGCCATGTCTTGCCCAAAGAAGAAGGGGGTGCTGAAAAGAAAAGCAGACGAGAAAAAGGCAGAGGGAATAAGGAGAACGAACACCTCCTATGCCCAAGCAGCAAAAGCCTCCCCTGCAAGGACAGTAGAAAATGCCGATACAAAGACATATCTGAAGGTTGGGAATAGAAAATTCAACCAAAATCCTCACGTGCATTTTGTACGCGCACGTGAGAAACCTCACAAACCCGGGCTGCTTAGCGACCGAGCTGAACACCATGCTCAAAAAGAATGGTCTCGAAAAAATGTGGTTCCCCGACAACCCTCCATTGGGGGACGTCCTGCAACTAAAGTTATGATACTGTTCATATGTTGTTTGTAGGTGTCATCTGGTGTTGTTTGGAATTACCTTGTTGCTTCCATATCTGAGTATTTCAAATTTGCCCTCGTTAAAATGGAGATTGTTTTCTTGTGTCCATGATATATGTTGCCTACGTCTTTTCGTAGGATTAGCGTATCTTGAGGGCTGGTTATTCTTAGAGAGATTCTAGTATCATCTGCAAATGATGTGAAGTTGAAGTTTTCGATCCTGTTGTCGATGTCCCTGATCATTAGTAGGAACAGAATGGGGCTGAGGACTGAGCCCGGGTACACCACTGACTACTTTAGAGGTCTGCGACAGGACCCCATTAACAGCTCCTCTTTGTGTTCTGTCCGAGAGAAAACTGTACAGTCATTCACCTAGTTTGCCCGCAATCTTTGCATTCTTAATCTTTCGTACTAGGATTTCGTGGTCGACTCTATCGAAAGCTTTTTCAAAATCTAGGTATATAACGTCCATCTTCTAGCTGTGTCAGGATGAAGTCTGGTGACATAGAAGCTGTGACAGGCAGGACATTCATTTACTGAAACCATGTTGTCTCTCATTTATCATGTTGGTTTCAACTTGTTTAGTGATTTAAATTCTTATTATTATTTCAAAAATCTTTATGAGGAATGAGGCTAGTACTACTGGTTTGTAATTGGCAGGGTCTCTTCTATCACCACCGTTGTGCATAGGTGTGATGATGTCTATTTTCAAAGATACGGATATGGTGCTAGTGTCAAGTGATTTCCTCCAAAGGGTTTTAAGTATTGGAGCCAATTCTGTTTTGCAATGCGTTCATTTTGGCTTTTCGGGATACTAGCTCTTGGGATAACCATCCAATCACATTTGATGAAGAGCCTACTTAAATGTCGTAGTCTGCGTAAAGATAATAATTCGCATAATCTTTAAAGAGTCTTTACCCACGTGGAATTTTACGGCTTAATATCGAGTTATGTGAGGACTCTATTAAAAAAAAAAAAATAATTCGTCTGTAGCAGAGCGAGAGCTCCGTAATCTAAAGTGACGGCAAGGGAACAGGCGAGACCATCGCCAGGATCAAACTAGACACTGCAAAGGGCGAGGATCATCCTTCCGACGACGCAACCAACGGGCGAATTCCAGCACAGGGTGTCGGGCACAGCATTCTTTTTCACATTCTCCTCACGTCTATCCGTAACCTTCTCCAGGTCAGCCATCGGATCTTTGCTGGTACCATGTAAATTACGGTGGTAAAGCTGCACAGTGAAAACAGAAGTGCCATTAATTCACTTAAGCATTATCATCCTCGTCCTTTTCATCCTCACCCTCTTCCTTTTTCTCTTCAACCTACTGATTATGTTGGTACAACATGGAGTGCGCCTTTAAGGATATAAAATGTAAAGAGCTATGTGAGTATTTACAACCGGTATCTCCTCCACCAACATCGACCTCTCTATCATCTGTTCAACCTCATTCTGCTTCACTTTCCTCTTATTAGAATTTGAGCGTAATTGACTAGTGAGCGGAGTTTTTTTAAAAGAGAGAGACCATCTGGCGACTGCCTACTAGGGCAAAAGGAGCCGTACTTACAATATAGCCTACTACTAGAAAAGATTAAAAAAAAATAACAATATGTAAATAACAAATAAAAATAAAACAGACAACTGTTAAGCACATGCTAAAAAAACAACAAATAAAAAAGTAGAAAGGCAATAAGTAGGAAACGCGTTCTGGCGTCGGGGGTAGCCTCACCCCCCCGGAACATGCGACCTACAAAAAAACAGTCAAATAAAGTGGAGGAGGCTATCCTCCCCCCAAAAGTCGTATAATCCACCAGTCTGTTTTCACGAACTAGTCCGAGTACAAGGGACAAGTGGTAGCGACCTCAATCGTCCCGGTACAGGGACAGGTAACGTGTGCGAACATGTAAGACTGGGATATTCAACAAGAATGTGACGAACAGTCTAGGGGACAACGCAGTCGTCACAATAAGAGGCAGGCGAGCGCTCCATCAAATGACAGTAGGTCCCGTAGTGTTTCCGATTCGGAGACGACAGGAAGCAACCTGAAGCTGTCACGGCATTGGGGAATAGGTCCATGGGAACAGTCGCGGCAATAGGGCACGTAACTATCAGTTCCCCTCTACGGTCTCTCATCTTATTTGTCAAGCTGCTTGGAGGGCAGCCCGTATTCCTTCCATATAAGTGGTGTGAGGATGAGCAAAACGATGGTCTGGTCATCCAGTCCTCGCGGACTCTTTGGCGCCCTCATCGGCGCGCTCATTCCCCGCAATTCCTACATATACAGGAACCAAAGAGAAGATAATCTCGAAATCCGCTCGGTTCGCCAAAACCGTGGTGTCACGAATATCGCGAACCATGGAATGGGGAGAGTCAAATGCCCTAAAAGCACTCACGGCACTTTGTGAGTGTCTATAAATCACAATCGATCTCCTAACCAGGCACGTCGTGTTATCTCCCGTACCAAGCGTTGTATTGCAACTAACTCGGCCGTGAAGACAGACGCAGTGCCTGGCAGAGCCCGCCGACCCCAAACAGAGAGGATATAATTATTTCCATAAATATATATAACTATTTTCAATGTACCAACTTTCGAGTGGAATTAATTACGAACATCAATTGAAGATATTCAAGACGCTAATATGTGGGTTACTTTGAGATCATTCTAAATTAATTTGGATAAAATTCGGTAGATTAGATAAATATGAATTTGGGCAAGGAAGGAGATAAATTGACTAGGATGAACTAAGTTAGAGACGATATTATCAAGATTCCAAAATTACAATGGCAATCAAGTGGAAAATAAAATTAGGTGGTGATGTAGGTATAGTGGCAATAATGTATGGTATTAATGTAATAATGGATGTTACTAATGCATTATGTACTAACAGCTAAAGTGGACTGGAAAAGAATGATGTATTTAAATGATGTGCTTATATTTTTAGTCACGTGCGAGTCAGGTCGCGAGCGACTCTACATGTCACTATGTCGGTCAATCGGTCGGTTCCCGTTTTGCTTTTGTTTTTGTAATAACATCATAACTATTCGGCCGATTATAACGAAATTTAAAAACCTTAGGTTGTTTTAAATTCTCTTTCGAATGCTCTAATTGTCAAAGTCCTCCCAAGGTTAGCCAGGGAATTATTTTGTTTGGGCAATAACATCTTAACTATTCGTTCGATTCTAACTTAATTTGAAAGCCTTATGTTGTCTTAATTCTCTGTCGAATGATACAATTGCTAAAGTCCTCCCAAGTTTAGCTCGGGAATTATTTTGTTTTGGGCAATAACATCATAACTATTCGGCCGATTTTAGCGAAGCTTCTAGAGAAACTATTTGGCTGATACTCTGCTAGCCCTGACTAGGCTATAATATGCTATAATCTGCTAGGCAAGCCTAGAATAAGCTATACTATGCTAGGCTATTATAGGCTAGGCTAGGCTATGCTAAGCTATGCTAATAAATAATATACGAGGGTAAGATATACTCTGCTAATTTAGGTTATAATACTAGTCGAGACAATACTAAGCTATGCTTGACTAGGGCATAATAGGATAGTATAGGCTATACTTGTCTAGGATAGTTATACTATGCTAGGCTATTCTAAGCTATGCTATAATAGGCTAGATAGGGCTATGCTATGATAGGCTAGGCTAAAGTATAATAGGCTAGGGAGGGGTATGCTCTGCTATGCTAGGGAATAATATGTATGGGCTACGATAAGCTAGCTAACCAAGGCTATAATAGGCTAAACTATGCAAGGTATGGTATGCTATACTAGTCTAGGATATACTAGGCTAGTCTATATGATACGCTTGGCTATATTATGTTAGATGTGGTCATAAATCAGAATAAGTGAGGGCACGCGACTTTTTGGTCAGCAGACCTTGTTATGACATAGTGATTGTAAAAAGGTCGGGTTGGAATGGAAATGCGTTTTTGAAGAGAACACTAACGATGACGAGCGTTTCCTGATTCAAGTTGAAGAAAAATATTATCCCCCCCCCCCATCTCTCTCTTTTCTCCTCTCCCCTCTCTCTCCCCTCTCCTTTCTCCCACTCCCCATCACGCATCTCTGCCACTCACTATCTCCCCTCTCTCTTTCCCCTATTCCTTTCTCCATTATCCACATATTTACCTTCCTACCCCTCTATATCTCACCCTCTCTCGACCCCTCTATCTCTCCTGTCTCTCCTGTAAAGAGAATCCCAAGGAGTTCTTTGGATATGTAAACAGCCGTAAACCAATCCGTCGAACGATTGGCCCCTTGAGGAATGAGGAGGGGACATTAAAGCACTCAGATTCATAAAATGCTAACCTCCTCAACGACTACTTCTCTTCAGTGTTTACTGAATAGTGTGGTCCCATTCCCCAGCCGACGGATTCCTCTTCGGGGGATAAGCTGGAGGATATAGACTTCACCGAAGGAGAAATGAAGAAGAAGATCATTGACCTAATGACGAATAAGTCACCTGGCTCGGATGGGTTTTTACCTAAAGTGTTGAAAGAAGTGCGCGATCAAGTGTCACGACACCTGAGCGCAATCTTCAACATGTCAATCCGGACCGAATGCGTTCCTAGAGACTGGCGTGAGGCGGAAGGTGACTCCTATGTTCAAGAAAGGAGACCGTAGCCAACTGTCGAACTACCGACCTATCAGTCTGACTTCGATAGTCGGTAAACTCATGGAAAGCATGATGGTGGACAAAATGACTTCGCATTAAGAGTCAAACCTGCTACTGAGGAGATCCCAGCACGGCTTCTGAAGGCAACGGTCATGCCTGACGAACCTTGTGGAATTCTACCACTTCGTCTTCAGTGAGCACGATCGGGACAAGGCGGTGGATGTGGTGTACTTAGACTTTCAGAAAGCCTTTGATAAGGTACCACACCGCCGCCTTCTCCGGAAAGTGCGAGCGCTGGGCATAGACGGAAAAGTAGCCGGCTAGATCGAGAACTGGCTAAGTTGCAGACGGCAACGGGTGGTGGTGAATGGACAGGCTTCTGAGTGGGTGCCGTTACTAGCAGGGTGCCTCAAGGTTCTGTCCTGGGACCACTACTATTCATCATCTACGTCAACGACATGGACGGTGACATGGTTGCCAAGATTTCCAAATTTGCCGACGATACCAAGCTTGGTATGAACGTGGCAAAGGATGAAAATACTGCAAGCCTGCAGGAAGATCTTGGGAAGATTGGAGAGTGGTCTGATACGTGGCAAATGCCTTTCAACGTAAACAAATGCAAAGTGATGCATATCGGCCACAGAAACCCCCAATCTCAGTATATCCTTAAAGGCACTGCTCTTGAATCCACCGACACTGAGAAGGACTTAAGTGTAACTATCACGAGTGACCTCAAGTTCTCGAAACAGTGTATTGAGGTAGAGAAGAAAGCCCAAAGGATGTTAGGCTACATAAAGCGCCAGTTTGGATACCGTAACAGGGAGATAGTACTTTGTCTGTACAACTCCCTCGTTCGGCCGCACCTGGAGTATGCCGTACAATTTTGGAGTCCTTCATTCCGAAAATACATCGCGAGATTGGAACGCGTGCAAGCCAGGGCAACCAAACTGATTCCCTCTATCAGACATAAAAGTTATGAAGATAGATTAAGGGAATTAGATATGTTCTCGCTGGAGACCCGCAGACTACGTGGTCAGCTTATCGAAGAATTCAAAATACTTCGAGGCTTCGACAGACTGGACTACGGGGATATTTTCCAGCTCAGCGAGGGGAGAACAAGAAATCACGGCTTTAAACTTGAACTGAAGCGATACCACCGTGATATGTGTGGGAAATTCTTCACTTACAGTATCTGCGGTAGTTGGAACGCACTTCCGACGGAAGTTGTCAACAGTGAATCTGTTGACCAGTTCAAGTTAAGACGAGATAAAGTCTTGCGAAATCGCCATTAAGATCCTCGCGAGTGATCTTCGAGGTTGCCAACGAACACCTTCGAAGATTGCGCCAAAAGTACCCTCCTTGTATGGACCGTAATGTCTTCTAGGGTACTTATTTTCCTTGTAACTCTTCCAGCTTGCTCGCTCTCTCTCTCTCTCTCTCTCTCTCTCTCTCTCTCTCCCCCCTCTATTTTTCTATCTATCACTACCCCTCTCCCTACACCCGATCTTTCCTACCACCTCTCCCCACCTATGCCCTTATCTCCTCCTCTCCTCTCAACATCCCACTTCCTTCTCTTGCCTATCTCCCCCTCTCGCTCCCACCTCACTTTCTCCCTTCTCGCCCCCACATCTCTCTCCGCCCCCCTCCCTCCCTTCCTCTTTCGCTCCCTCCCTTCACTCTTCCCTATCCTTCCCCATTACTTCTCATTTCCACCCCTCTCCCCTCTCGGAGTAAAGGTGATATAGCGAAGTGGCTAGAAAACCGGCTTAGCAATCGTAAGTAATTTGGCAAGGCAAATTACTCGTTAAATGCTACTCAACTCTTAAGCATAGACAGAGATAGACTTAGGGGTAACAACATCGAGGGATCTAAAATACAGTCAGCAATGTTCAAAGCCCTAAAGAAAGCAAATAAAATAATTGGATTGATTGGTATAGCATTCAAGTATAAGTCCAAATATATGACCATTACTCTCTCTAATTCCTTGCTCCGTCCCTTATGGATATTCAAGCTTGGTACTTCCAGGAAAATAAAGCGAAATTATAACGAGTCCAACGTAGCCTTACTAAAATGATATGTTTAAAGAACAAAACATACGAAGAGCGATTTAGAGAAATAATTCTATTTCCGTTAACCTAATATAAATTGAGGGGACTTAATTCAGGTGTTTAAAATTATCAAAAACATAGACAATATGGATTGCAATAAATATTTACGATCGACAACACAAATTACACGAGAGGAGACGGTTGCAGAATTACTGGTAAAGATTTAACCTACTGAGTATTGCAAAAGTCCTGTTATACTCATTACGACGATCTCAATAAAGGACACAATGATAGTTTGTATGCAGTTAGAAAGGTTTTTATTGTTTTAGCATATAAATCGGTGCTTAAATTGTAATATTATGCAATGTAGCCGCCCTCAGTAACGAGCAGGCGCTCCATGCGAGATCTGAAAGCCGCGCACAGGTTGCGGACGAAGTCCTTCCTTATGCTGGCAGATACGTGGTTGACCAAGGACTTCATCACGTCAGCGGTGCTGTGGCGGAGTTTGCAGGCCTTGCCCTCGGCATGCAACCCCACGGTGTAATCGAGGCAATTGAGGTCGGGCAACTGCGGTGACCAAAAGTCTTTCGAGCAGAAGTTCACGTTAGACCCCAACCACGCTTGCATGGACTTTGTCGTTTAGGCCGGGCACCGCGCTGCTGAAAGACGTAATCCGCCTTCTTTGCGATCTTTTTCACCCAGGGTAGGAATTTCGTAGCCAATCTTTCCCTTTAATATGCCCCGGGGACCCTGTAAAAGGCCGCGAAGCAGACCGGTGGCATTTTCTCACTATTCGAAGCCACTACGTCAAACATCATCACGGAGGATGTGTGCTTGGTCGTGGACACGTATCAGACCTCGGAGATGCCCTGGCCGAAGCTTACCACGCAGTCATTCTATTTGTTAATGCCCGGATCTACCGTAAATATTTTTTCAGCCGAAAATGAGAATTCGGTTGCTATGACACTTCAAGTCATTGAGAAGGTGACGACAACGCTCCCGACGTTGTTCTCGCATACGGTCGATGAACAAAGGCCTTTCCATGCACATCAAGCTCTTGCCCCCTCCTCCTTGACGGCCCTAAGCACCGGGCTAACGAGATCTTCTTCGTGAGCGCTGTCATTTTGAGCTTCGGAGCACTTTCAAAGGCCTTCTCACAGCCAAACGGTTGACAACTTGAGGGCTGCCTGAACGATGTCGATTTTGAGGTCATCCACGTTCTTGAACCTCTCCGCGACTCTGCGGACGGTCATCTAGGTGACGTTGAGCCGCTTGGAGATCAGAGATTTCTATTCTTTTCAATTACATCTCGATACACCTGTACACAATGGAAAAGAGGTTTTAATAACATGTGGTGGGAAAAGTAGAACAATAAGTTTGTTTGACGGAATTATTTTATCTCATCAACATAAACTCTTGAAAGATAAAAAAAACCCGAATGTAACAGAGCTTTTGCAAAAACCAGTAACACATATCTAAGAATTTATTTTTTAACCGAATAGTGACCTTATAGAATGGTCTATCTTGTAATGTAATGGACTGCAGCACCAAAAGTCGTATAGATAAATACTTTAATCTAACTTCCTATTAACAAAGTTTACTGGCCAATAACTTCTTAACCTTACGGTAACAGGTTCACCAAATTTCACATATTTTCCTACTTTCCTATCAAATTTACTTCGGGAGTATCCCAACCAACACCGCAAGTTATTTATTTCTGACTTGTTTCCTACACAGCTTATGCCGGGAGCTCTATCTATCCTGCCGTTAATCATATGGACCACAAGGTCTGTTGTGATATAAATATCAATGTAATTAGGTAACACACACACACACACTCTCTCTCTCTCTCTCTCTTTCTCTCTCTATCTCTATCTCTCTCCCCTCTATTTCGATCCCTTTGTCTATCTTCTTATCTCTCTCCTTTCTTCCATCTCTCACTCCTCTTTTTCAATCCCTCTGTCTATCTTCCAATCTCTCTCCCTCATCTCACTACCCCCACCCTCTCTCTCCTTCTCTCTTTTTTATCTTTCTTCCCCTCTCTTTCTCTCAATAATAGTATCAAACAACTAAAATGGCTAACAAAACAAATTAAGAAAAGTCTTAGAGACAAACAGAGTTTATAAGTTACTTAAATATAAAATCTTGTGTAGAATCACTGAAAAAAATATTAATCTGAAAAGAAAAATTAAAAGAGCCAAGCTAAATGAAGAGTAGAATAGTCTTAAACTGTATGTAAAACTCCAAAGAATTTATAGGTGTGTATGTATATATATATATATATATATATATATATATATATATATATATATATATATATATATATATATATATATATATATATATATCTGTGTGTGTGTGTCACCAGTTATGGGGTGCGTTGGCGGTCGAGTCGATCTGAATCTAAAGTGTTCTTTTGGGTAATCCGCTTGTAGGCTGGGTTCGAATGGTAACCTGGTTGATGCTTGGCAGAAGGAAGAACTCAAAGGAAAAATAGCGGTTTTGTGGGCTTTAATCTCGCCTTAGGGCTACCTCAGTTCGGGCAAGTGAAATTGGTGAATTCTCCTCGGTTCGTTTAGGTGCTCACGTCTTTGGTTGACTATCAGTGTTGATACTCCGTGTTTCTTGTGATTCTTCTTTTGCGTCTGATTGTTGGGACTGTGGACGAGAGATTGAGGAGAGGGGTACCGACTGATGATATTAATAATTGTCGAGGAATAGGCTGAGGGGTGGTTGGAGTTTTTCCCGACTCTTATATATATATATATATATATATATATATATATATATATATATATATATATATATATATATATATATATATATATATATATATATATATATATATATATATATATATAAATATATATATATATATATATATATATATATATATATATATATATATATATATATATATATATATATATATATATATATATATATATATATATATATATATATATATAAATATATGTATATATATATATATATATTATCCCGAATGCGGAGGAGTCATCGTACTACTCCTTATACTTCGTTCGGCCCCTTTCCTGAATGGGTTTATTGACTCAGAGTGCTTAGAGGTTGGCCACGGAGGGGTTGGAATGAATTTTGCCAGCAAGCGACACAAAGGAAGTTAGATTCACAACAATATGAAAATTAAGTTTTAATAAACACTAAACAAGAATATATATATATATATATATATATATATATATATATATATATATATATATATATATATATATATATATATATATATATACAAATAAGGTGCTTTGAGAGATAAATTATTAAGTGAATCTCGGATATCTCACTTGGCTTGAAAATTACTATTCAACATACAAATCCCTATACACTTGTAATGCTGGTAAGCTTCGCGGTGAAGTCGGGGAATGTGAAAGGAAAGGGTTACCTTCGAACCTGCTGTTCGGGTGGCGCTGGTGAGTGAAGGTGGTGAGATAAGGGGTGGAGACGATGAGGTAGGTTCTCCAGGGACTGACCTGATCCCACAATTCCATCACGATTCTTGCTGGAAGAAGACGGAGACGGGAGCTTCTTTTTAAAGAGGGCCCCACGCTCGTGAACTCCGAGGAATCTTGAGTGCCTCAGTAAGGGGAGACGGGGGGGCGAAGTGACCTATCGACGCGTAGGGTCACGGAGAAAAGCCGAGATGTAGTTTCCTCGCTTAGGGAACCAGAGTGAGGTTGTTTGTAGCTTCGGCTCTTACACGTGAGTACGAGCTTGGGTCCGCACTGCCTTGCAGACCAACGAGGTAAGGAGCCTTCCTAACTGGGACCGATCTCCTCTCTGAAGACTTGATAATTCGACTAATTACCACTACACTGATAGATGGCAATTCCTGCCCTGCCAGACGCTGTGCAAGCTCTACTACTGAGGGTTAAAGGAATTCGTCTTTTATACTCGAAACTCGGGAGAGGTTCTCAGGACGCCGGAAGTAGATTAGATGTCAAGCTGCTCCATTTCCTCCTTTATAAACCTCTGGCAATTATCGGAAGCGAAGAGGAGCTCCCATTTATCGATAAATAGTCCGGGAAAGAACTCAGCGGTTAACTGAAATGGCCGGTGGTTTCTTCCGGCTGAAGACCACCAGATATTGAACCGGAAGGGAAAGGGTTGATAAACGGCCCACCCGGAAGAGAGGTGGGAAAAACTTAGGAGCATTATGCTATTCTCCTACAATAATAATAATGCTAATAATTAGGTGCTCACGTCTTTGGCTGACTATCAGTGTTAATACTCAGTGTTTCTTGTAATTCTTCTTCTGTGTCTGATTGTTGGGACTATGGACGGAGAGATTGAGAACGAGATACCGACTGGTGATATTAATAATAATAATACTAATAATATAATAACCAGAATGAGAATAATGAATAATAATAAGAATGGTTCTAATGCCAATTAAGGGGGCGTGGCTTCTCTTATCTTAATCGGAACGTGGAGCATAGCTTATCGGATCAAAGATATGTGCGTGTGTTCTCTACTAAGACTGCTGGGTGGATCTTGTTTGGTCAAAGGGTGTGTGTGTATCAAGACAGTATCTGACTTTGGGAACCTAGCTGTATTTTAACAACCAACACTTTTAGCAAGATTGATTTTGTCTTTCACGGGTACATGTTAACTCTGTCGGGTCAGATCAGATTCCCTTTTATGTGTACTTATCTGTTTCCACCGACTTTGTTGTCTCTATGGCCTGACTTTCGGCTCGCATCTGTTTCCTAATGTATGTGTGTTTGTACGCTCGCGTGGGAGACCAACGATTTCACTTGCCTTCTAACAAAAATACTCTAGTTTACATTGATACATATTAAATTGTTATTTTACATAATTTACTAGTATTTATTTTTGTAGTATATCATTTGAGGGTGTACCTTTTAAGTAGTCCCTATGATATATGGTATACATTTCGGTTCACAGGGGAAAGTTCATTAGTCTTATATAGAAATTGCCTTTTTTCATTATAGTAAGCCGTGGCAATGGACTGAATTAATGCATTTTATATTTTGAGATCACCCTATTTTACCTATTGTACCTTTTAAGTAGTCCCTATGATATATGGTATACATTTCGGTTCACAGGGGAAAGTTCATTAGTCTTATATAGAAATTGCCTCTTTTCATTATAGTAAGCCGTGGCAATGGACTGAATTAATGCATTTTATATTTTGAGATCACCCTATTTTACAATGCAACGGGTTTTAAAAATTAAGGAAACGATACTCGTCTCCCTGCTCGTGTAAAAATGTCCGCCTTATCATCGTTCCTTCCGGTGCCTGGAGATGTTTTCCTTCGATAGCCTTTAACGCTATTGTTCTTTGTTTCCTCTTTTTCGCCATAGCGTGAAGTGCAAAAGGTCGTTGTCCAATCTCTTGCCTCAGTTGCATGAGTCTTTGAGTGTCGCTGATCATTCAGTACATTGTCATTATAAGAAGGCTGGAGCTTCTCCAGTTTCAACCTGTCTCCTGAGGCAGTATCTTGTTTGCCATTAGGGAATTGCAACTTGTAGACCTTGTCGTCGCGCTCGACCACCGGGAAAGGGCCAGCATATGGCACTTCTTATAGTTTGCGAACACGACCGATTCGCACCCGCAAATGCGTTGCCTCACGAAGAGCTTGGGTACGAAAGGTTTGGGCACCGAGTTCAGGAGTCCTTTGGGTGCCCGTGTGAAGTCGACTGGTGCTATCCATGGTTGTGACTAACTCCTTAATCAATTTTGAATTGGTTTTCGACTATGAAGATGAAACCAGGGGATTTGGACACAGTAGTGTAGTCCCTGTAACTGCTGTGAAAGGCGAAAAACCTGAGTTATTAGGTAGGAAGCGAATGCCCAAAAGGATTATTAAAGGGCCATCGGCCAACCTTATCGACTGGCCATAATGGAGCACTTCAGAGTTTTGAGTGTTCTTTCCACCATCCTGTTAGTGGTTAGGCGGTACGCCGTGGTATGGAGACGATTAAAACTAAGGAGGGCTGATATTCCTTGAAAAATTTGGACTCGAATTGGGCTCCTCTTTTGGTTACCATGTATAATGGGACTTAAAATCTGGAAATCCATCCTTCTACGAAGCCAAGGCAACCTTTGCAACACTTATGTCCAGAATCAGTAATGCTTCAATCCATCTTGTAACCCATGCAATGCACGGTAATAGATATCGGTTATGCGACGTGTAAGATTGCCCAGACAACCTGCACGGCGGCAGTGGTCCGACAACTGCAATCTGCACGGTCTCGAATCTTGACGAGGAAATATTAATTGGCAGGATTGGAATTTTGTGTGGCAATCGATCTTGGAGGATTAACATGAGAGGCACTACCGAGCTCAGGAGCTAATCTCTGTCCATATTAGGACAAAATATCTAGACTTAATTAGACGGAGAGATGCTTTAATTCCAGGGCGGGACCAATTGGGCAATTGATTGAAGATAATCCTCCTGCAGGCCGTGGGTACGGACGGTCGTGGGTATCTTGATGTGAGTTCAGACCATATTTGAGCTTCTCCTGGAAAAGGGAAAGATTTTAGTTGTAACTGTAGTTATTCTGTTTCTTCATCGTTATTCTGCGCCACTGCCAAAGCTCGGGGGTCAAATGAGTCAATTCGGGCCGAATTGACGTCCCGCGAAAGGCAGTCAGCAACGCCGTTGTCTTTACTACACACTTATGTGATGTCGCTGATGTATTCAAAAATCGCCGTCCACTGGCGTTGCTGCCTATCTGTTTGGACACACAGTGGTGAAGAGATGGCCGATACTAAGGGTTTGTGATCGGTGAATAAGGTAACATGGTGACCCTCAATCAGGTGCCTGAAGTCGATCACAGCAATATACGCTGCCAGGAGTTCCCTGCCGTATGTGGAATATGTTTGCTGTGTTTTGCTTAATCTGCTCGAAAAAAATGCGGTAATCCATTGACCATCTGTTGAAGGGCAGCACCTACAACGTATTGGGAGCAGTCCGTCACTAGTTGATATGGTAAGTCATTGGACAGCGGATCACAGAGATTGACGGAGTTAATCAGAGTTACTTTAGTATTATTGAATTTTTCTCATCCAGCATTATTCCATCCGAGATCAGGAGCATTGGATTGCAGGCGTACCAACTCGGTCAGCGAGGCTGCAATCGTGGGAAAATATGGAATCATCCTTCGATAGTAGCCCAACATGCCCAAGTATCATCGTAGTTCTTTATAGTCTTTTGGTAATGGCATGTCCCCAGTTCCTTCATTTTTTTAGCTGGTGGGCAAATTCCCGTAACCGAAATATGATGGCCTGGTAAATTAATCTCTTCTTTCGCTAATTCGCCTTTCTCCAGGGATATTCGTAGACTGTGCTAAACTAGGATTATAAATAATTGATCTAAATGATCCAAATGGTCTTCCAAATCGTCCGAAAATATCAGGATGTCACCTATATATAAATATATATATATATATATATATATATATATATATATATATATATATATATATATATAGCCTGAAGATCAAAACTTGTAGTTTTCGAAACGTTGTGGAAAATTAAAAGATGCTGCATCCGTTTCTCGTGGCTCTGGGATTTATCCTCAGTATTAAATGCAGGCTTCACGGCCGAGCTTCATATGTATGTATGTATGTATATATATATATATATATATATATATATATATATATATATATATATATATATATATATATATATATATATTCCTTGGAAATTCCTAGCTTAGGGAGATACTGGGTTTGATGGGGTAACGCTTTGGGCGAAATATAATTACTGTGCCTGGTAGCTTAGCGGTAAAGTATCTGGCCGGCAATCAGCAGACCCGGGTTCGAGTCCCGGCCAGGAATTCAAAACTTTTTTTGCCCTGCCGTTATTTCTGTCTTCTCGGTAAAGGATCGCCTTCACTGTGCCGCCCTCTGCTCCATTTGATTCTGGATTCTTCTAATGTCCCTCTCTCTTGCCTTTAAAAAAACTCCGGTTTCTTGTCTCATTTGCTCATTCGCGTCCAATTCTTATTTTCTCTTGTACTATATATATTTATAGTCAGCTACACCAGGTTTCTGCATCTTTCTTTCTGTCTTGAAATTTTATTTGAAAGACAGAAAATAGAAATGGCATAACCCTGTAGTGGTTGTATAATCACCCGCAGATCCTGTAGTTGCTTTCTTTATATATATATATATATATATATATATATATATATATATATATATATATATATATATATATATATATATATATATATATATATATATATATATATATATATATATAAACGAACTCTAATCCTTGAAACAGGTTATTCATGTGAGGATGGAATATGCAGCTCGCATTCCTGAGGCCAAAGAGTAATTTCATATACTCCCATAACCCAAATGGAGTTACCACCGTAATCCGCCGGGTTCATCGGAATCTCATGGTCAGTACCAAACAGATCCAACCGATAGAAAATTGTTTTACCATGAAGGTGGTCTGCTAAATTTTGTATTCTCGCTAATGGATATCTGTCGGGTATCGTGGTTGCATTAAGTGAGATAAAAACGCCGATCACCCTGTACTCGCCCGGCAACTTCTTCGGTACCATGTGAATTGGCGAAGCCAACGATGATTTTGATGGGCGCACAGGCCCCTCTTTCTATGGTGTTTTGAACGTTGCTTTGCCAACTTGTAGCTTCTCTGTTGAAAGAGGTCGTGGTCACGCGAATGTTGGTGTTGCACTGCCGGTCTCAATTGTATGTGTCACGGTGTTAGGCGATGGCAGGGAGGGATTAGTGGGTGCGGGGCTGTACAAGGCTTCATACTTCTCTAATTCGGCCTTTCAATTAGGCGTTAGATGCTAGAGGTCATTAATAATTATGCTACTGCAGGCTCCCCGGATTGTTTTAATTTTGAAAAAAGCTTAATTTGATTATATCTATAAGGACGCCTCGCGCACAATCAACTAAAGGAGTAAAGTACCCCGTGAAGTCAATCCCGCATAATGGTCATGTGTTATCTGCGAGCACAAATGACCACCTTAATGACCAGCGAAGGCTAAGAATAACTATATCCCGTGTATTTTGCTATGCGATTTTATTTCACCACCATTACCCATTGTAATGTTTACACTAGATTTTCGTAATTGGCCCGTTTGCACCAAATTAATCGGAATTATTGACACACTTGCCCCCGTATCAATTAAAAATTTACACTTTATTTGATTTTCTTTCGCGGTAACAGTAAATACTGACGGCATGCCAGCAATCGCACTTGCAATGGCATGCCGTGTTAGTTTTCCGATGAGGTTGGCAGAGATGGCCTGCATTTGAAGATGTTTCTCTCTTTGGGACCTTCTGCACCAAGGCGTGCAGAATTCGGCATACTCTTTCTCCGAAATATAAATGGGATCAACATACCACAGGTCTTTGGTTCCTGCAAAGAGTTTGCAGTTCTATCGGTATACTATTGGCACTATATTCGTTACTACTCGGTACAAAGTTAGAACGGTTTCCATCAAAGTACACACCAATAGGTACTGAGTGCGCATTTCCCGTATTTTGCGCATTATTTATGTGATTATCACAACTATTATTTAAATCGAGAACACACATATAAGGAAAAGATGGGGCAGTACTTTCAATTGTATCATTTTATTATTAACGCTAAGAAAATGTGCCCTATAAAATGGCATTAGTTCGTCTGAAAGCTTCCCTAGCTGGGCCAGGGTTAGGTCCTTCTGAGTGGTGATTATGGGCGCGATGTTTGATGACAGAGATTGAATAAATTTGTGCGTCACGAGTTCTTCCCCAACTCCTACACTTAGAGCTGTTCTCTGCAGTTCCTCCAGGTTGATTGAAGGTCTACCAGTGAGTGTAGAGGAGGCAATGAGCTTCTCGAAAAGCTCCGGTTTGGTTCTTTCGAAGAGCCCGATTACTTGGATCCTTAGAAGCTGGTAACTTTGGGCAAATACGAGTGTAGCTGGAAGTTGGAGGACAGTCCCAAGAGATAATGCAGCCAGGACGTGAAACAAATTGTTTGTAGCAGAATGAGGTCGAAGGGCGACCACGTGCCATTCTGTACCTAAGTCGTCCTGAGATCACCACATGGAGCTTTGGAAGCATGGCTGAGCCAGGGCGAGAGTGCAGCCTACGCCGTTATCACGCCCAAGCTGTATTTGCTTAGGGACCTATTTATCGTCACCCATGGACACCTTTCACCCGCCAACATTCTTGCCTTCCATCATAAGATCGAAGTCCGTTGAACATTCCAAGCCAACGTTATCACAATCCCCTTCCCCCTAAGGAGTCGCCGACTTTTCCCCAAAAACGAACATGTGTGTGGAGGGTCACCAAGGACACCAAAAGCCACCTCACGAGGTCGTCTATATAATCCTTTGACTCATCGACTCCCACCTACTTTGTACAGCGAACGAGCAAAAGGACTCTAGTCTCCCCCCAGTGGCGATTTCGATTCGAGGACGAAGGCGAAATCGACATCCGTGAATTCTGCCATAGTAAATCAGCGAGTATCTGACGAGGATTCCCAGCTCCAAAGGCCATCTACTGGTGCTCCCTAATCTGAAGCAAAAGGTAACCTGACTTCTCCCTTGGCAGAAATTGTAACCGTTGCTGCCTGCAAATTGATCTAGAATCTAGCTTACCCAATCGATCAATTCTTTGTGTGCGCGCCCCGGTTTAAAATCCCAATTTAAATCACAGACCTGAATCCGAACTCTTCAATCCCCTAATTAACCCACCTGTATCTCGCGTGGACATTTAACTCCGTCTGTACAACCATTCCCTTTAAACCCAATATTTGTGTATATTTAAATTTCATTTTGTTGTTAGTAAAGAAATATTTTCGTCATTGTCTTTCTTTTGCAATCCCAACTCGTACCAGCTACCTATTAATCTTTGGCCAACTTGCACTCTGAAATATTGTTTTAAAAAGGACTCCGCAGAGTTAATAATAAACCATCTCCACTGGACTCATAACAATTTCCCCATTAACTAACATTCTTCAACCAACTTTGGCCCAAAGCCGCAAAAGTACTTATATATATATATATATATATATATATATATATATATATATATATATATATATATATATATATATATATATATATATACATATATATATTTATATATATATATATTTATATATATATATATATATATATATATATATATATATATATATATATATATAGAGAGAGAGAGAGAGAGAGAGAGAGAGAGAGAGTGTCTGGCCATTCCATGACATTGTTTCCTCCTTATTTATCCTCGATATATGAAACTGGGCCTATTCTATCCTTAAACCAACCTGATACTGCTGCCTCGTTAGAGATGGGTGGCTTGACGGTGATGGTGTTCACGATTTCCGTTTCTCCTTGTCTTGCTTGATGATAGTCTGACGTGTCGATATTTTCTTGTGGTTATCTTTTTGTTCGGTCGAAGGGGTCACCAGTTTATAGGTGTATGTGTCACCAGCGTTTATGAGTGTGTGTGTGTGTGTGTGTGTGTGTGTCACCAGTTATGGGGTTGCGTTGGCAGCCATGCAGTTTGATCTGACTACAAAGTGTTCTTTTGGGTAATCCGCTTGTAGGCTGGGTTCGAATGGTAACCTGGTTGTTGCTTGGCAGAAGGAAGGGCTCGGAAGGAAAATGACGGTTTTGTAGTCTTTAATCTTGGCTTGGGACTATCTCAGTTCGGGCAAGTGAAATTGTTAAATTATTCGTTGTTCGTTTGTGTGCTCACATCTTTGGCTTATCATTTATCAGTGTTAATACTCAATGTTTCTTGTATGTCTCCTTCTGCGTCAGATTGTTGGGACTACGGGCGGACGGGTATAGGACGGGGTCCGGAGTAAAAATAATAACACTAATAATATACCAATCAGAGATAGAATAATTAAAAATGAGAACGTTTCTGCCCGCTTATTTATACTAACGCCAATTACGGGGGCGTGGTTTCTCTTAATCTTAACGGGGGGCGGATATTATCAGATCAAAGGTATGTGTATGCGTTCTTTACTAAGACTGCTGGGTGGAGCTTGTTTGGTCAAAGGCTGTGTGTGTTTATCAAGACAGTATCTGACTTTGGGAAGCTTGCCGTGATTTATCAACCAACATTTTTAGCAAGATTGATTTTTCCTGTCACGGGTTCATGTTAACTCTGTCGGGTCAGATCAGATTCCGTTTTATGTGTACACAGCTGTTTCCACCGAATTTGTTATCTTTATGGCCAGACTTTTGTCCCGCATTTGTTTTCTAATGTATGTGTGTTTGTACGCTCGCGTGCGAGCCCAACGAGTTCACTTGATTTCTTACAAAAATACTCCAGTTTACATTGATACATATTAAATAGTAATTTTACATAATTTACGAGTTTTTGTAGTCGGAAAAATACTCGGGCGCGCCACACGCAAAGTTAATTACGAATATCAGAACATTAGGAATTATCGGATACGTAGACAATTGGATCAAAAACTGGCTCACAAATCATAGGAGATAGTGTTAATCAATGGCCAAGCATCCGATTGAACATTTGTTAGTAGTGGAGTTCCACATGGGTCAGTATTACGACCATTGTTCTTCATTATATATGTAAACAATATTAACGTTGGATTGGTATTAAAGATTTCAAAATTTGCTGAGGATTGTAAGTTTGGTAAAAATATAGTTAGTGAAGATGACATCAAAGACTTTCAGGAAGATATTGATCGAGTTGCCCGTTGGTCTGTTACGTGCAATTTGCCATTAAACCTTGAAAAATAAAAAGTAATGCATATAGGAAAGAAAAATCCGAAAGACAAATATTAGATATTTGATAGGACAATTTTACACGTAACAATGTCATGAAGCCTGTTCCCAAGCACTTTAGAACAACCCTATGTGGAAACTTCTTTTCATGTAAAATAGTTAAGTGTGAAGTCAGCTGACGAAAGAAATAGTATCGAGCAAAACTGTAGAAACGATTAAAAGAAGATTAGTCAAAGTTATCAGAAACCCAAAGTATTGGAATTCAAGATGACGAATGTTAATTACTGTGACCATCGAAAAGTTAGCATAGACACGAGGTATCTCAAAATGGAACCACCAAGTGCCATCCTGAAATAACCAGAGAGGGAGGTAAGGAGCCCCCTTCCCCTACCCCTTAGAATGTAATAAATTAAAATTAAACGAGCAAATACCGTCAAAGTAAAATCTAATTATCTCCTAATGTTACATACTTTAAACAGCCTAGTTAAAATACCTCAAATGTTTCTCATTTTCCTTAACCAAGTTACATTTGTACGAGTAACTAAATAAACTTTTCTTTCCCTTATTTGAAGAAACTTTAAACGAACTTATAAAATAAACGAAACACTGGAATTTAATCAATTTTGGTTAGTAAATATAAAAATAGGATAAAAGTCTATAAAATATAATTACAATCTTATCTTATCAATATATTTAATATAAATCGGGTTTAATTGATGAAAACGAGGAGCCTTTGTAATTTAAATCACCTAAATGAGAGATAGGGTGGCATTTGGAAATTATTGAACGAATATGTTCCAGACGGGTTTGGTATTTAAACTTAAAGTTTAAAGTTCGCTGGTTTCAGTCCTCATACCAAGCTGTTGTTGTGTTGCTGCTTATCAGGCGGACGTCAGCCAAGGCAAGCCCCAACTCCCCACCATGTGATGCCCAGTCACGGTGGTAACCTCCCTAGTAAATAGTGCGCTAACCACTATACTAGCTGGTAGGCTAGTCTAGCCATCAAATAAGTTTAACTTTATAGGGAAATAATTAATATAATAGACTTGTTTTGATTATGTTAATATTAAGATATCTGTGATTAAAATAAAAACAATGTACTATAAATTAATCTCCCAAAGCTTCTATTTTTATAGTTTAAATCCTTAAATTACTTATGATCGATGATCCAGCAAATGAAGATTGAATATATTTGTAAAACCTCGTACAATAATTAAATTAAACAAAGTAAGGAGATGTATTATTATGTAAATTAATGTTAAATTTATTAAGCGGTCCAATATGAACTATGTTTGTTTATTTGAGGGCCCATTAAACTAAGTCGCTCTTTCTTCCTGATATTAATGACGGTTTCGTATTAATTACTTGTTTTTTAATATAGCAATTGTAAGACTTGATAATTGTGTAGGAATCGGTAAAATAAGTTAATGCAAGTAAAGAGAATAAATTTAATGATATGTTGAAAGACAGCATTCATGTATGCGGGCCGTTGATTTAGAGAGGGAGATGGATTGCGTTTAAGGATGAATTGGCTTATCAAGAAAAGACATTCTGACCAACATCCATGTTACTGCCGAAGAAAGAATATTGAATCCAGTTCCAAGCTTCCTTTTACTTTTGAAGACATCTCTGATCACCTTTACCCATTGAAGGAACCCAAAGAAAAGAATTCTCCGAAGGTTGGCTTTATTTCACGGAAATAAGCATAGAACATAAGAATATAAGAAAATAATACATATAATAATCACATTCTCACATAAGCACACACACAAATATAGGCACATGCACATTTCACAAATCTAGAAGTTCAGTTAGGAAAGGAACTGAAAGATCTTCACTTTCATATATTATCGTCAGCAATTATTCTATATCATATTTTTAGGTAATATTTGAACTTCGCTAAATTTACTTTAAACAAAGTAATACCTAATAAAAGAAAGAAAAACAGGTTAATCCAATAAATTATAACAATCTTCCTCTTTACAAAGAGAAAAGGGCTAAAATACAATGACATACTAGATCATGCATCTAATGCGAGTATTTACAGGATCTAGCAGTTTTCAATGTAACGTTCAACAGGCTTTCTAGATCCAGTAGAGCGACGAAGAATAGTTTCAGGGGAGACGTTAGGGGGAGCTATCTATATTGAGTAGATCGAGGAGGAATATTTTCAGGGAAGGCTTCAGGGAGAGCAACAGGAGTCGGAACATCATGATATGTTGAATTAGGATCTGGTTTAGTTTCAACATTTACAAGAGCATCAATAAATGGAAAGGGGGATTTTGTATCTGAATTAAGATTAGGAATATCTTCGATCTCGTTTAAGTGGTTCTCTCCGTCTGGGGCTAAATCTTGGATAGCCACCGTATCTTCTCGGACGTCTGGATATCTGACGAGTGCATATTCAGGATTGGCTTCGATTAGTACCACTTCGCGTACTAGGGGATCGTCCTTATTCTGTACATGTCATTTTAACAGTACTTTACCAGGTGATGCAATCCAGCTAGGTATACTCATTCATTCCCGTTGTAGTCTTTCGAGAAAATGAAAAGTTGCGTTTGTTGAAGTACATAACAATGAACGCAAGGAATGAAGAGCATCCGGGAGGACGTATTCCTAATGGTTAATGCTCAGGTTTCTGGCCCCCCATGCCAAGTTAACAGTTTTCCATAAAATTCCTACATAGCGTTCTCATTGTCCATTCCCGGTAGGGTGGTCAGGTGTTGAATGACTCGTTGGAACCCCTTTCTCGTGCAAAAATGATTTAAGTTCAGCAGACATGAAAGAAGTACCTCGATCCCAATGCACATATACTGGTAACCCGAAAAGGGAAAACAACGTAGTAAGACACTTTATAACAGTTGATGAAGAACTATCTTTACAAGGAAACGCAAAACAAAACGTGAGTATTCGTCTACCAGAATTAATAAATACTTATTGGGAGAAGATGGTAGTGGCCCTTTTAAGTCCAGACTGATTCGATCAAAAGGGCGCATCTCACTGATAAGCTCTTGCCTCTCTGGGCGATAATATTAAAGTTTTGACCTTTGACAGGTTTTGCGTCCTGACACCACTCGCTTAACGTCATCTACAGAATAAGGCAAGTTTCGTACTCGAATAAAATGGTGAAATCGAGTACTCCCTGGATTACAGAGAGCTTTATGAAGCTTGACAAGATTATTGTGGGTCATGCTTAAGTAGAAAGTGCGCAATAGGGCGTCAGCAGCTCTGTTGAGCAACCAGGACGATGTATAACTTCGTAACAAAAGGGTATCAATTCACAACGCCATCTAGAAATCTTTTCGTTCTTAATTTTACTCTTATGACGTGAATCAAACATATAAGATACGGATTTTTTATCTGTAATTAAGGTAAACTTATGACCGAGGATAAATCACGCCACCTTTTGATCGCCTCAACAATATTATAGACGTCTTTTTCGACAGAACAGTGATTTCTCTCGGAAGAATATAAGGATCTGGAAAAAAAGGAAACGGGTCGTCCATTTTGGTTCAGAGTAGCCCCAATGGCGCTACTTGAGGCATCAGTTTCCTGTTTAAATGGTAAATTTTCATCTATTTTTGCCCTGATAGGGTTAATAATAGCTGATTTTAATTCCTCGATTGCATTTGCAGCTTCCTTAGAAAGTGGAAACTGGCAATTAATTAGGGGACGAATTCGTTGAGAAAATCTTGCAACCCACCGCGAGTAGTATACAAGCAATGCGACTAATCGAGATAATGATTATTGGCTGTTTGGTACGGGCATATCCTTGAAAGCAGCAAGGCGTGAAGGATCTAGGCGAAGTTCATTCTGTCAAACATGATAACCTAGAATATATATAGTATTAGTTGAAAATATGCATTTATTTTTATTTAAGGTCATTTTATTTTTATCAGCAGATTCGAGAAACTTAGGGTTTTTTAAAAACTCTGCTTGTGTGCGGCAGAAAATAATAACATCGTCTAGGTAAGCATGCGTGTCCTAAAAATTATTTTTGCGAATGAAATCGTCCCTAATTCTCTGGAAACAGGCAACTCCAGTGGTTAAACTAAAACTTAAGTGTTTAAATTGCAAAAGCCTACCATCCGCGTCAAAAGCAGTGTAAATTTTATCCTCAGGGTGAAGAGGAACACAATGATAAGCACTACTGAGGTCAATGGTGCTAAATATCTTATAAGTCAATATCTTATTAACGAATTCTTCACCATTGGGTAATGGATAAGCATCCAAGTAAGTAAATTTGTTTATCGTCTGAGAATAGTCAATTACTAATCTTTTCTTTGATTGATTCGACACGACATGAATTTGAACTCAATAGGGAGAGGTGTTAGGTTCGATGATGTCTTCCTTGAGCATGCGTGCTACTTCAGAACGAATAAATTTGAAGTCAGACGTTTTACATTTGCGTGACTTAGTAATGACTGGTCTGCAATCAGATGATAAGTTGGTGAAAACTCTTGGACGATCCGCAATCATAGAAGCTAGAGAGCTCACTTCCAGGGAAAGTTGAGGACCTCTAAAGTTTATCTTAAAGAAGGAATGTTTACTTAGGAAAGGGATTCCTAAAATAATGTGGACGCAACATTCAGTTAAAACGAGCAAACGTGCAATACGGTACTCACGGCTTCAGATATTAATACTAACCTCACAACATTCTTTGATAGGAGATTGTAGAAGAATAAGGTCTTTAAGCGTCCACCTGCCCTTTTGTACCCACGTGGTCTTGAGATTACCGCATGGAGCTTTGAAAGCGCGGCTGATCTACCGCAAGGAGGTGGTCCACGCCGTTTTATTGCACCCCCGCTGTATTTGCTTAGAGATACATTCTCTTCGTCTCATATGGCCTTCCAGCCAGCCTTCCTGCCTTCCGGCATAGATCGAAGTTCTTCGAACATTCTATGCCAACTTTATCTCGGTTCTCCCGAATGAGTCGCTGCCTTTTTCCGAAGATCGCACGAGTTGTGGAAGCTCCCACCAAGCCATTAAAGCTACCCCGCAGACTTCAAGACTTTCCGCCTAATACCGCGTACAAGCTAAGGAAACGCTCGCCCGTCGCGATCGGAGAGAATGATAGTCAATTGGCGAGTATCTGACGAGGATTTCCATTTCTGAAGGCCAAACTACGTGTGCTTCCTCATGCGCCCCGTGAGATAACCCAACTTCCCCATTTCAGTCATCATATCCCGACTGACCCTTCCTTTCAACGAATACGTAAGCAGTTGCAACCGTTGACGCCTACAGATTATTCTATAATCTGGCCTACCCGAATTGTATCATCCTTTGTGCACAACCCCCGGTTTAAAATCCCTTTTTAATCACCAACCTGAACCCGACCACTAATCCTATAATTATCTCTCTTGTGTCTCGTGCCGACATTTAATTTCGCCTGTGCGATAATTCCCTTTAAACCCTATATCTTTTTATATTCAAATTTTATTTCTTTTGTTGTTAATAAAGATATATTTTTGTTATTGTCTTTCTTTTGCAACCCTAAACGTTTACTAGCTACCTGTTAATCTTTGGCCAACTTGACCTCTGAGTTATTTGTTTTAAAAGGACCCCACAAATTTAAAAGTAAACTACCCCCACTGAATTCATAACTATTAACCGTCACGAACCGGCCAAGTCGAACCTTAAGCCAACTTCGACCCCCAAACTCCAAAAGTACATATATATATATATATATATATATATATATATATATATATATATATATATATATATATATATATATATATATATATATAGAGAGAGAGAGAGAGAGAGAGAGAGAGAGAGAGAGAGAGAGAGAGAGAGAGAGAGAGTGTGTCTAGGCCATTCCACGACAGAGATGTTAAATTTGTAAATTTGTTGAGGCCATAGATATAGTGCCTTCATAAGGTTTAAAGAGGGTTATTGATACATGTTTATGGAAAAGGCTACGTTACCAGATTATGAGATCACCGCAAATCACCACCTTAGTAACGGAAAGACTAGTTCCAGTTTTGAGGTGAAGGATGGTTTTACGGCGAATTATTTTATCTGACTCCAAAGATACTTGTTTTTAAGGGTGTTCTTCTTGGCTGGGCTTGTCGAAGGTTCAAGGCAAAGATGGACTAACAAAATAAACTCATTTTTTCTAGTAACAGAATCTTATGATTACAATCGGCGAGAGAGACGGAGCGTATTAAGCAAGAGACTGGTAGCCTATATATTATCTAGCGAGGGTAAGAGGTAAGGGAGAGAGAGACAAGAGTATGCGGATTTAAACGGGAGCGTGAAGGCAGACGTATTCGTTATTATTCTCTCTGATACTTTCTGATTAACTACCTTTTTTTAAATGACTTTTTTCCTTCGGGTTATATTTTTGCTCTAAATCCAGAAGGCGTGGCTTATACATGGGGCGGCTACCGTCGGACCGCCTACTTCCGTTTTTTATCCTATCTCCAATCTCTGGGTGGAGCTAGGAAGTCTGTGGACAATGTGTGTACTTCTACATGTTAAACGTTTATTTGTCTTTTGATACAACATTCGCTGCGCCATCTCTTATGGTCAGCAGCTGTGTTTACTCGGGCTCGCCCGAAATAAATATCTGTTTTTGATTACTCTATCCCGAGACACATCTTTATCAAAAGCAGGTGTTCAACCATTTCTTTGCTCGTCTTTTGTCTATCATGCTTCTTGCTACTTAGATGTATTTATAAAACCCATTTTATTTCTAATACACAATTGGATCTATACATTTAATAGGGCATGCTTGTATTTAATAAAACCAATTCGCATCTATTTGTGGAGATATCTTCCGGGCCTATTGAATCCAACAATTTGGGGGTGCCAGAAACTTACCTAGGCGTAATCCGACCCCTACAAGTTTAAGATGGAAATTAAAAGAGTCGCGACATCTTTTGAAATGAAGTTCTCGGAACTACTGGTATCTAGAAGAGCCGTGAGATGACTTTTCCAAATTGATTGCACTCTAGCGAGAACGGGTTTGAAAGTTAATGCTGAGACTTCATTTTTAGATGACTTGCCTCCCTTGAAAAATGTTCTCTTCTTGGAGTTGAATCAAATAACATCACTTGCCGGACGGACACGAGCATGATTCTGGCGCGAGGAATTTCCGCAATAATAATATTTTTTTATGTTTTCGAAGCGAAGGAGCTGCAGCACAATTCGAACCCTCAGGATTGGAATTAGAACAGTCGATTTTAGCATCCAGCTCATGCGATTCTACTGAAGCTACACGACCAGAAGAGAATGATGCATAGGCCTTCGAATCCCTTGTGGCAATCTCTAACGTTCTCTCTTGACCAACAGCTGGAGATAATGTAAGAGTTTTGTTTTCTAGAAGTCCCGTTCGGATTTTTTATGATTAAAGCCCAGTAATAAATGCATCTCGAATATATTCGTTTCTATACGTTTAGGCATCCACAGCTTTGAAATTACAATCCAAACTGATGGTCTGAAGAGCACGTACATATTCATGAATCGTTTCACCATATGGTGTTTTACGAGTTGCCAGCTTGTGTCGCGCCATGACCTCATTCACAAGTTGAATGAAGGCACTTTTGAGAGCAGAAAGAGCATCGTCGAAAGTACGAGGGGTAGTCAATAAGTTTTGCAATTCGGATATAAGGAAACGAGATATGAGGAAAAGTGGTTTATTACTTTCCAATATAACAACCCTCGACTTCAATGCACTTGCGCCACTTGTCCCTGAGGCTTCGAATTCCCGACAACCAGAAATCTCCCGACTGCTGTTCAATCCACTCCTGAACGGCGAGCTGGACATTTTCATCGCCCCCAAACCGGCGTCCACGCAGTGCAGCCTTGAGCTGGCGGAATAAAAAGTAGTCGCTAGGGGCCAGATGTGGACTGTAGGGAGGATGGTTGAGCTCCTCGAATCCGCACTCGCGCAGGGCAGCTTGTGCAACTCTGTCCTTGTGAACAGGGGCATTGTCGTGGAGGAGCAGGACACCGCGTGTCAACTTGCCGCGCCGCTTCTGGCGGATGCACTTCTTCAACCCAGCCAGTTCCTTCGAGTAATATTGGCCTGTGATGGTCCTTCCACGAGGTGCATAGTCCACCATCAACACTCTCTCAGAATCCCAGAAGATGGTGGCCATGACGTTCCCAGCTGAGGGTTGGGTCCGGAACTTGATGGGCGTCGGAGAGCCCCTGTGCTTCCAGGCCATGCTTTGGAGCTTGGAGTCGGAATCCCAGTGATGCACCCACGTTTCATCACCTGTCACTATGCGTGACTCGAATCCCGCTGGGTCTTAGTTGTACAGGAGCAGCAGCTCCTCCGAACTTTGACGACGTTGAAGTCGATCATGGGGCGTGAGGTTTCGTGAGGTTTCTAGGGACCCAACGAGAAGAGACCTTGGTCATGGCCAAATTGTTGTGGATGATGTTGATAACACTTCCATGTGATATTCCTAAGTTCTCGCTGGATTTCTTCGACCTTCACCCGTCGATTTTCGAGGATAATCCTCTCCACACGGGTCACATTATCCTCGTCGGTCACGTCTGACAGGCGGCCTGGACGGGGGTCATCTTCAAGGGACTCACTACCATGGCGGAAGTCCCTATTCCAGCGAGCAATGGTTGTATAGGAAGGGGTGGTGTCGGTGTACACTGCAACCATGCGTTCATGGATCTCTTTTGCATTCATGCCTTCCTTGGTCAAAAATTTGATCACTGCGCGGTGCTCAACCTTCTCCATTGTTAAAAAATTTGTGACAGACGATCTGCGATCAGCTACTGCTTCTTAAATAGACGAGGCGGGAGCGTGCGGCTGCAGGTCCTGACTTGTCATAACTTTTCCTAACACCCCTACAAACAGCCATCCCCCTTCCTCTGTTTTGCCCTATCGATTCGCAAAACTTATTGACCGCCCTTCGTAGTACATTCGGAAATTATCTAAAATTTTCAGGAGAAACTGATTTGCCTCGGATCGCTTGTACCTTCAATTGATGCTTTCTATCTCAAGAAGATAAACAACCAGTGTTGAAATGCACCTGCAGCTTCTGGTGCAGTTGGAAGAACATTCAAACGATCAGGCCGAAGACCACGTTCCATTTTTCTTAGTGAAATAAATTAAAGGAGCCAAACGGAAAGAATTATCGGAAGGTTGGCTTTATTTCACTGAACTAAACATAGAACATAAGAATACAAGAAAATAATGCATATAATAAACACATTCTCACATAAGCACACACACAAATATAGGCACATGTACATTTAACAAACCTAGGGGTCCAGTTAGTAGAGGAACTGAAAGATCTTTACTTTCATACATTATCGTCAGCAATAATTTTATATCATAACTACAGGTAATATTTGAACTTTGCTAAATTTATTTTAAACAAAGTGTCGTGGTGTGACATTATATTATATCAATACCATATTATATCTATGGGGTAGGGACTAATAACTTAAAGGTGAACCGACAAATGGGCGGAATGCCACGAGTTTCGACGCGCGGAGCAGCGAGAATAGAGTGCAAAACGAGGTCAGGCAAAATTTGGGTAATAGCAAAGCTCAAGGTTATTTAAAGAGGCATGTACAAAAAAAAATATAATTTTATTTACATAAAATAAGAGAATCAATGGGCAAAATTATATTGGTAAATGAGGGGGGGAATTGCCGAGTTATACATCAGACTCTGAAGTTAAAAATTAATGCGTTACAGAAGGAGACTATTCCAATGGGGAGGATTAACTCAAATGGGTTGCTGAATGGGATGGGGGGATGCTTACGGAGGATTCCGGGTGAGACGTCAGGGTAAGGTTTCACGAATGTCTTCTGCAGGCAATAAACGTGAGGGCGAGGGCACTCGGAGCTTCTGAGTGGGAAGTTGACGTGATGACGGTTCTCCAAGGAGGGGGGGGTAACATCCGGTCCAGGGGAGAGTATTTCGGCCACCCGAAGACGAGGAGGGAGCGAGGAGGGCTTCTACAGGAGTTGATGAGTGGAGTCGGAAAAATCGATCGGTGGCGATCGTCAAATGGAAATACCTCACTGGCTGGGCTATTTCCAACGACACGAAAAGTTCAGCCGTCACTTTGCTTCGTTGTTAAGCACCTGACTTGGAACTAGGGGGGATGCTTCTTGGATCCTGGTGGGACTCCTCAACTTTGTATCTCCCACCTGGAAGACGAGCCCTATATATCCGAGGCTTCCCCCGCAGGGGTGGGGGAAACATGGGGTGTTTGGCCAGTGCTACTCTCGAATGGCCACGAACCTTCACGCCCAAGCGATTCTAACTCGCAAAAAGATGGTCCAGGGTGGACGCGGTTCGAGGCTACCGCTTGCGGATGGGGGGGGGGAGACTTACCAATTTATACCCTAGCCAAATTCTAGAATTTTCTTTAATAATACCTAATAAAAGAAAGAAAAAGTTTAATCCAACAAATTATAACACCCAGCCTACAATCAAACAAGAAGAGAGCCTTCTATTCTTTTGAAGTAAGTGTCTTGTAAATACAAAACATTCACAGTAGAAGTAAACAGGCAGTCGCCAAGTCGAATCAAGAAACTGATTTGGCTGCCCCAAAAGTAGTACCAAAATTACGTGACAAATCACCCTTGGTAATGACATCACTCTCAAAGAGGCTTACCCAGCATACACATCCTAGAAACAAACACATATAAATACTCTCTCTCTCTTTCTCTCTCTCTCTCTCTCTCTCTTTTTCTGTTGCCCGATAGCCATCTTTCTGTGAAGGTGCGCGCAGTTTTACTCCCGTTTTTTATACTTATACATACAGTGGTTTTTACAATTTATCATTTTTACATTCTAATTTGTGTTTTGTCAATACGTTTTTCATTTGTGCTCATTCAAATACCTTTTTGTGTGCGTCGGGAATTTAACACTTATATTAAGTGCTTTCTCAAATTCTATACACTTGTTTACGTAGACTTTCGCGGTCTTTTGGATATCCACCTGTCTCCACATTCTCCTGGAAATAATATTTCCCTTCATAAGAAAACAGTGAGTATTTCTTTTATATTTCTTTTTTTTCTTTTTTTTACTTTTCTCGCGTGTTAACTACTCTCTCAATAGGTATTTAATTTTTTTAGGATTTCTCATTAGTCGCAAGAATTTCCGATCTTTATCGAAAATTATTAACTGCTAAATCTTGCTTTCGCCCAATTAGTGCTTTGGTTTAATTATATCTTCCTGCCTCCCATTTTCATTTAGTGTCTTAAAGTATATGTAATTTGCTAAGATTTTTCTGAGTTTGCAGGACTTTGCGCATAATATTATTTAGGGTTTTGTTTGATTTCGTTTGATTTTGCCTCTTGTCTGTGCGCACGTGGAACCACTCTCTTGACTCTTATCGTAGTTCTGAGGCTCTTAACCAATCAGCGAGCGAGAATTAATCCGGGAGGCACCGGATCGTCTGCATTCCAATAAACATATTTTCATTTTAATATTTTACCTATTTAACTCGTGTTTTTCATCAATAGATTAATTTGTCACTCATTTTTTATTTTGTAAAATATCTGCTCAAAACAGTATTTCTATACAAGTGCATAAACTGTATTGTATATTAAATTATCAAATTTCATTAGTGTAAGATATAGTGTTGAAAGTCGGCTGTTTTATAAAGTGTAAATAAGTGCGCTCAAACGTAAGTCTAATATAGTAAAGTTGAAGATAAGTGAATATATTTACGAACTAATGAAGATACCAGGAGCTCAGAAGTTAAAGCACTGTTGCTTTAAATGCAAAAGTACGAGATATATAATCGATTTCCCTAAACAATCTTTTGAAAATATTACGTCAATAAGTGTGGGTGAATTTTGTAAGATGCAAGAAAAACATGAAAATGAAAAAGCAAAGTGGATGTCTGTAGTAAGCCAAATGGAAAACCGTATCAACGCCCTCGAATTAAAAAAGTGCAAATGTCAAACATAAGACGAAACCAGAATGGCTAGAGTAGATAAAAAAATGTGAAATTACAACATGAAGTAGCACTAATCACTAACAAAATTGACAAAACAAACATAAAAGAAAAGGAACAATTTATTCCAGTTAGAAATAAGCGTCCATCTAAACCTCTCATACGAGAAGAACCAGTAGTCTCAACCAAAAATAGATTTGAAATATTGTCCAAGGAAGAAAAAGAAGAAACTTATTTAGTTAGTGATTTAATAATTCGAAATCAAATTGATCACTTCGGAAGTTGGAACATCAAAAAACGCAAATTTCGCTGCTATCCAGGAGTAAAGATCAACCGCTTAACAGAGGAAATAAGTAACTACGAGATAAAGAGCAAAAAGTGTCTAATTATAATGAATGTTGGGAGCAACGACGTTTTTAACAGAATCAACTACCAAGGTTCAGAAAGCATAATGAAAGACTACACGGAAATGATAAAAATAATTCAATCGAAAACGGATAATGGAATTATTGTTGGAATACTCCCCAGAATATATGAGAACTATGGAAATCTAAGTCGAGCTATTGGGATTAACCAACGTTTGAAAGATCTTTGCAAAAAGGAAAACGTTAAATTTATGGACTTCTGGCTTTTATTCTTGCACAACCATGACATGTATTCTCAAAATGGGATCAACCTCTCCGGAAAAGCAAAGAAAACATATGGAGAATTGTGACAAATAAACTTAAGGAACTTTTTTAATAATAAATCTCCGGCTCTAGTAGCTCAGGGAAACGACCAAAGCCCCTCAACAGAAGAAATAAGGTAAATCCATTAAAAACCGTTTTATTCAATGCGAGATCAATTAAAAACAAGTTTGCAGAGTTTCGAGTGCTAGTATCAATTACGAAATACGACATTATCGGCATTACAGAATCGTGGATTCACTCCCACTCAAGAGATCTTATTTTGGAATTTCAACTACAGGAGTACAAGTTATTTCATAAAGATAGAACCATGGGAGAGGGCGGAGGTGTTCTTCTGTATGCCCGTGAAGATTTGCATCCTATAGAATGTAGCGTTGACTCTGTTTTTGAAATAATAAGAATTAAACTACTCCCCCCCCCAAAAAAAAAAATATGTCAATTTTGTTTACAGGAAGCCTCATCAAATTCTGGAGGTGGATAATCAATTTTATGAATTCTTGACCAACATCAGTAAAGAAAAGCTATCTTTGATCATTGGAGATTTCAATTGCGCTATGAAAACTGCTGACACAGTAGGACAAAGATTGATTAATTTCATTGAGGAAAATTTCCTGACTCAGTGGGTGAAAGAACCAACAAGAGGTAAAAATATACTGGATTTAGTGTTAACATCAGACGACGAATTAATTTCAAATTTAAATATAGGAGAAAGAATTGAAAATAGTGATCATAACCTAATTGAATTTGAAATTAATATCCCACATTTTAGAAAAAAATATCAACATCACTAAACTAAATTTTAAAAGAGCTAATTTTGCTGGTCTATGAAAGAGCTTGAGCAATTATACCGTAAATAACAAAGAAATCAATGAAGCATGGCGTGAATTTAAAAACAATCTTCTAAATAAGAAATCTCAATTCATACCATTGAAAGTTTGTAGCGCTAAAAATGTCAATTAACCTAAATGGTTATCTGCCGAAATTAAGAAACTCATTAGAGATAGAGATAAAGCGTACAGAATGCTAAAATCTAACAGTAACATAGAAAAAAGATATGATTATCTAGAATTGAGAAGAAAAGTTAAAGCTGAAACTAAAAGAGCCAAACAAAATGAAGAGATAAGAGTAGCTCTAAACTGTAAAAAAAATCCAAAGGAGTTTTTTGCTTTAGCAAATAGCAGAAAACCGATAAAAAATAGCATTGGCCCAATTAAAGATAAATATGATATTTTGCAGTTTAATGATATTGATGTAGCTAATACTTTAAATGAATATTTTGAATCAGTTTTACAAAAGAGAGCATCATTAATAATCCCATGGCAACTATCAAGAAGGCTATCACTAAACCACTTGAATTGGTTAGATGCACTGTCAACACTACAAGAAAACTTATTGAGAAGATGAACATCTAACGGGGATTTTTAATTTATCGTTAGAGAGTGTAATCGTTTCCCAGGATTGGAAGTTGGCCAATGTAACACCAATATTTAAAAATGGATGTAAAGAGACAGCTAATAATTATCGCCCAATAAGCTTAACCTCCGTAGTTGGAAAACTCCTCGAAACCTGTATTGCTGATAAAATATTTGAGCATTTAGAGAAAAATAAATTATTAAACGATTCCCAGCATGGCTTCAGGAGAAAGAGGTCTTGCCTCACAAATTTATTAGTTTTTTTTTCACTATATAAACACCGAGTATGACAATAACAGATCAATTGATATTTTGTATTTCGATTTTCAAAAGGCATTTGATAAAGTACCGCATAAGAAGTTGACGTGTAAAGTAAGAGCCTTGGGAATAAGAGGAGAAATAGCAAAATGGATCGAAAACTGGCTCACTGATCGTAAACAACGAGAGGTTATTAACGGACAAGCGTCAGAATGTGTTCCTGTTAGTAGTGGCGTTCCACAAGGTTCTGTCCTTGGACCTTTGCTTTTTATTATGTATGTTAATGATATAGACGATGACTTGCTATCAAAAATTTCTAAGTTCGCAGATGAATGCAAAATAGGAAAAGGAATAATAACCGAACAAGATGTCTTTGAATTTAGAAAAAGATATTGAAAAGATAGCACGATGGTCGGCAGAATGAAAACTACCCTTAAATCTTAATAAGTGTAAAGTAATGCATATCGATTATAAAAATACAAGAGCAGAATATAAACTTTTCGATAAAAAGATTACAGTAACTGAAAATGAAAAGGATCTTGGCGTGTATATCTCAGTTCATTGAAGTTGAAAAGAAAGCACTAAGGCTTCTTGGATATATAAAACGCCAATTCACATACAAAAATAAAACTACAATCTTGAATATGTATGTACAATGCATTGGTAAGGCCACAATTAGAGTACTGTTCTCAGGTCTGGGCGCCATACTTAAGAATATATATTGAAAGATTAGAGAAGGTACAAGCAAGAGCCACAAAACTAATTCCAGAACTACGAAATCATAATTATGCAACAAGATTAGAAAGGTTAAACTTATTCAACCTCGAAACAAGACGATTGAGGGGCCAATTAATAGAAATGTTCAAAATCTTGAAAGGAATAGATAACGTAGAATATAATACTTGGTTCGAATTCAGCACATCTAATACAAGAAATAACGGAATGAAAATAATGCTGAAGCATTTTCATTCAAGTTTATGCGGAAACTCCTATGCATACAAAATTGTAAATATCTAGAATCATTTATCTGAAGATGTGGTTTCCAGTGATTCAGTTGAAACATTTAAGGTTAGGCTGGACAAAATTTTAAGAAATGTTAGATAATAAGCGACATGACAAAGTATGTTGAAAAGATAAAACGCATGCTCATATTAAATATTAGTAAAATGTCTTTATTAATATTTGTTTAAATAAACTAACAATCTATTGTAAATATGTTTAGGTCTAACATTTCTAATAAATTATTCTTTGACGTGATTTTTTTTAAATGCTTTTAAATTGGATGTTCATAAAGAAAACTAATGAAAAAAGGACATATTCGAAATTTAAATAAAAGCTTTATCAATGTTTGATTGGATATAATATATACTAAGCAGTTCAGTTGAAACTTTTAAAACTAGACTGGACTAAATAATGGTAAACTTTAGATAAAAAGGAAAAGACATTGCATGTTGATAAAACGAAGAAAAAAAACATGTTCTAAGTTTACATTAATAAGATATAACTATTACGGATTTTAATTTGATTCTGCATCTATATAAAATGTAAATACTTTTCTGCCATGTTTTACTAATACAAATAATCTTGGATATATATATATAGAATATTTACTTTTTAAAATATCTGACAAAAACCTTAGCATCTGCAAGCGGTACTAGCAGTGTCCAATAAGACAGTAGAAAGTTTTCTGTTTTTTGTTTTTTTAAATAAGAATGGAACAAAAAATAATTGCATGTTAACACAAAGAAAAAGAAAAAAGAGCATGTTCTAAAATAAGATTATTACGATAAGTCAGATATTTGTTTTTGTATATATTAGTATTTCCAGCTTTCCTTTTAAAATTTCCTGGATGTGTCTATTTTCAACACTGCCAGGTATATATTTTCACTTTTCCAAGCCCGGAAACGGGTGGGAGAGGTGGTTGTGGAGAGACTTCATCTTTACTATTCTATTCCTTATCTGTAGTATTGTATATAGTTAGAATTTGGGATAAAATTATAGGTACTTCCATTGAAATGGAAGAAATGACTCTTGAAGTACTTACATTGGTTGTAACACACACACTCTTTCTCTCTCGAAGTGGTCAAAATACTTCGAGGCTTTGACATTGTAGACTACAGGGATATTTTCCAGCTTAGCCAGAGCAGAACAAGAAATCACGGCTACAAACTTGAACTAAAGCGTTACCAGGGTGATCAGTGTGGGAAATCTTTCACTTTCAGTGGAAGTTGTCAACAGCAACTCTGTTGAACAGTTCAAGTCGATAGTAGACAAAGTCTTGAAAAATCGACGTTTGGAGACTTGAAGCGTGGCGTGAGTGCTCTTCTAGAGCGTCAATCTGACCCTTTAAAGGACTGCGCCTGCTCAAGTGTTCACTTAAAGGTACCCCCTTAGAATGGATCGTAAGGTCTACCTAGGGTACCTCTTTTCCTTGTTACTCTCTCTCTCTCTCTCTCTCTCTCTCTCTCTCTCTCTCTCTCTCTCTCTCTCTCTAATGGAATGCATTTTAGCCTAAAAGGAAAAAAGGAATATGGAGAATTGCTCCCACTAAATTTTATAGAAATTCTAGAACAACTTAGTTTCTCCTCAGAGCCCCAAGAAAATTCGGGAAACGACTTCGGTGCGGCATTAGAAGTAAACGGATAACTTCACTCAAAGCTATTAATCTAATGCCAGATCAATCAGGAACAAATTATCCGAATTCAAAGCGTTAGTAGCATTAAAGAAATATTATATAATAACCATCACTGAGACGTGGATCCGCAGTCATTCGAGGGACTATATCAGTGAATTTCATTTGCAAGGCTACAAATTATTTCACAAAGATAGAATATATAAGGAAGGAGGAGGAGTACTCTTATATATAAGTGAGGACCTTCAGCCTATTAATTGCAATATAGATACAGAATTTGAACTAATAGAAATAAAAACTAAATATAAACAAATGTTTACATATAGATTTGGCCTATAGAAAGCCACACCAATCAAATGAAGCAGACAATCGATTTTATGAATTTTTGACGAGCGTTAGTAGGGACAGATTCTCTCTCATTATTGGCGATTTTAACTGTCTTTAAATTAATTGGCGGACAAAGAATTCAGATTCTGAAGGAGAAAGATTACTAAATTTCATAGATTAAAATCTGCTAACTCAATGGGTTACTGAGCCAACAAGAGGAGAGAATATATTGGACTTAATCTTAATTTGAGATGATGAACTTATTTCAAACGTGAGCGGAGGCGATCAACTTTGCAGCAGCGATCATAACCTAATAGAATTTGAATTAAATTTACCTCACAAAAGAATTGTAAGAAGTATTACAAAATTAGACTTCCGGAAGGCTAATTTCATAGATTTAAAAAAATGTCTCAAAAATTATAAAATAACTGGTAGAGACATAAATGAAGCATGGAATGAATTTAAAAACAATCTTTTAATGAAACACCCAATTCTTTCCTCTAGCAGTCAGAACAAGTGGAAAAAATCAAAATCCTAAATGGTTGACAAATGAAATCAAAAGAGACATAAATAAAAGAAACGAGGCTTATAATATGATCAAATTAAACAGCTCAGAAGCGAATAAGAAGAAATATATTGATCTCAGAAGAAAAGTAAAAGCTAAAATGAAAAGATCAAAGCGTAACGAGGAAATGAAGGTAGCTTTAAACTGTAAAGAAAATCCCAAATAATTATTTCCCTTAGTTAATAGTAGAAAACCAATAAAAAACAGTATTGGCCTAATAAATGATCGTCGGAATAATTTACAATAAACGATTATTATAAATTTCGAATGGATACCTGTGAGTAGTGGCGTTCCTCAGGGATCGGTCCTGGGACCCTTGCTCTTTATTATTTATGCAAATGACATAGACGTGGGATTGATCTATAAAATCTCCCAATTCACTGACGATTGTATACTGGGTAAAAGTATAACTACCGAGCAAGATATAGTAGATTTTCAAAAGGACATTACTAAACCTTGAAAAATGCAAAGTGATGCATGTTGGCCACAAAAATCCGAAGGCAGAATACAAACTCCTTAATAAAACAATAGCAGAAACAAAAAACGAAAAGGATCTTGGTATGTGTGTGCCAAATAACCTCAAGGTCACACAACACTGTGTTGACGTAGAAAAAAAAAGCGCGAAAGATACTCGGTTACATTAAGAGTCAGATCAGCTATAAAAGCAAGACCGTATTAATTAACTTGTACAATGCCTTAGTAAGACTACAACTAGAATATTGTGCCCAGGTGTGGTCGCCCTCCCTCAGAAAAGATATAGAAAGATTAGAAAGAGTGCAAGCTACGGCTCGAAAATGATACCATCATTAAGAAAATACAGTTATGATACACGGCTGGAAAAATTAAACCTTTACAAATTAGAAACAAAACGTATTTGAGGTCAACTAATTGAATTATATAAAATCTTAAATGGAATCGAAAATGTGGACTACTCCATCTGGTTTGAATTCACTATAAATATTAAACGTGATAACAGCATGAAGCTCGTTCCGAAAAAGTACAGACTCAATGTATGTGGAAATATTTTTTCGTATAAAAGTGTAAATGTATAGAATCAGTTGTCGGAAGAGGTTTTCTCTAGTCCCACCGTTAACACATTTAAAATGGGGTTATATAAAGTTATAAGGACTATTAACTATTAAATAGTACTTGTTAATAAATATTCCCAAATCTTTACTATCAAAATTCCTGATTGAGCTCTATATTTCAACTGAACCAGGTATCTTTTCGGTTTTCCGTACCCACGTGGCGGGTTGGAGAGGAGGGTGGGGAGAGACAAAAACTTTACTGTCCTTTTGTTTCCATTTCCTGTATTTTTTTGTATATATAATAGAATAGGGAAACAAGCATATTCTCGGCATGGATCGAAAGGTCTTTTAAGGTGCTTACTCTCATTGTAACTCATCGTAACACACAAGCTAGAGCAACCAAACTGATTTCCTCTATCCGACATAAAGTTAGATCTGTTCTCGCTGGAAACCCGTAGACTGCGCGGTCAGCTCATCGAAGTTTTTAAAATACTTCGAGGGTTCGACAATGTTGACTACCGGGAAATTTTCGCACTGAGTGAGAACAGAACGCACAATCACGGCTTCAAACTTGAACTGAAGCGTTACAACCGCAATATGTGTGGAAATTTTTTCACTTTCAGTATCTGTGGTATGTGGAACGCACTTCCAGTGGAAGTTGTCAACAGTGAATCTGTTGACCAGTTCAAGTCAAGACTAGACAAAGTCTTGAAAAGTGGCCGTTTAGGGACGCAAAACAATTGAGCAGCCATGTGACTGCTCGATTGTTAGTCGAAAGGTACCCTCTTTTAAATGGACCGTAAGGTCTCCTAGGGTACTTTCTTTCCTTGTAACTCCTTGTGACTCTCTCTCTCTCTTCTCTCTCTCTCTCTCTCTCTCTCTCTCTCTCTCTCTCTCTCTCTCTCTCTCTCTCTCTCTCTCTCTCTCTGCATGATCTGTGTGGAAAATCTTTCACATATAGCATCTGCAGCCAATGGAAAGCACTTCCAGTGGAGTTGTCAACAGCAATTCTGTTGAACAGTTCAAGTCGAGACTAGACAAAGTCTTGAAAAATAGCTGTTTGGAGACTTGAAGCGTGGCGTGAGTGCTCTTCTAGAGAGTCAATCTGACCCTTTAGAGGACTGCGCCTGCTCAAGTGTTCACTTAAAGGCATTCTCTTTGAATGGATCGTAAGGTCTACTCGGGTACCTCTTTTCCCCAACTGCAGTATGACGTACAATTTTGGAATCCTTTGTTTTGAAAGGATATCGCAAGATTAGAACGTGTGCAAGCCAGAGCAACCAAACTGATTCCGTCTTTTAGACACAAGAGTTATGAAGATAGATTACGGGAATTAAACTTGATCTCGCTGGAGATCCGGAGACTGCGTGGTCAGCTTATTTTATAAAAGAAAGTAGAGAGAGAGGTGACGCTCCCTTGTCGTGGGAAGAGAGCTTGTGCGTACCCTTGACTTTTCGAGCTATGTCGGCGGGGGTACCTATCTTCTGGTACCCCTGGCAGGGTTTCTCTTGTCGATTTGGTCGGAAATTAGGTTTCAGACTAAGTGCGTCTTTCTTTATCCTACTCTACTCTTCCTCTTTTTTTACATTAACCCCATTTCTTCTACTTACACAAAAAGAAAAAAGCAACAAAAAAACCTATTCCTATCATGTCACTCTTACCCTTTTTTAATCTATCTACATATAAGAACCTGGTAGCTACCTCATGCGTCAGAAGAGAGGCTTTGTAACCTCTATAAACAACCCCAATCGACGCTCACTGGTTGCGAGAGACTAAGACTTGAGGGGTCTTAGGCGCTGGGGCACGATGAATGGGAAGAGGGTAGTGCCCCGTTAACCCCTTTCCTGGCGCATAATTATTGACCATTCCCAGTGACTGTTAACGGGTGCCTCTGGTAGCATTGGTCCGTGGTAACGGCCCTTTGTTCCCATGTTGGTTACCAGGCCAACAAAAAGCCTTGGGTCGAGTTTCTTGGTGTGGCGGGATATCCATTGAACGCTGCTTCGAGAAGGGAACTAGTAGGAGTTTAGTACGGGGCGTGCTTCGTTGTTGTTCACCTGGTGACAAATCGATGGCCCCTTCGGGGACCGTCTGTGCTGCTTAGTTGGGAGCCACGGCACGCCGAGGCTTGATGGCTCGGTCGGACGAACAGCAGCACATGGAGTGTGCCTTCTGAAAGATCCGAAACGTCCTCGATCGATAGGCGGGAGCGACTCACGCGGGGAGAACTCACCAACCCCCTTTTTTTCTATTGATTGTTCACAAAGTTTTGAAAGAGAGAAAGTGTTCAAAATGACAAGGAAAAAACGTCCAACTGCACTCAAATATACATGTGCGATATGTCAGAAGGATAAGTGGTGCGTGGACTTCCCGGAAGAATGTTTTTCGAAATGCCACCCGGGAAGTATATGCACCGACTGCATCCTTAAAGGAGAGGTCTGAGAGGCAGTGACATACTTCAATGAATTCAAGGATCTCTTCACAACCTCTGAATAAAAATCTAGGGTGTTGGAAAGTAAAATACAGACCCTAGAAACACAGCACGCGATTCAGATTCGGCGTCTCGAGGAAAAAATCCTAGAGCTAGCCTTTAAACTAGAGGCCCAGTAAGCTCAAGCTCGAGACGAAAGTCCCACTGACTTGGGTGGTTCCGCGGATGTGACTCCAGCCCAAGGAGGTGAAACTGCATTGGCAGTCCCACTTTTGCCATGCAGAGCCAATGAGAAGAAGAAAGAGAAGAAAAACGACCTTAATGCAGCTCAGCCCAGTTTAGAGGATTCGAACTTTATGGTGCGCAAGGGAAAGTGGAAAGAGAAGAAGAGAAAAGAGAAACGGAAGAAGAGAAAACAAATGAAGACAAGAAAAATAAGAAGAAAAAGAAAAATGTAGAGATACAAGAGGAAAGTGGCTTCCGAGAGGAAAGACTAAGTCACCTGCAGACAAATGTGCAAGAGTCACCCTTATTGGTGATTCTCAAGCACAGGGCCTGCAGTCCCTGCTAGCGGCCCGCCTTCGCACAAGTGTAAAGGTAAGCTGCCTACCAGGATGTGGTAACCACCACATCAGAGTAGAGGCTGAGAAATCACAGATTTCTGAGAGCTCAGTCGTTGCTCTGATGGTCAGTGAAATCGACCTCTACCTGAGAGGAGGTAGGGTAGGCCCTACAGATAAAATCCTCCACACGGTCATGGGTGCCGTGGACGAATGTGGGCTGAAAACCCGCAGCTTGCGTGACATAAACGATATAAACGATTAATGGACATTTTTTCCTAGCTCGTACTTCGAGGCGGTGAAAAAATGTATTCCTTTATAAAATCGTCGTTCGCCACAAGAAAATAAACCTAAATGGTGGAGTAGCGAGATAGCTAACTGTCTACGAGACAAGAGGAATGCCCATATTAGATCAAAAACTTCTAACGACGAGACAGAACGCGCCAAATATTCAGACTTACGACGTAAATCCAAAAGGTTAATTAAACACAGTAAAAAGTCCTTAGAATCACATGTGGCAAATCAAAGTAAAACCAACCCAAAAGAGTTCTTTAGTTACATACGACAAAAGAGAGAAACATCTACATCTATCGGAGCGCTAACTGACGAGAGCGGACATTTTAACACGAACGATTAACAAATGAGTTATATTTTAAACACATTTTTTACATCAGTCTTTACTACAGAAGAACTTAGCGAAATCCCAACACTGACAGCTATTCAAATAGGTTACAATGAGGCGTTAAGTAGTATCACCGTTACATAAAGAGACGTACTGAGATTCATTGAAAAGCTTAAGGTAAATAATTCACCCGACCCGGATATGGTCTTCCCTCGAATATTAAAAGTAGCCAAAAGTGAACTAGCCAAACCGCTGTCGTTATTGTTTAATTATTCGTTAGAGACCGGGACTATACCCGATTAGTAGAAGCTCGCTAACGTAACACCAATATATAAAAAAGGATTTAGATCTCTACCTAGTAATTATCGCCCAATTAGTTTAACCTCGGTCGTTTGCAAAATGTTAGAGACACTTAGACGCAACGAACTCGTTAACAACTTGGAAGAAAAGAAGCTACTTAGAGACACCCAACACGGCTTTCGAAATAAACGCTCTTGTCTAACGAATCTACTAGACTTCTTCAATGACATTTTTAATGAATACGACGAAAGTAATGCAGTCGACATAATTTACTTAGACTTTCAAAAGGCCCTCGACAAAGTTCCACGCAAACGTTTACTAACTAAATTAAAAGCGCACGAAATTGAAGGCGCGATAGCAAGGTGGATAGAAAATTGTCTAAGTAATCGTAGGCAACGCGTAGTTATAAATGGAAAATCATCTAGCTGGACAGACATCACTAGCGGGGTACCTCAGGGTTCTGTTCTAGGACCAGTTCTTTTCTTAGTATACATTAACGACTTAGACGAAGGCATTTCAGGCATAATATCGAAGTTTGCTGACGACACCAAAATCATGAATTCAGTACTCACTAACGCACAGATTAATGAAGTGCAGAACAACCTCAATAAATTATCGAACTGGGCGCAATCGTGGGCAATGATTTTAACACGGACAAATGTAAAGTGCTCCATATCGGATACCGAAATGTCAAAGCAAATTACTCATTAAATGGTACTCAACTCTTAAGCGAAGACAGAGAGACAAACCTAGGAGGACAATATCGAGCGATCTAAAGCCCACTCAACAATACTCAGACGTCATTAAAAAAGCCGATAAAATAATTAGATTCATTGGTAGAGCGTTGTATTTTTGGACATATGTGCAAAATACAATCCTTACTCTCTATAATTCCTTGGTCCGTTCCATTATGGAATACTGCGTCCAAGTCTGGTGCCCGTACTATCAGAAAGATATAGTGAAATTTGAACGAGGCCAACGAAGGCTCACTAAAATGATACCAAGTCTAAGGAACAAAACCTACGTAGAGCGACTTAGAGAACTGAATCTCTTTCCGTTAAATCACCGTAGATTAAGAGGAGACTTTATTCAGGTCTTTAAAATTATCAAAGGCATAGACAATATGGACTGCAATAAATACTTCACTATCGACCAGTCATTACACGAGAGGAAACGGTTGTAAAATTATAGGTAATCATTTTAAATTGCACGAATCTAAGAATTTTTTTTTTAATCGAATCATCAACTTATGGAATGGGCTTCCTCGTAAAGTAATAGACTGCAACACTGTAGATACTTTCAAATGCCGTATGTGGAAATTTTTTTCGTATAAAATGGTAAATGTATGAAATCAGTTGTCGGAAGAGGTTGTCTCGAATCCCACCGTTAAGACATTTAAAAAGGTTAGATAAAGTTATAAGGACTATTAACTATTAAATAGTACTTGTTGATAAATATTCCTAAATCTTCACTATCAAAATTCTTGGTTGAGCTCTATATTTCAACTGAACCAGGTATCTTTTCGGTTTTCCGTACCCACGTGGCGGGTTGGAGAGGAGGGTGGGGAGAGATTTCAACTTTACTGTACTTTTGTCTCTAACTACTAGATTTTTTTGGTATATATAATAGAATCGAAAACAAGCATCTTCTCGGCGGGGATCGAAAGGTCTTTTAAGGTGCTTACTTTCATTGTAACTCATTGTAACTCTCTCTTTTTCTCTCTCTCACTTACATGCAAACAAACAAAGAGATCGGCAAGGGCGAACGTACCTATAAACTTGTGAGCCAGTTAAGAGTAAAATTTACTAGCCACATTAACCAAATAACTAATAAAATGAACTCCCTAGTGGGTATAATAAGAGAAACTTTAAATACCTGGATTCTAAAGGTCTACTATTATTGTATAAGACACTCATCCGCCCTAGTTTGGGATATTGTTAACCGGTATTGAGCTCAATATACAAAAAAGATGCTGAAGCAATAGAAAGAATAGAGCACAGTTACGAAGCTGTTATCGGAAGTTAAACAATTGTCATACCCAGAGAGATTAATTAAGCTCTATTTATCGAGCCTGGTATATCGAAGAAAAAGAACTGAGATACTACAAAAAAAAATTGGGGGGGGGGGTAAATAAATAATATAGATAACTTGGAAATAGAGCACTTCTTCATATTAAACACCAACCAGACAACCAGAAGACACAATAAGAAATTATTCAAGAAGAGAGCAAACAAGATCCAACGGAAAATTATTTTCTCCCAACGAGTGGTGGATAGATGGAACTCCTTGCCCAACCAAGTTATTGAAAGTACCACTATCAATCAATTTAAGTCCAGTCTCTTGTGCCACTGGAGGAGGGATCCGGAGAAGTTCGGCGGAACCTTCAATCCTCGAATTCCTGGGTGCCTGACGAGAGCAACGGAGAGCCACATAAGCTCATAGCTTCAAGCCTTAACTAACAAGTAAACAAGTAAGAAAGAGGTAGGCTTGGGAGGGGTGAGTCAAAAGAGCGGATGTGAACTTTCTAGGAGAAGATTTAATATCCCTCGTAATTCGGCTCCTAATTGAATGTTCTGGTCTTTCTTTACTTTTTATCTGAGGATGATACAAGTGTATCGAAACGTGTTTGTTAAATAAAGTGTTTTGCTAAATGGCTCTTCCACTACATATTCCATTTTAAATTTAAAATCGGAATTTTAATGAATTTCGGAGAAATTATAACGTAACATAAGTTCACGGATGACAAAAGAACCAAGGGCCTATCAAATGTCATCCGCATCTGTCAAAACCCAATCACAAAGTACATCCATAGGATTGTGTTCGATCATGCATTTATAATATGCAATTTGAACCATCCACAGGTAAGTGTCAAAAACAAAAAACATCATTATCATCATCAAGGCTCGTCAAAATTCTAATCAATCATAATATAAAATAACAAAAAACTGCAGCCACAGGAATGAGTCCAGAATACCCCCCCCCCCCTGTCCCCCAAGTTAACCCTCCATCCCCATATAATCATCTAATCTGCGTTTAAAAACATTCAAGTTCAGACTGTTTACTGTCTGAGGTGGCAAACTATTCCAGTAATCTACCACTCTATTGGTGAAAAAAATTCCTAATATCCAACATGCACCTGTTTTTTGAAAATTTTTAAGTGGTGACCCCTAGTCTTATTACTACCTTCCAACTCAAATAACTTGCTAAAGTCCAACTTATCGACCCCAGAACAGATTTAAAAAATCTCAATCATATCTCTCCTCAAACACCTTCTTTCAAATGAGAACATATTTAATACCCTCAGTCTATCTTCATATTCGAGGTGCTTCAGGGAAAGTATTATTTTTGTTGCCCTCCTTTCTACTGCTTCTGGCATGTTGATGTCATTTCTAAAATGTGGTGATCATGCTTGCATGCAGTACTCTAAATGTGGCTTGACGTACGAGTTGTAGAGTTTAAGAATATATAGCAATACCATCTGGGCATTCCTATAATAAAATCCTCCTGGGAAACTTATATATATATATATATATATATATATATATATATATATATATATATATATATATATATATATATATATATATATATATATATATATATATATATATACTCGTATTATGTATAAAATTCAAACCATTCATTTATTTTACTTAGCTTTTGTCAAATCAATCATTCAATTATTTTACGTATAACTTTTTGCAATTTATTTATTTTATGTAACATTTAATAATTCAATTATCCCGTGACGAGAAAGGGATTTCATTTAGCGCACTGGTACAAACAACATCTCTTAGAATTTCACGCATATACAAACACACTCATTTCACCACTTGTGAAATAACGCGAATTGACTCTCTCATTTGTGTTCGCGTCACCATCCATTCGTGCTCGAATTTACTTCGAATCAAGGTCAGTTATAAATCCTCTCACACTTATTTTCTGCAAACTGCCATACGAGAGTAGGTCCTAATTCTCGTTACTTCTCTCATTGCAGATTCCAATTTACAGTCCATCATAGTTACTTTACATCTCAGTTACTTTACATCTTAGTTACTTTACATCATGGTTACTTTACCACTTCATAATTACCGCATCTTACTTTGCCGCATCTCATTTTACCATATCATATTACCATATCTTAGTCATCATAATTACCATATTTTAGTCATTGGGGGAAATCCCACGTGAAATTTCTTGTCCAGCACGGAACTTCCATGCGCTGTCGAAGGTTCTGTTAGGCTTAAATTGTTTAAAATTGTACTAGTTAAATTCTCTAGAATTGAACTGCTTAAGGCTTATGCCCGTAAATTCCCTGCTGAGCTCAGATTAACGTTTTTTTGTGTGTACACTTGTCGTAGCAGGTCAGAATTTCCCTAGACCCTTGATAATTATAGTTTGACGGGTGGGATGATCCTTTCCTACGCAGCTGGTCTGTAAAGCATCATCTATCGGTTGGGAGATGTGTGGGGGAATCCCACGTGGAATTTCTTTTCCAGCACGGAACTTCCATGCGCTGTAGAAGGTTCTGTTAGGCTTAAATTGGTAAGCCTACCCCCCCCCCCCTCCCCCTTCGACAAGCGGTAGCCTCGAACCGCGTCCACCTCGGTTCACGGTTCACCTTTACACGGGTTAGAATAGCCTCGGCAAAAAGATTCGAGTCTATTCTAGGGTAGAGCTGTTTCCCACTACCCCCCCCCCCCCATTTTCGCGGGGAGAGCCTCAGACATATGTAGTGCTCGTTTCCCATGAGACAGACACAGAGTTGAGAAGTCTCGCCTGGACCCAGGAAGATTTCCCTAGTTCCAAGTCAGGTGCTAACAACAAAGCAAAGAACCGGCCGAACTATCTGTGTATTGGAATTAGCCCCAGCCAGTGAGGTAATTCCATTTAACGATCGCTATCGAGCGAGTTTTTCCGACTTCACTCATCAGCTCCTGTCAAAGCCCTCCTCGTCCGCCCTTCGTTTTCGGGTGGCCGAAATACTCACCCCTGGACCAGACGTTACCGTTTCCCTCCCCTTTTTGGAGAATCGTCATCACTTTAACATCCCGCTCAGAAGCTCCGAGCGGCCTCGCCTCACGTGCAGAAGACATCCGTGAAGCCTTACCCCCACGTCTCACCCGGAATCCTCCGTAAGCCAACCCCTCTCCCCCTTCAGTAACCCATTTGCGTTAATTCCCCCATTCGAATAGTCCCCTCCCGCAATACATTAATTTTAACTTCATAGTCTGATTCATAACTACAATTCTCCCCCCCCCCCCACCTCCTCGTTTACCGGTGTCGTTTTGCCCATTAATTCATCTGATGTAATTTTGCCCATTTATTCTCTGATGTAATTTTGCCCATCAAGTCTCCATTATTTTTATGTAAATAAAATTATATTTTTGTACAGGCCTATTTAAATAACCTTGAGCTTTGCCATTGCCATAATTTACCTGACCTCGTTGCACTCTTTTTCGCTATTCAGCCCGTCTAAACTAGTGGTGTTCCGTCCCTTTGTCGGTTCGCCTTTAAGTTATTGGTCCCTCCCCCAATGGATATAATATGGTTTTGATGTAATATAATGTCATACCCCGACAGTCATAATTACCAAATAGTTACCACATCTTAGTTACTTTACCATACCTTACATTCACTCTACTTTTCATTACCTTCATATATTGCATTACGTTGTATTCCTTAGCAATTCTTAATTTAATTATATCATTCATCCATATAATTGTAATAACCGTTCACTAGTTATTTCCTAATTCAATTCTCTCATTGTGCATTCGTTGATTTTGTAGATATATTTATTTTGTTTATTTTCTGTTTTTCTTACAAACCTAGTTCGGAAGTTTTCTAAAATTTATTTCACGTCAGTCGTTAGGCCTAAATATTCGCAGACGACTAATCCATCCAAATTCAACAAATTTATGGTAATGGTTTTCAAATAGCTATTTAGGCTAATTTATTAACTAAAATAAATCTCACTAATAACCAAAATATCATAAAGTGGTGCCCAGAATTTAATAATCTCTCGTCAATCAATAAATAAATTCAAACGTTAGAATTTCTCGAATTCCCCGCGTCATTTCTCTGCAATACTGGTTAGAAAAGAATTTTGATTCACGTGTTCATTTTTAATATCGCGTGTATCTTTAGCATCCTTCTTCCAATTGTCATAATTCATATCATTTTAATTTAATATTATCCCTTATATACAACGAGTGGATAATTTCCTTTATTTTTCATAATTATTTTTCATTTCTTCACATTTCTGTGCTCGTGAATAATTTCCACACACAAACGTGCACACAGCCACAGCTACTTCACTTACATCAACACATTCATTCACCAGCACAAGTACACATAAAACATAGTGACTATGATGGATCAAACCTAACAAATAAGGACATCTGTTAGCGGCCAACCCGAGCATCATAATCAACCGTCTGCCTCGAACCGCCAGTCCACGCACAGGCAGTCACATGAGTACCTCTCGCTTCCCGTATATGATCCTGCAAACCCAATTGCATGGTTGAAAGTCTCGTCCCTCGTCTGCAAACCTCAGAGCATCACCGAAGAAGAGAATGTTGCAGCAATAATTCAGCCTTTGCCCATAAGTATCTCTATACAATTCAGGAAAGTGCTAAATAACGGAGAACAGGCTGGCGTTCTAGACCGCCTAGAGGAGTTTTTCATCAACAAATACGGTAGGTCCCAAATAGACGACCTGAGAGAGCTCCGGGACACTCAGGAACTGGGAGATAAGAGTCTTACTTCTTTCCCAACGCATCTGAAGGACCTTATCATGGTAAAAGGTGCTCAAACCAAACTTTTTAGCACTCTCCGCACTGAGATGTTCATTAGAGGAGTCCCAGAGGGAATCAGGCCACTGATCCTAAGCTCGAGCCCCACGAGCATTGAGGAGATTGCTATAGCCGCAGACAAATTATACAAGAGTCCTTATGTGAATTGGTGCAACGGCCAAACTCATGGCTCATTCAACAATAATCCTTCTATTTCTCAGGTTCGAGGAACGTCGAGCTCCTATGACGACCGGGCCGAGCGTTCAAAGGTTCCATCTTCTCTATCGAGGGGCCTTGAAGCTTCAATACGGAGGATGGAAGCCGACATCCAGCGGCTAAAAGTGCAGCGGGAATCACAGAGCGAGCACGGACACAGGTTTGGCGATCGAAGGCGCAGGCTCACGAAAGAGAAACCAACGAGGGCATCCCGATGGAAGAGGTGAGAGACCACACTCTTCCAACTATTCTCACCATCTTCCACACCATCAGGGCCTATGCCGGTATCATCAAAGGTATGGGCACAACGCTGTACACTGTACACAGCCTTGTAGCCACCATTATGCGCCAAGTAGTCTCCCTAAGCATAACGTTTCCTTTTCCTGTCATTCAACTCAGTGGTGCTGGTACCACAACAAATATAGTGCACAAGCTCTAAAATTCTTGCAACCGTGCACATATTTGGAACCAGTACTTTCTTCTAACCTCAACCCTCCAGTTTTCTCACTTCACCCAACTCAACCACTTTCTCCAAATCCCCAAATTTTAATTTTCCAACCTTCAAATCCTCACATTCCCTCACTCCAGCTTCTCAATCACAATCTTTAAACTAGAAAGGCATGGGACAAAAGGGTCTATATCCCCTGCTTACACCTCATTTCCTCAGGTAGGTCATCCATTTCGTATTTTTGACCGACTTTCTGATTTTCCATTTCTGGTGAACACTGGGCTGAATGAAGAGTCATACCAATTTCTAAGGCCGACAAAGCTTCTGCCCCTTCAGATTTAGTTCTGAAGGCAGCCAATTCAACCAATATTAGAACCTATGGAAGGCGTAACCTTCAAGTCTCACTCGGTCTCCGTCAAGTTTTTCGATGAACTTTCATCATGGCCAAGGTGATTGTCCAATATTGGGGCCTTGACTTTCTTTCGGCTCACGACCTCCTGTTCGTTTCTCGTCAACGCAAGCTTGTCGACCGCAAAACTCTCTTCACTATCTTAAGTTCGTACTCACCTTTTTCATATTTCCCTCCTTTCTATTCGTCTCCCATCCACCGAGCCACTGTTTCAGCGCCTTCTTCGGGAGTTTCCTGAGCTCACCCTTCCGCCTTCGAAGGACAGGCCCATTAAACATAGTATGGTGCATCGGATCGAGACAACAGGATGTCCTGTATTCTCACGGCCACGCCGTCTAGCACCTGATAAACTCTCTGCTATGCGTGATGAATTCCAATTCATGATTGATGCAGGCATTTGTAGGCCTTGCTCTTCTCCGTGGGCCTCTCCACTTCACATTATTCCCAAATCCACGCCGGGGGAATTCAGAGCAGTTGGGGATTACAGAGCTCTTAACGGTGTAACAATTCCTGATCGCTATTCTTCGCCATACTTAGCCGATTTCACCTCGTCTCTCCATGGCTGTACGATTTTTTATCGCTTGGATCTGGTTCGTGCTTTCAACCAGATCCCTATTCACCCAGATGATGTCGCAAAGACTAACATCACCAGTCCGTTTGGTACTTTTGAGATGGTCAAATGCTATATGGATTGCGTAACTCTGATCAAACTTCCCAGTGCTTTATGGATCAAGTCCTTAGAGGACTTCCTTTTGTATTTTGCTACATTGATGACCTCCTAATATCATCTTCCTCACTGGAGGAATACCTTTCTCACCTTCGCCAAGATTTTTCTCGTCTTCAGGAGTACGGTATCGTACTAAACTCGTCCAAGTGCCTCTTTAGTGTCCCGCAACTCTCATTCTTGGGGCACCAAGTACGAGTGCAGGGATTAGCCCACTCGAAGATAAAGTTACCGCGACGCGAAACTTATCTCGTTTGCATCACGCAAGCAACTCAGGAGTTTCTGTGGCATGGTCAATTTCTACCACAGATTCATCCCTAAATGTGCCCAGGTCATGCAACCTATCAACTCTATGTTCATCAAGACCAAAAAGAACTCTCCTCTTGAATGGTCTGCTGAAGCGTGCGATTCATTCTCTGGCACCAAAGGGGCTATTGCCCGCGCTGTGGAATTGGCTCATCATTCTTCAAGAGCCCCCATCAGCGTCGCCTCCGATGCATCCTCAACCTACGTAGGTGCAACCTTGCAGCAGAAAGTTGGTGACCAATAGCAACCTCTTGTTTTCTTCTCTCGCGCTCTTACAGACCCTCAAGAGAGATATTCAACGTTCTCTCGAGAACTCCTCGGAATATATCTCGCTGACGCCACTTCCGCCATCATTTGGAAGGGCGTGAATTTACCATTTTTACTGACCATAAGTCCATGGTCGGTGCATGTTAGTCTCGTAGTACTTCGTTAGTACACACTGCAGTTGACACTCGTCATCTTGACTTCATCCTACAGATGACGAACGATATTCGTTACGTTCCTGGTTCTTCAAACGTCGTACCGGACGCGCTCTCACATTTCATCGATTTCGGGCATGCAACTCTCCTACACTGCGTCCATCGATCCTGCAACAATAGTGATTGCCCAGGAACAAGATGAAGACACGCAAACACTGCGTCACTCTTCTCAACTCGTCGTTTGCGGGATCGACTTACCGGACAGTCCTTCCAGGCGCATCCTGGTTGACTTTTTAATTCCTGACTGTCCTCGTCCTCTCATTTCTCTTGCTTACCGTCGGCACATTTTCGACCAAATTCATGGTCTCTCTCATCCTGGCTTCAATGTCACACGCAAGCTTATGCACAACGATTTGTTTGGCCAGGTATGAATTCCGACGTGGCCAAATGGACTCGCTCATGCCTGCCATGCCAGCGTGCTAAGATCCACCACCACACAAAGCTCCTCTGGTCCCTTTTCCTCTTTCTTCGTTACGTTTAGACGCCGTTCACGTCGATCTAGTAGGTCCTCTTCCGTACTCCCGTGGTTGCAATTATCTTCTCACTATGATCGATCGTTTTACTCGCTGGCCAGAGGCGGCTCGTATCTCGGACACCAGAGCTTCCACTGTCAATCGAGCATTCGTCTCAGCATAGGTGGCTCGTTTTGGTGTTCCCTCAACAATCATGAGTGATCGTGGCAGCCAGTTTGAATCCCACCAATGTGATGCACTCATCTCAATGCTTGGCTCATTTCGCCTTCGTACTACAAGCTATCATTCCCAGAGTAACTCTAAGGTAGAACGTCTGCATCGGACCATCAAATCAAGTTTACGTTCCACCGTCCAAACATAACTTGGCTGGACAAGCTACCTTGGATTCTCCTTGGCATTCGCTCGTCCTTGAAAGAGGATTTGGCTTGCTCTGCAGCAGAATTAGTTTACGGTACTCAACTTCGTCTACCCGGTCAATTATTTTCTTCCCATACCCGACCTCTACCTTCTCACCTAGATCCTTATTCATACGTACATAACCTTGTACGGATGATGGCTGAAATTAAGCCAACTGCTCCAAGAGTGCCTGCTGATTATAAAACATTCGTGCCGAAGGAGATGGCAACATGCTCCTATATTTTCGTCCGTCGCGATTCAGCTCGCACTTCGTTGCGACCAGTCTATGACGTTCCTTTCTCGTCATCTCCAGAAAGCCGAATTTCTTCGTCCTAAAGCTTGGCACCAGGCAAGATACTGTCTCTATCGACTACCTGAATCCAGCTTATGCCGAAATTGTTCATCTAGAACCACTATAACGTCATTCTCCTCCTACTATACCCCTTTTTAGTACAGCCATCCCCGCAAACAACCTCAACCCCACTCTTTTATCATCCCTCCTAATCCAATTCCACCTTACGTTTTGTTGACTCTTCCTCTGTTGTTGCAGTAACCCTCGTCGGCAGAAATAGTCAGTCAGGAGCAAATCTCTCCCTCACTGGTCACTCGGTCAGCGGACAACGGGACTCAAGACTCCCACATCCCGCTTGACGTCATCTCGGAAGGAACCAACAAACGGATCACCTTCGCTCCATCAACCTTCTCTTGTGCCAGTGCCTCGTAGAACGAAAATTGGCACTGCCACAGCAAATCTGTTTACCCCTACTCGCAACCAAACCAATGGTACTGTCATCACACGCTCCGACCGCGTCGTCAGGAGACCTCGTCGGTACTTGGACTTGTAAGCCTTCTGGGCATTCCTATAATTAAATCCTCTTGGGAAACTTAATATATATATATATATATATATATATATATATATATATATATATATATATATATATATATATATATATATATATACATATATATATATATAGAAGAAGGAGCAAATGCAAGTTCTGCGGGTGATAACAACCACCACAGGGCTTTCGCCATATTTATTTTCTTTATTTCAAAACAATTTTGAAGACAGAAATAAAGGTTCAGAAACCTTGCATTGCAGACTATATAACAATCTAGTACAAGAAAGAGAAATTGAACGAGAATGAGCTGAGACAAAAAAACAGGAGTTTTTTTAGGGGTAAGAGAAAGGGACATTAGAAAAAGACTAGAACCAAAGAGAGCAGAGGGCGGCACAATGAAGGCAATCCTTTACCGAGAAGACAGAGATAACGCCAGGGGGAAAAAAGTTTGAAATTCTTGTTTCTTGTCTCATAGCTCATTCGTGTCCAATTTCTCTTTCTCACATATATATATATATATATATATATATATATATATATATATATATATATATATATATATATTATGTATAAAATTTAAACCATTCATTTATTTTACTTAGCTTTTGTCAAATCAATCATTCAATTATTTTACGTATAACTTTTTGCAATTTATTTATTTTATGTAACATTTAATAATTCAATTATCCCGTGACGAGAAAGGGATTTCATTTAACGCACTGGTACAAACAACATCTCTTAGAATTTCACGCATATACAAACACACTCATTTCACCACTTGTGAAATAACGCGAATTGACTCTCTCATTTGTGTTCGCGTCACCATCCATTCGTGCTCGAATTTACTTCGAATCAAGGTCAGTTATAAATCCTCTCACACTTATTCTCTGCAAACTGCCATACGAGTGTTGGTCCTAATTCTCGTTACTTCTCTCATTGCAGATTCCAATTCACAGTCCATCATAATTACTTTACATCTTAGTTACTTTACATCTTAGTTACTTTACATGATAGTTACTTTACCATTTCATAATTACCACATCCTACTTTGCCACTTCATATTAACATATCTTAGTCATCATAATTACCATATTTTAGTCATAATTACCACATAGTTACCACATCTTAGTTATTTTACCATACCTTGCATTCACTCTACTTTTCATTACTTTCATATATTGCATTACGTTGTATTCCTTAGCAATTCTCAATTTAATTATATCATTCATCCATATAATTGTAATAACCGCTCACTAGTTATTTCCTAATTCAATTCTCTCATTGTGCATTCATTGATTTTGTAAATATATTTATTTTTTTTATTTTCTGTTTTTCCTTCCAATGTTAATAACTTTGCATTTTTTAAAGATAAAAGTCATCTGCCACTTCTGAGCCCTAGCTTATAACTTATTTAATTCACTCTGAACTTTAAAGCTGCTCTCAACTTCTTTGACTACAGCTGCCAATTTAGTGTTTTCAGCAAAACTGATACTTTGCTATTTACAGCCTCCCCAAGATCATTTATATAAACTATGAATAATAAAGGGCCTTGAACGGATGCCTGAGGTACACCACTGATAATGTCTCTCCACTGTGGCCTCACCCCATTCAATACAACTCTGTTTCCTGTCTTTCAGCCATTCAGCTATCCAATTCAAAACTTTAGCACATATCCCAATGCTTTTTTAATTTGTGAACTAGTCTCCTATGTGTAACCCTATCAAAAGCTTTGCTGAAATCTAAGTAAATTACATTAACATTCTCTCCCTTTTGTAATTGTTTAGTTACATAATCCATGAAAATCCAATAAATTTGTTAAACACGATGTCCCTTTTCTAAACCCATGCTGAGCATCATTTATTAACCTACTACTCTCTAGATGGTCAGAAATTCCCTTCTTAACTATCTTCTCAAGAATTTTACAAAGTATAGAAGTTAAGCCTACCTATCTAAAGTTATTTGAAATCCTGTTTACTTACCTTTTAAAAAATTGTACTTCATTTGCTAATTTCCAATCATTACGTATTTCTACAAACTCTGGTGATCTAGTATATATCTTCTTAAAAGCTACTGCAATACTATCTACACCCTCTTTGAGTAACCTAAAATGCACGTTGTGTGGGACGCACGCTGTTTTTTTCTGTATAGGGGCTCGATAACGATTTCTCTCTCGTTGTTTGGTAGGCTGGGTTAAGTGATCAAACGCTTACTTAGGATAAAGGAAAATATATAGCTGGATTCTTTATTCCTTGGTAAACAGCTGGAACAAGCCTCGAAATGGCGAACGGATATGACAACTTCTTTCTTCTTAAATAATAATGATAACTCTCTTTTTCCACAAAAATACACCTATATAAATAGTCATTCTATCTATTCATAATCCTACAAAATGAAAACAATCAGGATTGAGATACATTCAATTGTCATACTTATGTTCATTTTTGGAATATCAGACCTTAGCGTTAACAAATTGACCAATCAGCTTTTAGACATAAGCATTGTAATAATTGTCCAATCAGCGTCACGATAGATTTAAAAAGTTAATAACGCTCAAACCGTTTGCATGTAAACACGGCTGAAATCCATTTTCCGAATTTTTGACGGCTCAGTTTATCTGACAACTCGCAGCGATCTACGCACTGCTAAGTTACATCAATCTTTTGACTTGAAATATCTTTGCGAAGAGAGCATTTTCTATACACGTTTAAGTATATACCAAAGAGAAGAAAGAAGCAATATATGCGCGAATCGGACTGATTAGAGAGACCTGTTTCTGATTCGCGGGGAATCACCCCAAAGCGGTAATCTCCTTAAACTTTTCCTATCTCATACTATACCTTTTTTATATCTGAAACTCTCCTACTTTATTTCCATCTAGCAGTCAGTAGTAGGGTGTAGTGAACTCCCGAAGGAGACCCCATTATGGGCCCAGAGAAGGAGCCCGGTTATCGGTGACAAGCCCGAATCTGACTGCCGGACCGCTTATAGGGCTAGGCCTAATTACGTAGGGTGGTCAGAGAGTGTGCGCTCCAGAGCAGGCAGGCAAGATAGTATTTGGAACAGATAGGGGTCTTCTCCCACTAGTGGAGTGGGATAAATAATCTACTACCTTATTTTTCTAGAGAACCCCCCTCCCTTGCCTCCAAGAGGGGGGATGGGGGGGCATGAAAAATTAAACATGGACCCACAGGACTTTACTAAAAGGCTCCCACTTCGGCTAATTCATAACGGGATAAGACAGAAACCTCAGGATGTAGCACAAAGCATTTCAAGGTTTTACAAATCGCCCTGATCAATGTATATGAACAGTTAATGGATTTGTTGTCATCTGTGCGGAAAACAACGATGTCGAACTGCTACTTTCATCAGCAGGAACCATCATTTTAAGGAAAATCGACTTAAAGGCTAAAGTACCACCCTAGAATATTGCCAACCAAAGCATCGTATGCCATAAGGTAGAATCATGGGTGGGGGAACACTTCCCAGATGAAATAAAACATGAAATATTGGAACAACAACTTTGGATGAAGATATACAACATAATCAAATTTGAGGAACACACCCATGTGTTCAAAATAGCGTGCGAGTCAACCGAAATTGCAACAAAGGCACTACAGAAGGAAATCCTCGCATACATTGAGAATCCCAACTTCTAACATTCAACATGGAGGACCACATCACTGCAAACTGTCCAAGAAAGGAAGGAGAAATATGTTCAGAATGCAGTGGCCCACATTCTTGTAGGAGCTGCACAAACTCCACGAAAAAGTGTGTTAATTCGGAGGGAGACACAGAACAATGTATAGGTTGTTAGGTGGTTATTGCGCCAATACACTAGATAGCTCAGGTCACAATAAACCCCAAAACCTATACTTTTGTTATACAAGAGGAATGAAGTTAATTGCTAACGGGAAGTCTGAATTTGCAGACGAAATTTCCTTAGGCCTAAATCGGCAACGTCGTGGGAAATGTGAATTAAGAACAAAGCGATATGAAAAATATATATTATGGAAGGAACAGTTATGATTAAAAAGTGAAATTATATAGTTTATGATTGGATTGAATTTTAAGTGAGGGAATTAATTTTGCATGAGTTAATGAGAATTAGAGTACACATATGATGATTGATAATTAGATTGACAAATATTAATTAGATTATAGTTGAATGTTAAATGAGTAAATATTATAAATGTATGATATTTATATGGATTGATAAATAGATTATATGAGCAAATAGATTATATAGTTAAATGGATTGGGTCAATATTAAATAGATTGATATGTATAAATAGATTGCATGGATTAAATTGGATACATAAATAGATTGTAATTTGGATATAACAATAGATTAAATAAATAGACAATATAAATAGATTAAATAAATAGATTATATGTATAGATTACAACGGAGTTGGAAGGGTCTGTAAATGAGAGAAGAATCACGCATTAAAACGAGATTCTTTCGGGACATATTTAACTAAAAATTACTATTCAAATATTACAGAACTGTTTACTGAAGCAGTCGAGGAACACTAATGAAATCTCATGTTTGATTTTAGAACGCATTGGAGATCGGGCGTACCAATCACACGATTTGAGTTATGGTTACCAACCCTTCTTGAAACTATGTATATATATATATATATATATATATATATATATATATATATATATATATATATATATATATATATATATATATATATACAGTTATGATTAAATATTTCCACTTGTAGGGGTATAGACCGCTACAATACTACACCACCGAGAGAAAAGCTCGCATAACATAAAATCTTAGTCTATATAGCGGCGAGGCCTCCTTACAACGCGTCCAGAATGGGTTATAGTGCCAATTGGCTGACTCGGATTGCGGGTCAGGTGGCGATTAGAAGTTCTACTCGATTGATGCAGGAGATTGTTGTGAGCGAGGACAGGAGCGTGGGGTGACGATTGTTCTGCACCTCCCGAAAAGGCGACAGTTGGGAGTTGTGCGTTGGTCGCTTGATGTTCTCCAGCTGCTGTCGAGTGGTCCTGCAACAAAAAGTTAGGCGGCAGCAGTTGGGAAGAATAATTGTGGGGTGTAGCGATGGTTGGCGGAGGGTTTGCGAGTAAATAGGCGGGAGGAAGAGTTGCAATTTGATTTGAAAGAGCCGAAGAAGGGTTCGGAAATGGAGTTAGTTGGTTGAAAAGTGTTGAAGGAATAGTTGGGTGCGGAAGGTAGGCTGGGATAACCACTGGACCTTTATTAGTGTAAGAGAAAGTTAGTGGCTGTTCCAAATGAACGGCCTGTATGAAAGCTGGTTTCAGGCGATCAATGGAAAGTTGCAAGGATGTGCGAGTGGAATCGCATCTTTTTGTGCTTAATAGGTCTGTCCTTACAAGGAGGCAGACAGAAGCTTGGAAACTCCTGCACAAATTGCTGGAAGGGGGTAGCAGTTGCAGGGAGACGAACAGAGAGGAGAAAGCTGGCGTAAGGAAAGAAGGAACCAGCCAGTGTTAGTATCGTGGTTCTGTCGATAAGCTTGCGGTGACGAGAATCTACCAAAAGGTCATGAGTGGAAAGGAAATCGAGGCCCAAAATTTGAATGTCGACGTCGGTTATGATGAACGACCATGGGAAAACATGACGTAACCCGAGAGAGAGCTCGAGGACATGCCTCCCATAAGTCCTTATGCCCGATGAATTGGCAGCTTTAAGGACTAGATCAGAAGAAGTGCAAGCTTTCTCGACTGAAGAGGCTGGAATGACACTGCATTGGGCGCCAGTGTTAACCAGAGGGGATAAACCAAAGAGTGGGTCATGAATGCTAAAGGGAGGATTGACCTGATGAAGGGATGAGGTTGCAGAGGTGACAGACCCACGTATCACTTGCGAATTCAGTTTAAAGTTCCCTGTGCTGAAGGTGAAATTTGGGTAAGGGAACTCGCAGAATTTATTTTTAAAATTAGAGGTGGTGAAGTTAGGGTAGGTTGAGATTAGGGATTTTGATGGTACGAGCATGGCTTTGAGCATTTTTTCTGCTCTTGCACCAAATTTGAGGTGGTACCAGCAAAAGCCTGAAGGCTGAAATATAGTAGTATTAGCAGCACAACCAGAATGAGGGTTAAAGTTGTGGGCATGAGATGATGCGCGGTAAAAACTGCAAGGCTGAACACAGCATACAGCGTTGCTCCTATAATTAGAGTGGTACCAGCAGCTACCCTGAGAGTTGTTGGATAGGGGGAATTAGACGAAGGTTGAAAATGAACCTGCCTTGCCTCACCTCTTGGAGTTCCCTCGTTGGTTTTGCCTTTATCGGGAGGAGGAGCGACATCTGACCCCTCCGTCCTGTTCACGATGTTGCTCTCGGTGAATACCCGTTCGCACCTTTATGGCACGAATATCCATTTCAATCCTCTCCAGAACGGATAAAAGACCCGAAACCTGGGAGGATTCATTCTGAGGGAGTCCTGGTCGGTTGTAAGGAGCTCCGGCCGGTGACTTAACCTGAGGAATGGATATATGTGAGTGTTTATTTACATCGCTAAACGACCCATGGCCTGCATTTCCCCAGTTGATGAATGGGTTGTTATACAGGTCGTCAGCCGCCTCTACAATATTCTCGAAGTTCGCCGGGGAGGGCATTAAAAGAAGGGGCTTAATTTTATCAGGCATCCCACGCATGAATATCTCGGTTATGAGTGACTCGCGTTGGTCGAGCTGTGCTCCTTTGGCAACCAAAGACCGGAAATACCAACCACGAAATGTGAAACGAATATGAGTCATACATCAGCAAGGACAAAGATGAAAGGCAGAAATACCAGGGAAAGATACAAATAAATTTACGTAATACTTCCACTCTCCCAAAAAGAAGAACCGCTTAAGAACATACAAACAAGATGGATAATAGAAAATTAAGAATTCTTTAGATAAATACGAATGGCCAGAAGAATAAAGAAAACACATAGGAAAATATTTTTTAGAGAAATAGATCCTGACATCATTCTAATTTCAGATCACGGGATTAACCTAAAAATATGGAACTATGACGTAATAGCGACTAATCACACAAACAAACCACACAACGGAGCAGCAATAGCAATAAAGAAAGGAATAGAGTACAAAACGTATCAAGGACCAACCGAATCTTACCTCGTAATTGAAGTCAAAATGGAATTAATCAATATAACAACGCTACGGGATACCAACCACCGCGACGACCGGGACTCACAATAAATAACTTTGTGAGAGGAAAATGAAAACTACGATATAGACTTTAAAAAACAAATAATTGACGAATTAAATGAACGGATTCAACGCCGAAATCACAATCGAGAAATTAAAGAATACCATCTCAAATTTTAAACAAAATGCCCCTAGGAAATCGGGCCTCACCAGAAAAAAAAACTATATAGAAGAACCGGATAATATACTCGATGGAATAAGGAACGTGTTTAACGCCTGTATAAACACAGAATACTTCCCCGATGAGTTAAAGATAGCCAAACTGATATTCATACCGAAGCCGGGAAAACCACCTTCGGAGGTTGAAAACCCAACCTATATCCCTTCTCGACTTCATCGATAAGGTGTTTGAAAAAAAATCCTGAACACAAGATTAAATGAATATCTCACAGAAAACAATCTCTAGAACAATCAACAATTCGGCTTCAGAAAGAACAGGAATACGGAGATGGCCCTCAGCATGATTACAGAAAAAATAAGCAAAGTGAAAGGAGAGAGATGCAGTATGAACATTGTATGCCAGGGTGTATCGAAAGCATTCAATAAAGTCTGGCAAAGAGTCATGCAACATAAAATTTTAAATCTCTAAATGAACAACTATTTGGAAAGAATTTTATGCGACTAAACCATGGAAAGATATGCATACATAGACACGGGAAATTAACAAGGTGAAAGATTCAAGGTTAATGCGGGCCTCGCTCAGCGAGGGTGTTTAATTCCTTCACTATATTCAATGTATACCTCGGACATTCCCCCACCCAGAAACGAGGGTTTTGTGAACAATACAAGATGATTTCACTCAATTAATTCCCCGTGTTTATCGGAACCCTCAGATGCAGGCCAGAGTAACGGGAACAAATATAGAAAATCTAAACGAGTATGAACGCAAATGGAAAATTAAAAGGAATAAATATAAATTTAAAATTATACCTGTGTATCGCAGAAAACTATCTTATATTTACGTAGATGGAGAGCGATACAGGTATAATGGTGAAGGCAAGATTTTAGGCCTAACTATTACCAAAAATGGTTACAAGAAACACCTGACCGAAAGAATAAACAAAGCACGAGCCATGCTAACTTTACTCTACAGATTAAGAAATCTAAACATGAAAAATAAGAAAAAGATCTACCAGGCCATGATACAACCTACCTTGATATATCCAACAATTGCCATGTATACGGTTTCAAGAAGCAATCTAATAAGAATGCAATGTATACAAAAAAAGGCAGTATACATAATTACGAACACGCGACGATTAGAGGGAAAAAAACAAAGAAACTTACACATCGAACTGAAAATAAAACCATTAAACAGAATAATTGAAAAAAGAGCCAAAACAATCATAGAAAAAATACAAAAAGAAATAGGAGAGGAACTAAATAATCAAATTGCACGAGGGGCGGGATGGAGACAACATATGCTGTCTCCTAGTGCTAAACACAAAGCAGACCAAAGGGAAGAGGAGGAGATTTACGTGTAAACTAAATAAGGAAACCCCATTGTGACAAAAATTTCCCGAATAATGATAAACTTACCGGATTAGACTTGATACCCACAAGGAATAACAAAACTAACCAAAAAGTGCAAATGAACGAAAAAGAAAAAACAACATGAATAAAGAAGAGAATTAAACAAATAAATAACCAAGGAACATGGACCCACACACCAGATACAGAAACGAATATTATGCTACACACATAACATAATAACAGAAAAAAAAACACAGAAATAAACAAACAGACACACTTTTACTCTAACTTATTTCGAACTTAACTCTAAAATTAGTTTATAGTAGAGAGATTAGCGTGACCTCCACGTAACTTGCACCTCTCTGCAAACCTCCAACTTCCTTCAACTTCAATCATCTTCCTCCTTTTACCGCTATCAAAAGATGGGCCAAACACTAACACCAGGGACAGGTACAGCAAATCGTAACAGTTAAAAGCTAGAAAAACATAAAAACACCGTGGTCCGGGTCCCACGTTAAGCAGATCCACAGGTCAACTTGATCAACTTTCAAGACGTTTTTAAGCGCTCAGTCAGAGTTGGATCCAGCTTACGCTACCGAATGTGTATTCTCGGTAAAGGAGGTAATGGTTTGAAGAAGCGACATCGATGGCGTGAACTCTTTCCTACGAAGTCTTACAAGGAGAATAACAGAAGCTCCCAAGTAGCATCGACTCAACAATGTCGGTCTCTGTGACCCGCAAGATTTGCGCTACAAAGATGTCCATCACATTGCACCTTTACCTCACTACCCGGCAGAGAAGGCAACGTTTTCGGAAGCTCCTTCACCGACTGAATACACTGGGATTTTCGTTCCTTTATTTATACGAGAAAATAATGGATACTGGGGAGTTTAACTTTCCATTTACAAAAGAGAGAATACTAAGCGGGAAGGCCATCTTCCTATTTACGAAAGAGATTAATACAAACCGGGAAGTCCGTCTTTCCATTTACGAAAGAGAAATAATACAAACCGGGAAGTTTGTCTTTCCATTTATAACGTTCAATGTGTGAATCGTTTAAATTTATCATTCGAATGTTTTACTTAGTTCGACCCCCACCGTACTACGGCCCGAGAACACGTATAAATAATAATAATAATAATAATAATATATATATATATATATATATATTAAGAAAGCAACTACAGGATCAGCGGGTGATTATACAACCACCACAGGGCTATGCCATTTTTATTTTCTGCCTTTCAAATGAAATTTGAAAACAGAAAGAAAGATGCAGAAACCTGGTGTAGCTGAGTATAAATACATATAGTGCAAGAGGAATAAGAATTGGACGTGAATGAGCAAATGAGACAAGAAACCGGAGTTTTTTCTCGGTAAAGGGATCGCCTTCGCTGTGCCGCCCTCTGCTCCCTTTGATTCTGGATTCTTCTAATGTCCCTCTCACTTGCCTTTAAAAAACTCCGGTTTCTTGTCTCATTTGTTCATTCGCGTCCAATTCTTATTCCTCTTTTATATATATATATATATATATATATATATATATATATATATATATATATATATATATATATATATATATATATATATATATATATATATATATATATATATGCTATGGTTTACTATGAATTAATTATAGAATTTCCTAAGTCTTCAAAATGCTCATCTTTAAGGTATTTTTGAGTCATATTCGATTCTATAATGTGGTTCCAGCAAAACAGGAGTTCGCCGCGAAAACGTGGAGTGTATTAACATATTATGAATAAACACAGAGGTACTTTAAGTGAATTCGAAAGTACTTTAGAGTGTTCAGACGCAGGAACTGCAGCATTTATGAGAACAAAATTATGTTTACGTGCGTGTGTGCGGGCCACAACTTCATTATGTCGTTCCTTTACTTTTATCATTGGCTGTAGTATAAGTTAATTATATTTCTAAGCATACCTCCAGCTTTGTGCGCGCGCCAACATTATATACTTCCGTATTTTATTTGTTATTCTTGACTGCATAACATAGTTTTCAGAGGGGTCAGCAGTGCTGAGATTCTTTGTATAACCTATGTTATGCCAAGCGATTTAACAACATTTATTAAATCGTTTTGCATAAAGTAACTGCAGTTTCTCATCGCGAACTAAACCTCTTTTTGGTACGTTACTTTGTGTGTAGCTACCACACAACTTTCCCTAATTAAATAGAATTCACTTTATATTGATGTCTACACTAATTTTTTACACACCCAAAATTACTATATTATTCTCATTACTGGACCATTGATTTCTCACTATTTACACTTTTCACTTTTAAAACTAAATAGGCACTGAATATACACTATTAAACTTATTTACACTGGGATTTTTTACACTATTATGGTATTATTAATTTTTAAACACTTTGCACTTCTGTCCGAAGGAGAGAGTAGTCCTCCGATGAAAGGACCGCCGCTTGAAGTAGATCAACTATCTCGGGAGTAATGCAGCAAAGATATGGTATAATTTTGTTTCCTCCCGAATTATCCTTAAAATGTGGAATTGTGCTTCCACAATTTTGAACCCAGCCACCGCTGCTTCATTGAAGACAGAAAGTTTGATTGTGATTGAGTTGGCATGCTCTACTTAATGGTGTAGAAAATGAGCAGCTTGTTAATGGCTTGATGCGTCACCTAGCGAATCCATTTTGTTGTATGATCACACTATTCGTTTGACAAAGAGGGGTCACCAGTTATAAGGACTCGATAACGATTTCTCTCTCGTTGTTTGGTAGGCTGGGTTAAGTGATCAAACGCTTCCTTAGGATAAAGGAAAATATATAGCTGGATTCTTTATTCCTTGGAGCAAGCCTCGAAATGGCGAACGGGTATGACAACTTCTTTCTTCTTGAATGATGATGATAACTCTCTTTTTCCACAAAAATACACCTATATAAATAGTTATTCTATCTATTCATAATTCTACAAAATTCAACCAATCAGTATTGAGATAAATTTAATTGGCACAGGAGGCAACGGTTTCGAAAAGCTAATTCACCGACCGAGTACACTGGGATTTTCTTTCCTTTATTTATACGAGAAAATACTGCATACTGGGGATTTAACTTTCCATTTACAAAAGAGAGAATACTAAGCAGAAAGTCCATCTTCCTATTTACGAAAGAGCTTAATACAAACCGGGAAGTTTGTCTTCCCATTTATAACCTTCAATGTGTGAACCGTTTAAATTTTTCATTCGAATGTTTTACTTAGTTCGACCCCCACACCTGATTAGTCCAGGCTTGTTTGTAACTTAAACAGAATATTGTTCTTTTCGTTGTGTATTTTTGTGTGTCTGTTTTTTTAGTGATATAATTATAGTGAATAACTAATTAAGTGAAGTTATTTAGTAAATACTGTATATAGCTTCCATGATTATAAATCTTTTCGTATGTATATTTTTCAGAAACTTGTGCTGTAACAGTGTATGGTGTGAGTCCGAGTGACAAATATCGTGACGTCATCACAAGCGTTTGACTGTGCAAGTCGTAAACAACTAAGTTGTTGAAGACCTAAAGCCACAAGATGAAGAAAATTACCATGATGACACAGATATGTATGTCTAAAAGTGCGACACGCCAGGCCTCTGATCAGGCTAATCTCAACTTTCATGTGCCAACATTCATAGGTAAGTATCATTTAGTACATTGTAATTTAGGCCTATGTGCTTTTTAGTCTTTCCGTTTTATTTAAGGTGCATTTTTGTCATCAAGACAGAATTTTGTCTTGAAAACACGGTCTTGAAGCGCGAGAGAAACATCTTACTACATGATGAAAATGATTTTTTAACGTTTGTTTTGCCCTCGATCAGCTGATATATAATATAAACATCACACACCAACATCACCCCCATTATTAGGAAAAACCTATTTAATCTAACTTAACCTATCCTAAGCTATTCTAATTAGTGTTTCCATTTTTTTCTGAAAGTCCTATTGCCTTTCAAGTGTCATCTTATAAAACTGCCTCTTTTCCATGAAGAATCAAATTTTCCTATTGATCATATTTATCTAAAATTGACTTACTACAGAAAACTGATATTAAAATGCTCACAGTTGCTTCTGATATGTTATGAAATACAAGGTTTACCACAAACCTCTTAGTTTGTTAAATATCTATTCCATTCGTTTACGATTAAAAATGTATCCTTCAACTGAAAATGAGTTCCCTCACGAATCTATCTCAGAAAAAATAAACGCCCCGATCCTTACCTAACTTCATTAACGTTCATTTGTAATTATTTTACCATAGAAGAAAAGTTGCGAGAATTAGTAAGTTATTCTGGTGTAAAACTTCAGTAACACCATAGGGAAATACTACAGTTTTACATCATACCTAACCTAACTTCGTTATCGTGCATTCTATCATAGAAAAAAGGTTATCAGAATTAATGATGGTAAATCTTTACATTAGTTATGTACTAATTTTATAGTGAAAAAAATAAGGGTAAGAATAAGGGATCACCCCACACACAATATGTTATATGGTTCACTAGCATAACTTACTAAAAAAAACATAACTTATACGTAATCACTAATCACCACCAATATTAATTTGATAATAATGTTATTGCTCATTTACAGATGAAACGAAAGAAGCATCCACATAGACATCCACATCTGTGTGTGAAATGCCTTGCTGTGATATCACTTCAACAACTTTAACCAGAGTTGTTGTAGACAATCGAAAGACTGCAAAACCTATGGTGCAAAGATGAGGCATTATCTTGTAGGGGTGCGAAGATGTATAAGAGAAAAAAACTTCCTTACAAAATGCGAGAATATAAATAGCCCATTAAATTACCAAGTCAGGACGGACTTCGCCGTAGCGTGACGGCAGAGTGCTAGCCTCTGGATTCAAATACCCGAGATCGATCCCAGACAGTCCACAATTTTTAAAGGAGAAAGATCCCAGAAGAAAACGGAAAACGCCTTATGGACAACTCAAGAAATCGACTCAAGAGAAAACCGCTGTCAAGGAAAACGGAAAGAAAACGACTTCAAGGGCTAACTCGTCTCAACTCATCAATAAATCATCACGTCATCAAGAAGCAAGAAGAACTAATCCCGTCATCAAGAATTAAGAAGAAATCATCACCTGATCAAGAATTTGGAAGGAATCATCACATCAAGATAAATGCAAGTAATATGAAGATGCATCAAGAAAGAATTACGAAGATCAACTACTAACCCAGCCAAATTAAAGAAGAAGCAATCACAGCCTACAAGAATATTAAGTCAGATAAATGGAGTCAATGTTTGAAGGGGCATCTTCAGTCTAGAAATAATACATAGATAGAAATACAGAAAATCAACAAGATGAATGATATTGATAAATAAATAAATATAAAGAGTCCCCCCCCCCATAATCTGACGGACTGGGGGAATATCTACCCTTGATTGTACTTATGTGGAAGTCATAAGAAAGCATTTTGCTTCACTTACAGGAGGGCCAGCCACGAAAATCTTGTAACTTTTTCACATTGTGGGGAACCAGCATTTACTAAGAATGGATTCAGCAACTGGAAAGAAGATGTGCAAAGGTTCAAGCAGCATGAAAAGTGTTCTCTTCACATAGAGTGTGCCTACAAATTGTCAATTAGAGACAACCTATACAAAGCAGATGTTGATACCTTGTTAAAAAAATAAGAAGACCAAGAACAACTTGCAAGACGCCAGGGCTTCTTGGATAGACTGAAATTGATAAAACTCTGACAAAACTAGGCATAGCAATGAGAAATGTTAATGAAAAAGAGCGACACTTGCCACAATTCTTGCAGCATTCAAGTGAGCGTTGTCCTGGCCTGAAGAAACTATTACGAAATAGCACATACAATTCACATCAGATCGATGATGAGTTAATTGCTGCTCTTTACCGAAAGTCCCTGAACAGTTTGCTGGACAAAATCAAGGCATCAGACTTCTTTGCAATTGTAGTTGACGAGCCTCAAAACATAGCTAGTATAGAACAGATGACATTTTGTATCAGGTGGGTTGATGAAAACTTTATTATTAAGGAAGATTTTGTTGGAGTGCATCAAGCTGATAAATCTGATGCAACAACAATTGTTAGAATCCTCAAAAACATTATTATCAGTTTGAGAGTTGACATCAAGAAATGTAGGGGGCAAACCTATGATGGAGCAGCTTTGTTGCAAGGAGCACTGAATGGAGGGGGAGCTCAGATCAGACGAGAAGTTCCCTCTGCACATGGTGTACATTGCCTCAACCATAATTTACAACTTATAATTCAAGAAGCAGCAGCCGCCAATCCTCTCATTAGGGATGCAATGACAACTGTGCAAACTATTTGCAATTTAATTAGAGGTTTCCCAAAAGACTGGCAATTTTTAAGACTATACAAGATAAGAACAAAACAATGTCATATTCATCTTTAAAACCAATCTGCCCTACCAGATGGACATGCAGAGCAAAGGCAGTTCAGTTTGTCACAGAAAATTATAAATCCCTTGTGAAAGCCATACAAACCATAATCGAAGAAGGAGGGTCCTGTGAGGGTATCAAATTAGCTTTGGGTTTATTGAGGAACATGTTTGACTAAAGTGTTTTTTTATAGTCTACATATGAGCAAATAAATCTTCTCTGCCACTGAATTACTAGCTGCTGGTCTTCAGAAAAAAAAACGTGAGTTCAGGTGAAACAGTACAGTGCATAGATGTCTTGAAAAGAACTTTGTAAAATATGAGAGAAAATGCACACGAATTCTTTAGTCAAATGAAAAATGAATCGGAGAAATTTGAAAAGGAAAGCCCTGTTCTGCCAAGGTGGCATAGACTTCCACGCAGATTTGACTCAGGATGTGACAACACAAGATTCACATCTCCTGAGCAGTTCTTCATAATGCAGTATGTGGAGGTTATTGACATAATGACCAACAAAATGGATGAAAGATTTGACCAAGAAATTTTGCAGTATCTTTCTGATATAGAGCACGTTGTTTTGGCTCCAGCACGAGGAGAGAACATAGCAACTTTGTCTCGGAAAGATGACACTAAGACCAAACTATATGGGGATATTGATATCATGGCACTTCAAAATGAACTCAAACTTTTAAAGAATATAGCATCAGCTTCCATGCAGGCAAGCTTCATCACTCGGTCTGATATAAGCAAAGTCATCATCCCCGTTATGAGAGGAATATACAAAAATGTATCTAAACTTATACAGTTATATATGACAATCCCAATGTCTAATGCTATAGCAGAAAGATCTTTTTCATGCCTTAGACGGCTAAAGAACTACTGAAGAAACAGACTGACACAAGAGCACTTGAACCACAGGATGTTCTTGCATATCCACAAAGACTTAATTGATCAGGTTGATCTTGCCTCAGTGTGTCAAGAATTCATTACTGCCAATGATCGTAGGATTAAATTTTGGGGGAAGAAATTTGTAGATACTTGCATTTAACATGGGTATCATATTGAAAACAAATTGTATTACATATACTATTATAGAAGCTATAATAATGTTGTGTCTATCTATTATATTCATAATTCAGTGAGTTTGTGTCTTTGAAATATAATTCTTGACTCTGAATATAATTTCATGTTTGTGTTTGTTTTGCACTGTGAATCTACGGTGGATTAAACTGGTAAAATTCGACTATTGTTGTTACATCAATGTCCTGCGTAGCTGTGTTATTCAAACATGCTCAGTTAGGACGGGGCGTGGTGACCAGACCGGGCTCCTGGGCCCCCACACTTTGAAAAAGGTTCCTTCAACCATGCCTGCTCCCATTAATAATATTCAACGCTACTTCCCTTGATCTAGAATTATGATCAATTAATCTATCTGGATTCTCTTCTGAAAATACTGAAGTAAAATGATCATTAAAAAGCTCTACTATTTCATCATCAGATTCATTATAAACCACTTCATATCTAATATGCCCTATTTTATCACTGTTAGATTTGTTATTGATTCTATTGATCTTTATTATTATTTTACGCCAAATTAATTTGTGCCACTCTTTTGCTCCTCATAATGATCTAATTTAGCTCGTTTCTGGTCGAGCTATAATGATTTAAATTATCAAAATTACTGTATCTCTTAATCTCTGGTAGCCCTTTTCTGATCAGAAATTTTCCTAGCTATCTCCTGATTCCACCACAATGGCTTCCTACATTTCTTCCTAATAACCTTCGCTGTAATACACTCGCCCTGGACTATATTTAATATAGTCCTAAAAGAGTTCCATATCCCCTAAGTATTCTTTCCACTGAATTTTATATCTCACCTAATCTGATTTAGCAAGCTGCGTAATTTATTATAATCATCCCCTATAAAAATTTGGATTTTAGCGGAGTTTGTTGATGTTCTACATTTCACTATTCCCAAGTTAAAATGAACCATCTGATAATCACTATTTCCCGACGCTTCACTGACAGTCAGTTCCTGAACCAAGTGATCATCATTTGAGAAAACCAGATCTAATATATTGTCACCCCTTGTTAGCCGATTAACAAATTGAGTCAAAAAATGGTCATTAAAGCATTCTATAAACTTACAACTTGCTCTATCCCTTCCAATAATATTTTCCCAGTCCACAGAATTTTAATTAAAGTCACCAAGAATAACTGTATCTACTTCACATCCTTTACTTATTTCCCTGATCATTAACTCATCAATACAATCAGTTAGTCCGAGTGGTCTGTAAATGGCTACCAAGTGTATTAAAATAATTTTAATGACTCAAATATCTATCCACAGTGACTCAGCTTCTCCTTGTTTTATAGAATTATTTAGATTTGAAGAAATGCTACGTCTGATATAAATAATCAACCCACCACCAGTCCTATGTTTCCTTTGAATAATATACATATTATAAGTATAGCAATGCCTCTGGGCATTCCTATAATAAAAACCTCGTTGGAAACTTGAATATATTTATATTTGTGTAATTGTCTTTCTTAACGCCCAAGTCATTATTCCAAACTTATTTCGCTGTCGCCTTTACTCCTAAAGCTAACGCCAGACATTTTAGATCAAACAAAATTTATGGTTATGGTTTTCGAAACGCTATCGAGGCTGATTTATTAACCCAAGGTAAATCACATTGATAGCCATACACTATAAAATTGGTGCCCAAAGTTTAGTAATCTCCCGTCAATCAATAAATAAGTTTAAACGATAAAATCATTCTTGACTCCACGCGTCAATTTCGTTCCAAAACCTCGCTCGATCATTTTTTTTATTCATGTGTTCATTTTTTTTTTATATCGCGTGTAATCTTTAACATCATTCTTCCAATTATCATAATTCATGTTAATTTTAATTTAATATTATCCACTATATTCAACGAGTGGAAAATTTCCTTTATTTTTCAATTATTTTTAATTTCTTCATATTCATGTGCTAGTGACCAATTTACACACACACACACGTGCACACAGCCACAGCTACATTCTCACGTGAACACCTTCATTTAACTAGCACAAATATACATTAAACAGTGTCTATATTGGACCAGACACATCAACTAAGGACATCAGTTAGCGCCCAACCTCATCATGGCCAACCGTCTGCGCATAGACAACCACATGCGTACCTCTCTCTTCCCGTGTATGATCTTGCAAATCCAATTGCATGGTTAGAAGTCTTATCCCTCCTCCTTAAACCACAGCTCATCACTGAGGAGGAGAAAGTATCAGCAATCATCCAGCGGTTTATAACAATGCTTCTGGGCATTCCTATAATAAAAACCTCCTGGGAAACGCCCAAGTCATTATTCCAAAATTCATTTCGCTGTCGACTTTGGGCCTAAAGCTAATGGCAGACATCTTCGATCAAACAAAATTTATGGTTATGGTTTTCGAAACGCTATCTAGGCTGATTTATAAACCGAAAATAAATCACATTAATAACCATACACTATATAAGCCTGTAGTTCAAATTCACTCACATAGTCATAAATTTATTTTCATTTACCCATGATTCTATTACACATATTATATCCATATCTTCATCAATAATATAACTAAATAACTCATCCTTATTATTTCTAAGACTACGAGCATTGGTATAAAACAACTCAGCCCTCCTATCCCTGAAGCACCTCTTTTAGCCTGTATAACTTCCACTCTATCTCCTCTGATCCCTCCCCCACCCTGTACTTTTGTATTTCCCTGACCAATGCCAGTAACTAGTTTCCCGCCCGCAAAGACCAAACGACACTATCTAACTCCTGCCACAACACGTCAACCCCAGCCCGGCTTAGATGGAGTCCATCCAATGCACACAATGCTTTATTCTCCCAAAAGCCATTCCATAAATCTACAAACACTAATCCCGATTCCTCACACAGGCCTTTCACAGACTCATTCAGTCGAATTGCACAAGACAACCATTCCATCCCTACATCCAATCTCGGAAGCACACCTGAAACAACGCCATTCACTCCACTTAAACTCATTCTTTCAACTAACCTTTTGCACCTCTCTCGTAACTCACATGAACCCACCTTCTGCACATCATTTACTCCTACGTGCGTCATCACAACTGCATCCCCTCTCACACCCAGAGACCAGTCTATCATACCTCTCAAACACATCATTTACACCAGCACCCAGCAAACAAACTCTCACTCCCTTCCATTTGCTCGCACTCAACTTCCTATCTAAATATCTGTCTGAGAGTCACCCATCACAAGCACCTCAGTCATCTTCCTAGTCTCCCTAGGCCTAGCATTACCCTCCCTCCTTTTTTCCTTCAAATTACCACTTATTCCATTTTCAGCCACAACCACATCAGACAAACCACTTTCAACCTTAAAATACTGAAAGGATTTTCAAACGTTGATTATAGGAATTTGTTTGAATTGGATCATAGGGGAAACACTCGCCAACACGGATTAAAATTAGTGAACAAGCGATTTAACACTAGTATAGCCCAAAACTATTTTACGTTTAAAATTACTCAAATTTGGAATAGGCTACCCACCCACGTAGTGGATAGTAGGTCGGTAAATATGTTTAAAAACCGTCTCGACGCGCACTTAAATAGTATAAATATAACGTAGTCTGAGCACAGTAAATAATAACGTCTTTGCAAAAGGAGTTTGGAGCGGAGGAACAACGAGAGTAAAAATGATGACTAAAAATGATGCCAGCGATTTTTCTTGCATGTGTAGTTTAGATATCCATTTTCTTTTCCGCCTATCCTATAACTAGATTTTCACCACTAGCAGTCGAGGGCTGCGGAAGTTGAGAAGAAAAACTTTCTATCACTCCCCCTAGGTTGAAGTAGTTAATATGCATGACATTGTACACATGTAGATAAGTGTGTACAGTAGATTATATATTTAAAAAAAAAAATAATAATAAAAAAAATATATATATAGCATGTTAGAGATACACTCGTAGATAAGTGTGTATCGTAGTTTCGGATGTAGTGTAGCGGACTAGCCTCGAGCGGACCTTAGGGTCTTTGCTGGTCCTAGATTCTGTAGTTCTGTAGTTCTCTCTCTCTCTCTCTCTCTCTCTCTCTCTCTGAGGGCATAAAATCTGTTAGTTAACCTAACAGGTTCCATGTCCCTCTTACTACCACATCTAACATGTCCTAACCTATCCATTCCATCCATATTCACTCACCATTCATCCTCACTTACATCAGTCACTTCTTTCTCTCCAGTCCCTAATCTAGTCCTATTTTCCACCCTCCTGGTACCAGCCATATTCTTCATGCGTACACTCGCATCCCTTCTCACTTCATGCATTAACTCACTTAATCTCTTACATTCATCACGCAACCGTCTCACCTCCTTTATCAAAGCCATATTTGCACGAGGCACACTACATAAGGAGCATTCAGATACAGTTGCTCTTCTTTCAGCATCATAAAAATAACAAACTACATACACACTACTTACATCCAAGGGCATACTCACTTCATCCAGAGCAACGGCCATACTGAGAAAACTTATTAAAAACCATTGCATTAAGCAATCTAGAAAAGTGTATACAAAAAGGGAGAGACAATTAGGGGCTCTGAAAAGTAAACAAATGGGAGCTATTTCACGGTTTAATATTTTAAAACTTATTCAAAACCCTTTAATTAAGCAATCAAGAAAAGTGTAAACAAAGAGTGAAAGAAAATTAGGCTGCACTGCAACGTAAACAGACAGGAGTTATTTCACTTTTCAATTTAATATATAATTAAAAATTTCTGGAGTATTTTATTTAACACTCAATGTTAAATATCTTCCCGAACTTAAAAAATGTATTACACGGAAAAATAAAAAAACAAAAAACGCCACTGACTAGAGAGCTCGCTGAGAACACTCAGATTGACCTGAATCCAGACGTAGAAGCGAATATACGACAATTCGAGAGATTTGAAAAGAAAATCACAAATACGAAATTGGGCATCGCTTTTAATAAAACTTGCTACAATATATATATATATATATATATATATATATATATATATATATATATATATATATATATATATATATATATATATATATATATATATAGAGAGAGAGAGAGAGAGAGAGAGAGAGAGAGAGAGAGAGAAAGAGAGAGAGAGAGAGAGAGGGAGAGAGAGAGAGAGAGGATAAATCCCAAAATGAGACATGTAAAATTTCTCATTTAATTAAGTACAACGTTTCGGGTATCTTACCCATCTTCTGGTCTTTGATAAAATATACCATCCTCCACAAGAAATTTCCTCTGTCCCCAAGGATATCCGCTATTGTCTTCTTCCTGATATTGGCCCACTCAACCTACCCTTACGCCGAAAACTTAATAAGCTTTTGAAAAGTTTTTACACGCATACCAACTTCAAAATAGTTTTCCTTAACAACTTTCATATTGGAAAATTTTTCAGAACTAAAGACAGAATCCCACCTGAAATGAGCTGTTCAGTTGTCTATAAATTCATTTGCCCCAGGTGCCACCAGGGGATCTACATTGGCAGCACTGTTCGCTCACTTAGGGCTAGGGTCTGTTCTCACCTTGGTATTAGCTCTCGCACTGCCTCCACATTGACCAATAAAGAAACTTCTCCCATTCGAGATCATTCAATTGAATGTAAGACAGAAATTTCCAACAAAAACTTTCAAATTATAGGACATGCAAAGGACTCCACTTCCCTGCGCATTCTCGAATCATTATTTATAAAACAACTAAATCCCAGTTTAAATTCTGATTCAACTGCTTTTCCCCTTCTCATTTCATAAACCACTCAAAATATTTTCACAACCTACCAATCTCTAATCGGTTCCCTCTATAATCTTTCCTCAGTCTCTCCGCTTTTGCCGTCCACTAAAGGTGACTAATATTTTTGTGTACCAATTAATTGCCCCAATTAGTATATTCTTATATTTATCCATATTTATAGCATTTATATTTAGTGTCAAGTTTTCAAATGATTTTTTCACATTTTCAATTTATTAAATAATTTATTACTATTGCTGCTTCATTTAGTGACTAATATCTGTGTCAACCAATAATTGCATCAACTAGTGTTATATTTATGCATATTTAAAGTACCCATAATTGATCCATATCTAAATTTCAATAGTTTTCAAACGATTTGCCATAATTTCAATTAACTAAATAATTTATTTTTAATCTCTGTGTGCATTATAATTTTTGTAATTTTAAACGTGTTCTAAATCTCTTTTATAGACCAGAAGATGGGTAAGATACCTGAAACGTTGTACTTAATTAAATGAGAAATTTTACATGTCTCATTTTGGGATTTATCCTCAACCTCAAAATAAGCCTTCTTAGAAGCAAACCTATAGAATATATATATATATATATATATATATATATATATATATATATATATATATATATATATATATATATATATATATATATATATATATATATATATATATATATATATATATATATATATATATATATATATATATATATATATATATATATATACAGAGCTGGGCGTTGCGGCAACGAGTTGTGACTTTGCCGCACTATGAATTTCGAAGTCGCAAAGTCGAAAGTCACAAACATTTTGAAAAAGTATGACTCAGCAAAGTCACAGCGCCAATTTTCCGCGACTTTGAACAGGAACAAAGACGACTTTTTTTGAAAGAAATTGCCGCGGCTGTTTTAACCAGTTTTTAAGCCCGATTTGGCTAAAAATGTCAAATTTGAGTTGGTAACAGCAAACTTTATTTATATCTGATTTTTAACTTTCCTTTTACGATAAATTAAATTTTTCACATTATATGAGATTGACGTTAGATGAAACTACCTAAACATACCCCCAAAAGTTTGTCACTGAATTTTATTATAAATTAGTAAAATTACATACACTTTTAAGGGGTAAACCAAGTTTTAAACCTGTCTTGACAGTTAAAAACGTTCGAGAACGTGTTATGCCTTGTGGCGTTCATCATGCGAATTAATCTCATTTTCTCGTATTTCAATATGTACTTATACTTTTTCTGTGGTTAAGACGAATAAAATACTGTGAAGTGTAAGAAGTAATTAAAATTCAACAGCATTCTACCTTTAACATGCCTTAAATTAAACAATAAAAGTAAATATTGGACCATCGTACGTAGACTAGGCCTTGGTTCTAAATTTAAAGATCATATTGATATAGCCTATTAAACTCACATGGTTTTATCTTTCTTTAAATCCATTAGGCCACTCTATGAGCTTAGAAACTCTCGATTGTTTAGTAACTTAAACTGATAAAGGTTAAGAGTGCTGTCCTTCGCCGATCTGAATCTCTTATTTCATCATTTCTTTCTTTTCCGACGCCAACCTGCGAGTGGTTGTAACATGGGAGTTTTTCACTAACTTTCTTCCTTTGACTTTTATTGTAGCTTAATTTATTATTAGTTACTGAAAATTCTTGTAAAGTTTTTTTTCTTTTACAGATTGAAAACCTGAGACATTGAGATGGATAAGTTTGTGACAAGGAGCGTGGATAGGAGCAGGAGTTTGTCTGATGACAGTGCAGCCAGTAGTAGCTTCAGGAGCAGCACTGCTATGCTAAGTGAGAGCAGTGACAGGGATAGACACATGCCTTTTTTGTACCAAGGTTAATCTCTCGTTCAGATTTTCTCACTCTCTAATAGCTTACGCGGTATTTTAATCCTCTTGTCAACCTTTAGTCTTTGGAATTTACCTGATTTAATGATCTTATTTTGTATTTATCTTCGCTCCTCCTAAGGTTTCTATTTCATATTAATTCCTTTTGTGAATTGTTTTTTTGCTTTTTGGGGGGGGGAGGGGGCGTTTCCTCCCCTATGTATCATCCTTAAAAATATTACAATTTTCGGTCATTTTGTTATTCCTTGATAAAGAACTCGCAATAAAATTCGAAATTACTTGGAATCCTCGTAGAAAAAAGAAAACGCAATAATTTGTTTTTTTTTGTCCTGTGAATTCCCTATTAATTTTCTCTCTCTTTCATAGTCCCGATCGACCTTGCGAATCGTAGCTTAAAAGTTTGTTTATTCGGAAGATTTTTTGGTCTTCCGCGTAGCCAAGTGGCCTAAGAGATAATTTAATTGAGATCAAAGAGGATGCTCGCTGCCTCAGTGTGCACGGTTCGAATCCCACCCCTGTACGGAATTTTTGCGAATCAGAAAGTTTTATTTCCGAAGAAAATTTTTCCCGCTTTCTGTTTCTTGCTGTTTGTTGGATATATATATATATATATATATATATATATATATATATATATATATATATATATATATATATATATATATATATATTTGTGTAAATGGGTAGCAGAACTTCTTGTTTGCCGATTTTGTTAAAGAACATAGTATATTTCGCCTTTATTAATTTTCTTTATAAATTTTCTATTTTTCTTATTAGTCTTTTTTTGTTCATCTTGTAGATGGTAAACAACTTCTTCTACGTCCATCTTTTTTAAATGAAATGTGTTTGGTAAAAAAACAAACTTGACCTTAATTACTGAGCTTTCAATCTAGGCGATCATCTTCAAAGTGTCTTTCCTCCTATATTGGTGAAGAATGGTGGAGCCGTAATGAAAACGGGAATGAAAAGAAAACGGATTTTAGCGGATATTTTTCCTCCTCGCTTGAACGTTATGTCGAGAGAACGGGCCACTCCGGTGTGAGCGGAATTTTAAAACAACTTTAATGTTCGATTCCAGCTGTAGCCTGGAGGTGGATAACTGGCCTTTCTTCGTTAATTAAGATGGCTTCTGAGGTGTTGAGTATGGCTTAATTTTCCTCTTTTATTTTGATCGTGGTGTTATTAACATATCCCTGGTTAAGCTGATGTTATGTACAGTCTCCATATGATTGATGTTGGTATGTGGGGGGGGGGGGGTGCTCCATGTTGCACGTGCATTACTAAACGCCTCGAAAGTGTAGTGGTAGTCATACCAGCATATTTTGAGTTATGAAGCTTGCAGTCTTCATTCGAACAGGTAAACTAGTAAATTGTGTTCATAGATTTCAGGATCGAGGAGGTTTGTCAGATGTTGTTTTTCATAATGAGATTGTTAACTTATGTCGTTTTATAATATATTATCATCTGAACCTTGTCCGTTTCCTTCTTAACTTTGATGTTACAATGCTAAGTTCTTAACATGGGAAGGGATAATAGGGAATTTAGCTATGAAATTGTTAGGCACTTGCTGAATTTTCTACTGCACGGAAAAATGATTCCGTTTTCTCTTTCAATGTGGTTTAATGGATTCATTTTCATCATTCGCCCGTGCTACTTTGAGATATATATATATATATATATATATATATATATATATATATATATATATATATATATATATATATATATATATGTGTATATATATATATATATATATATATATATATATATATATATATATATATATATATATATATATATATGCAAATTTTGTTGACGACCATTGTGTATTTTTTCTTAATTAATTTCCTTTGGAAACTTTACCCTTCTTCTAAGAACTATCTTTTTTATTCAATCTTGTAGATGGCGGATCACTTGTCCTGTATTCATCTCTTTTAAATGAATGTGTTTGGTAAAACCAAACGAAATTGCTGAGCTTTCGATCTTATTCAATCATTTTCGGAGCGTTTTGATATGTTCTTGCCTCCTTTACCGATGTAATGAGTCGAGTGAGTATCTGACAGATTGAAATAAACAGATTTTTAATGGGTATTTATTCCGCCAAAGTTGAACATAACGTTAGAGGAAATGGGTCAGTCCGGTGAGTGCAATTTTAAAATAATTTTAATGCACGATTCCAGTTTGTTGCTTAACTTTTGATGGCTGGCTTATCTTCGATCATTAATATGGTTTCTAAGATGTTCAGCTTAGCTTTATTAACCTCTTTTCTTATAATAACGGTGTTATCAACGAGCATATCTTTCGTTAGGTTAATATTATGAGCACTCTTCATATGAATTTCAGGCCCTCCACCTTATAGATGCATAGTTAAACGTCTCCAAAGTGTTGTAATACCAATATATTTTGAATTGTATAAAACTTACAGTCTTTATCGGAGCAGATGAACTCGTAAACTATGTTAGTTGACTTGAGATTCGAGGAGTTAAGGCAGGGGGGGGGGGGTTCATCAGGAGATTGCTGGCTTTTGTTGTTTTATAATAAATGATAAGCTGAATTTTATCTGTTTGATTTTTAACCTTGATGTTACGGTTAATTTGAATTTGAATTTGAATCGTGTATGTGAGAGTATGCAGGTGAGGGGATAGAAAGGGTGTGTGAATAGATAGCGGAAAGTAGACCAGTGGTGAAAAGAGAAAGAAGTGTGGTAGGGTGCAAAGTGATGCTAGAGCCTGGTGATCAGGCCTATCACTTTCAAATTTATTTGATTTGTGGTTTCGTTGTTGTTTTTATGGTTGTTTTATACATATATATATACAGGTATATATATAACATATAGTTTGGCGTTCAAGCCATTTGTCTTTATTGCTAATATTTTTGTTTATGCTATGCGCGTTAGCTGTTGTTTTTGTAAGTCGTTAATATTAACTTACTGTGTTTGTTTTAGTATCTTTTTGTTTCTTCGTAATTTTGTAGTGTGTGTATTTAGTGTACAGTGTTTCTTCCTGTAGTCTTGTTTGGTGATTTTCGTTTTCTTGTGTAGGATTCCTTCTTCGGTAGTTTGTCTTAGTTGGTTAATTTTGTCGATATCGGTGAATTTTGTCAAAATCGGTTGGTTTCATGATTGGTATTTTTCTTGGTTTGGGGTAAATTGACTCATCTAGCGTAGAACGGTACTTCTGCTCCGCCAGCTAAAATCCTAGCGGAGCTTGGAAATCTGGCGCGACATACTTCTCTTCTGTTTCGGTCAATCATTTGTACGATATCTTCGTCCAATAAACGATTGACCTTTTCCAGCATATTCCTTGTCGGTTCTTCGATGACAACGTTAATGGGGGTTAACCCCGCCTCCCGGTGCAGCTCTTCTTGCGATCTTCTTTCCATTCTGCGTGTACCTGTGATTAGGTACACGCATTTATTCTGCACCACTTGTAGTCTCCTCTTCTGTGTCTTTGAGGCACAGGAGAGGGCGGAAGCGGGGTAAAGCAACGTCGATCTAACTAGTGCAGTATATATCTTCTTTTTGTTGCTTTGACGAAGATTTCTGAACCTGTACAGAGTCTTGACTGCAGCAGTGGCCTTGGTGATTCGTTCTTGGACGTGCTTTGCGTACCCGGTTGAGGTGATCTTCATGCCGAGTACGTTGCATTCATTGGTGTAGGGATATCGTCTATCCCCCACCCTGACGTCATCAAGTAGTCTCCGGCCTATGGGGACTACTTTGAACTTATCCTGGTTGGTACGGATTTTCCACCTGGCCTCGTAGGTGTTCAGGTTTTCGATTTCTGCTGCTGTCATGCGAGCTTGCATAGGCGCATTCCTTCATGGACAAGTGATTATCTGGGTGAAATCATCGGCGAATTGTAAGTTGAGGCAAGTGGGGTTTACAGGGACTGGGACATCCGTGGTGTAAATTAAGTAGAGAGTGGGAGACAGGCACCCCCCTTGCGGGAGGCCCGCATTGAGCGGAAACTTTGGCCCGTCCGTGCACCCTAAACTGATGTACGCCGCTCTCTCCATGACATAGTCACAGAGAGTTCTTTCTAAGCTTTCGCTTAGTCCCAGTCGTAAGATCTTATACTGCATTCCCCGTTGCCACACCTTATCGAACGCCTTTGATACATCCCGACAAACAATGTCCACGTAACTCTTTTCCCGTTTTGCTTGGGCTAGCTTTTCCGTAATGACGTTAATCGCCATTTCCGTACTTCGCTTACTCCTAAACCCGAATTGGTGTGGGTTGTAGAGCGAGTTATCTTCCAGGTGAGACACCAGTCTTTTGTTGAGGATCTTCTCGAAGAGCTTCCCACCAAATTCCAGTAGTGAAATTGGTCGGTAGCTCTCCTTCAACTTGGGGTTCTTTCCAGGCTTGGGCAAGAAAATCATTTTTGCCGTTTTATAAGCGTCTGGAAAGTACCCCGTATTAAGGCAGGCGTTGAATATTCTTCTCATTCCTTCGATGACACAGGCTGGTGCCTTTTCAAAGTTAAGCTTTGTAAGCCCCGATTGTCCTGGGGCTTTTTGTTGGAATGAGCGAAGCGCGCCGAGTAGTTCTTCTTCTGTAATCTCGGCGGCTCCGTCGCGCTACCTATCCACCTGGTGATGAGGGTGCGTCTTTTCTATTTCTTCGTTAAGCTCGTCGATGATGTTGCTTTCGAACTCTAGGTCATAGTCTTCGTTTTCTTCTTCAGTTATACTGAAGATCTTTTCCCAATAACTTCGGAATATCTCTTCAACTTTTTCTTCCTCTTCTTCGATGTTTCCATTTTCTTTCTGTAGCTCGATCTTGTGCTTCTTTCCAGTTGATCCTTTAAGAATTCGGATCTTCTTCCAAAATTCTTTGGGAGTTGCTTCGTGATCGATGCTCTCGATCGCATCCTCCCATCTTCTGTTTTGCTGTTCGAGGATCAACTGGTTCAATTCTTCTTTGATTTCCTTACTTCTTTGCATCGAGTGTACTGATGCATTCACGATGTTGTGTTCATACATTATCTTCAGTTCACGGTATAGTTCCTTCATATATTCGGTCCACTCGTAGGTTGAGATGGTCCTATATGAGGAACGAGGGATACAAGCCCTATCTGCGTCGGTGATTTGGTTATTGAGGTCATCGAGTGCCTCGTCAATCTCCTCGAGAATTGCCTAGTCCAGGTTGGGCGGATGGTAGGCCTCGAGAAGGTGTGCATATCGTGCCCAGTCTGCTCGTCTGTAGTTCTTCCTGACTACTGCTGGGACTGGTATAGGGTTCCTATTGATTGTGAGTAGGATCCCTATATGATCACTGCATGGAACCTGGACTGGTTCCATGTAGTAATTGAACGGTAGCTGACGATTCACCAGACAGATGTCTGGCTTTGTGTCACATCGTTCTCTGACATAGGTGGGGAAGTCGGGGCCTATCCGCTGGGCAATATTTCTGTCCAGCAACAGGTCCAGGCTTCTCCCTATTCCGTTGAAGATCCTGACATAGGAAGGATGACACATTTTATATGCTCTAAGGAAAAGGTTAGAGATTACCAATTTTTATCAGTATTATCGTGAAACGAAAAATAATGTATATAGGCATTTGAATGCCTATATACATTATTTTTCGTTTCACGATAATACTGTTAAAAAATCGGTAATTTCTAATCTTTTCCTTAGGGCATATAAAATATATGTCATCCTTCCTATTTAGATGAGGAAATTGTCATTATCAGGACCATTTTTTCTAATTTGTATTACCCCGATTGGTTCATATCGTCTGCCCATTTTGCAGCTAGGAAAACATTCTATGGTAATAAGCCTTCCCACACTAATGACTTCAACAAATGTATAACATTGCCATTTAATAATAAATTAAATAGTTTAAAGGACATATTTGGAAAAGCGGGTATTAATCTAGCCTTTAAATATAATAATTCCTTAAACCAATTGATGATTGCCAGGAAACCCAAAGAACATCATAACATAGGAGTATATGCAATACCATGCAACGATTGCCATAAAGTTTAGATAGGGGAAACGGAGAGAAATCTAGACGAGAGATTGTACGAACACAAAAGAGATATTAGAGTGGGCAGTGAAAGCAGTGGAATATTTTCCTATGTTAGAGACTTGAATCATTCGATCGATTTCAATGGAAGTAAAATGGTATTTAAATCGGCTAACTATGTTAAGAGAAGAATCGTAGAAACGAGCTTGATATCGTCAGTTCCCAATTTAAATCTATCTGAGGGTCAATTTTCTTTTAATCCTATAATACGCAAGCAAATAACAAAATAGTGAAATGTCAGCCCTTCAATATGTTTAGGCCTACCCCCCCCCCTGATTAGCCACAAGTAGGGGATTGGGGGAAAAAAAGAGAGGATCTTTCACGACCTGACCCTGTGTTATGTTCGTAAGCACTTTTCTTATATTTTCTATCCAGTGTCAGTTGAAAAAGGGTGTGAGATACACTGAAACTGTTCTGAATTAAATTGTCTTCGGAGAATGTGGTTTAATTCCTCATCTTTTCTTGTGATATTGCATTAATTTTCATATATATATATATATATATATATATATATATATATATATATATATATATATATATATATATATATATATATATATATATATATATATATATATATATATTTATATATATATATATATATATATACATTTATGCCCAACACACACTTACCACTGTTTAGTGTATTATACGACAGGTATTCATAAGAAGAAGAGCGTTAGAAAAGAAAAGTTGTTTATACTTCTCAGTGTAGCCATAATTTATATATCTTTATTTTCCATAATTTTTAAGCCCTTAATCATGTTGGATTTTTTTGCTGTAATTACAAAAGGAGGTCTTGTCCTCTGGTATTTTCAAGATGCAGCCCAACAGCTTAGTACCTCCATCGCAGCTATGAATGCATTAATTAAAAACGTCATATTGCAGGTAAGAAAATATGATTTGGAGTACACATTTTTTTTTTGGCCAGTAAGAACCTTAAGATAAGTTATTTTTAAGGTAAATATGTAGACGAGCGGCCCGGCCGATAAGAACATAAGAAAAGAAGGAGACTGCAAAAGACCATTCATGGCCTACACTTTTGCAGCTCCTGTTCCATTCAACACAAAAGATTTCTTACCAGAGAAAAGTCATCAACATTGTATCCCCTTTACAGGAGTTCGTCAGATCTAATCTACAATATACATAAAATGCATCCAGAGGATTATGTCCATTCATGCAACCGCAAAATATAATCTCCCCACTCCTTAGAAAAATATATACATATGTACATAAAAAAAAGTCAGTCCCATCTAGCAGCTTCATCCATATATTTATCTAATCTATTCTTAAAAGTACCCAGAGAGGAGGCTTCTATCACATGTCTAGTGAGTCTATTCCATTCATCTACCACACGATTTGTAAACCAATTCCTCCCAATCTCCTTCCTAAACCTATACTTATCAAGCTTAAACCCATTGCTACGTGTTCTGTCATGTTCACTAAGTATAAGAATCTTACCCAGATCCCCTTTATTATATAAGAACATAAGAAAAGAAGGAGACTGCAAAAGACCATTCATGGCCTACACTTGGCAGCTCCTGTTCCAGTCAATACACAAAAGATTTCTTACCAGAGAAAAGTCATCAACATTGTCACCCTTTACAGGAGTTTGTCAGATCTAATCTACAATATACATAAAATGCATCCAGAGGATTATGTCCATTCATGCAACCGCAAAATATAATCTCCCCACTCCTTAGAAAAATATATACATATGTACATAAAAAAAAGTCAGTCCCATCTAGCAGCTTCATCCATATATTTATCTAATCTATTCTTAAAAGTACCCAGAGAGGAGGCTTCTATCACATGTCTAGTGAGTCTATTCCATTCATCTACCACACGATTTGTAAACCAATTCCTCCCAATCTCCTTCCTAAACCTATACTTATCAAGCTTAAACCCATTGCTACGTGTCCTGTCATGTTCACTAAGTATAAGAACCTTACCCAGATCCCCTTTATTATATCCTTTTACCCATTTGAAGACTTCAATCAATTCCCCTCTGACTCTTCTCCTTTCCAATGTATGTAGATTTAGTTTTCTGAGCCTTTCACCATAAGGTAAGTTCCTTAGCCCACCAATCATCTTTGTCATCCTTCTCTGCACAGACTCAAGCAAATCAATATCCTTCCTATAATATGGTGACCAAAATTGTACTGCATAGTCTAGATGAGGCCTAACTAGCGCCAGATGCAGTTTTAGAATGACTTCATAACATAACATAACATAACATAACATAATTTAACGGATGACAAAAGCCACAAGGGCCTATCAAAGGTCATCCGTATCCATCAAATCCCACCCATACAACGCATCCATAGGATTTTGTCAGGTCATGCAGCTACAATATACAATTTAACAATCCATAGGAATGTCCAACCATGCATCTACAATATATAATTTAAAGCCTCCATAGGAGTCTGTCAAAAACAAAATCAAAATCCCCCAAAATATACAATAAAAAGAAACTGCATCCACAGGAATGAGTCAAGAAACATATCCACATACTAAAAAGTAAGAAATTAACCCTCCATCCCCATATAATCATCCAATCTGCGCTTGAAAACATTCAAGTTTGGGCTGTCTACAGTCTCAGGTGGCAAACTATTCCAATAATCCACCACTCTGTTAGTGAAAAAATATTTTCTAACATCCAGTCTGCACCTCTGTTTTTTAATCTTTAAGTGGTGGCCTCTAGTTCTATTACTACCTTCTAACTCAAATAACTTGCTGAAATCTAATTTATCCATCCCAGAAAAGATTTTAAAAAGCTCAATCATATCTCCCCTCACACACCTTCTTTCAAATGAAAACATATTTAATACCGTCAGTCTATCTTCATATTCAAGGTGCTTCAGGGATGGTATTATTTTTGTTGCCCTCCTTTGTACTGACTCTAATAAGTTTATATCATGTCTAAAATGTGGTGACCATGCCTGTATACAGTACTCTAAATGTGGCCTGACATAAGAGTTGTATAGTTTAAGGATGACCTCCTTACTCTTGTAGCTAACATTTCTTTTAATGTAACCTAGCACCCTATTTGCTCTATTTTTTGCCTCAATACACTGCTTTGAAAATTTCAGTGACCTATCTACTACCACTCCTAAGTCTTTCTCATCTTCAACTGAATTAAGCCAATATCCATCCATCTCATAGCTAAATTCCCTATTATCTCTCCCCATGTTAATAACTTTGCATTTATTAAGGTTAAAAGTCATCTGCCACTTCTGAGCCCAAGCTAACAGCTTATCTAAGTCACCCTGCACTTTAAAGCTACCCTCAACCTCTTTGACTACAGCTGCCAATTTAGTGTCATCAGCAAAAATTGACACTTTACTATTTACACCTTGCCCAAGATCATTTACATAGATTATAAATAATAAAGGGCCTAAAACTGATCCCTGAGGTACGCCACTAATAACATTCCTCCACTCTGACCTCACTCCATTCAGTACAACTCTCTGTTTCCTATTTTTCATCCATTCAGTTATCCAATTTAAAACGTTCCCACATATCCCATGCAGCTTTAATTTATGAACTAGTCTTCTATGTGGAACCTTATCAAAAGCTTTGCTGAAATCTAAGTAGATCACATCAACTTTCTCACCCCTATCTAATTCTTTAGTTACATAATCCATAAAATCCAGTAAATTAGTTAAACACGATCTATCTTTTCTAAAACCATGCTGAGCATCATTAATTAACCTGCTACTCTCTAGATGATCAGAAATTCCCTTCTTAACCATCTTCTCAAGAATTTTACAGACTATAGAAGTTAAGCTTACTGGTCTAAAGTTATTTGGGTCCTCTTTGCTTCCCTTTTTAAAAATTGGCACTACATTTGCCAATTTCCAATCATTTGGTATTTCTCCAGACTCTAGTGATCTAATAAATATCTTCTCGAGAGCTACTGCAATACTTTCTACACCTTCTTTGAGAATCCTAGAATGAATGTTTTCAGGGCCAGATGCCTTACTAGTATTTAACTGAATTATAAGCCCTTTAATTTCTTCTCTGTCTATATTAATAGAATTTATCACTACTTCCCTTGACCTAGAATTATCATCAATTAATCTAACTGGTTTCTCTTCTGTGAATACTGAAGCAAAATGATCATTAAGGACCTCTACTATTTCCTCATCAGATTCTTTCAAAACCCCTTCATATTTAATAGGCCCTATTTTATCACTGTTAGATTGATTATTGATTCTATAATAGCTAAAGAATTTTTTAGGATCTTTATTATTATTTTTAGCTAAATTAATTTCTGCTGTCCTTTTGGTCTTCTTAATAATCTTATTTAGTTCATTTCTGGTTGACCTATAATGGTTTAAATTATCTAAACTACTCTCACTTTGTAATCTCTGGTATGCCCTTTTTTTCTCTGAAACTTTATTAGCTATTTCTTGGTTCCACCATAATGGTTTCCTACATTTCTTCCTAATAGACTTCATCGGAATACACTGTTCCTGAACCATGTTTAATATAGTCTTAAAAATATCCCACATCTCATAAGTATTCTTTCCATGGAATTCTATATCCCACCTAATCTGATTTAGCATGCTGCGTAATTTATCGTAATCTCCCCTATAAAAATTTGGAATTTTCGTGGAGTTTGTCGTTGTTCTACCCTTAACTATTTGCAAATTAAACCGAACCATCTGATGATCACTGTTTCCCAATGATTCCCCTACACTCAATCCTTGAACTAAGTGATCATCATTTGAAAGAATTAGATCTAATATATTGGCACCCCTTGTTGGCTTATTAACAAATTGGATCAAAAAGTTATCCTCAAAACACTCCATAAACTTACAACTTGCTCTATCTCTTCCTATCATATTTTCCCAGTCTACAGAAGTTAAATTAAAGTCACCAAGAATAACTGTATCTTCTTTGCATCCTTTACTTATTTCCCTAATCATTAACTCATCAATACAATCAGTCTGTCCTGGTGGTCTATAAAAAGCTCCCAAGTGTATTTTCCTATTTTTACCAACCTTAATATCTATCCATAATGATTCACCTTCTCCTTGCTTTATAGAGTTATTTAGATTTGAAGAAATGCTATTTCTGATATAAATAATCAACCCACCAGCAGTCCTATCTCTCCTTTGACTAATGTACGTAGTATAAACTTCTAGTTCAAATTCACTGACATTATCATTAAATATATTTTCATTAACCCATGATTCAACTATACATATTATATCTATATCTTCATGAATGATATAACTAAATAATTCATCCCTCTTATTTCTAAGACTACGAGCATTTGTGTAAAGACAACTCAGCCCACCTATCCCTGAAGCACCTGAGGGCCTATCTCCTCTGCATCTCCTTTCTCTCTTTCCCCGACCCTGTACTCTTGTATTTCCCTGACCACTATCACTACTCAAGAGTGTAAGCACTCTTATTGCTTACACTCCTCCTAATGAATCCCAATATCCTATTAGCTTTATTCTTAGCATTTAGGCATTGCTTTCTAGGACGAAGGTCTGAACTTACCAAAATACCCAAGTCCCTCTCACAATCGGTCCTCCCTAAAATTCTCCCATTTAATTTATAACTATTCAATGGATTATTTCTACCTATACTAAGTACACTACATTTGTCTATGTTAAACTTCATTTGCCATTTCTCGGCCCAATTGGACAGAATGGTCAATTCCTCCTGCATTACAACAGCATCAGAATCAGCCCTAATGGCCCTACCTAGCTTAGTATCATTAGCAAATTTACTCAGGTCACTACTTATACCTATGTCAAGATCATTAATATAAATTAAGAATAGCAAGGGACCCAAAACAGATCCTTGCGGAACTCCACTGCTAACACACCCCCACTCAGATTTAACTCCATCTATACTAACTCTTTGCTGTCTGTCACCGAGCCATGACTGAATCCACCTAAATATACTGCCATCGATCCTGTGTGCTTTAACTTTGCTCAGAAGCCGTAAGTGTGGCACTCGATCAAAAGCCTTACTAAAGTCCAAGTATAAAATATCATAGTTTTCATCATTATCTGCTGCTTCATACACCTTACTATAAAAAGACAGCAAATTAGTCAGACAGGATTTACCCTTACTAAAGCCATGCTGTGATTCTTTTATCAACTTATGCTTATCCAAGTGATCTCTAATATTCCTTGCTATAATAGATTCCATCATTTTCCCTACCACTGATGTCAAACTTACTGGTCTGTAATTAGACATATTTGTTTTATCCCCTTTCTTAAATATAGGTATCACATTGGCTTTCTTCCATGCCACTGGCACAATGCCACTCTCCAATGATTTTCTAAAGATGCATGCTAGGGGCTCACTTAACACATCCTTACATTCTTTCAAAATTCTAGGAAAGAGCTCATCAGGACCGGGTGCTTTACTACTTTTGATTTTATCAATTTCCTTTGTCACTATCTCCTTTGTGATCAAGATATCCTTTAATTTCTCTTCATCATTACCCCGAAAGATCATTGACACCTCAGGTATATTTAGAGTATCCTCCTGTGTAAATACTGAGAGAAAAAAGTCATTTAGCATTCCCGCCATTGAGTCCCTATCACTCACTAATTCTCCATTGGAATCTATAAGTGGGCCTATTTTATCTCTAACCTTAGTTTTGTATAATTGATAAAAACTTTTAGGATCTTCCTTTGCCCTATTTGCCACTTTAATTTCATAATTTCTCCTTGCTACTCTAATTAACTTTTTAACATCTCTTGCTAGTTCATTATATCTCTGCCTTAAGTGATCCTCTCCATTTTTTATTTTCCTATAAATGCCCTTTTTAATGCCAATATAATGCTTTTGGGTCATTATTTTTAGTCCTAATCTCCTTATATGGAATGTTAATCATCTGACCTGTAATTAATTGCTCAATTATTCTTTCATACTCCTCTTCAATTGTAATCTCTTCCTCCTGGTGATTATTGTCTCCACTAACTGATATCATTGAATCTATTCCTGAATTGATTTCATTGCCTGGTTTCTGTATAACTGCCTCCAGGTAAGTCCTTAGCCCATTATAATTTGCTCTTCTAAAGTCAGGAATTTTAACATTGTTCATGCTACTATCAATACCATTCCATTTCATCTTGAATCTAATTTCACAATGGTCACTATTATCCAAATTTCCTCCAATCTCAGTATCCTTAATAACTTCTTCCCTATTTGTCAGAACTAAATCCAGTATATTATTACCTCTAGTGGGTTCGTTAATAATCTGCCTCAGAAAATTATCTTGGACAACATTCAAAAATTCCTCAGCCTCCTGATCACCCACAAGAGCTTCCCAGTCTATATTTCTGTAATTAAAATCGCCCATTATACACACATGCTTACTTCTACATGCCCGTTCAATCTCCTGCCACAGAAGATTTGAAGCTTCCTTACTAAGATTTGGTGGTCTGTATAATAATCCTATGACAAGCTTGTTTTTACCTTCCTTTACATTTAGCCATAATGACTCTGTGTTATCATCTAATTTAATTGTACTGTTTACACAACACTGGAGATTATCTTTAATATAAATAATAACCCCTCCTCCTCTCTTCCTATTCCTATCTGTATGGAACATGTTAAAGCCCTCAATCTCAACCTCAGGTTTAAAGTGATTACCTGCCAAATCAAGCCATGACTCTGTTATCGCAATTATATCAAAATTCTCTTCACTCGCTAATGCTCTTAAGAGATCTATCTTATTCCTTATACTCCGACCATTTGTGTAGTATATTTTTAAGGTTTTTTTTATTATTCCCATCTTCATTGCATTGTGCTTTTTTATTCCTAGTTATCTGCTCATTCACTTGTGCATTAGTCCCCCTATAACGCATCAGTATGCCCTCTCCCCTAGCTATTCCTCTATCTCTGCATCCCTTCCATTTCCTACACCTGCCCTCTATTCCTGCTATTCCCTTACCTCTAACAGCTTCTAGTTTCCCACCCGTAAGGACCTAATCACACTATCCAGCTCCCCCCATAGAACCTCAACACCTGCCCGACTAAGATGGAGCCCATCCATCGCATACAACCTCCTATTCCCGTAAAACCCTCCCCAGACATCTACAAACACCGTTTTGGAGTACATTTATAGGGGACGGCTCGTGGGGGGAATAAACATGATGCTTGGACCACACTACGATGATCCTGAGTTTCATTATTATGGGGGGGAGGGGTCTGGGGGGCACAGCCTTCCAGTATATAATCCTAATTTTTATAATGTCCTGACATTTACATAGGTAAATGCTTTAACTACGTGTCTGCGCCTTTAATTGTTTTGCGAATTATAATAGGGGTTGGGGGTGAGGTATGACGTCAGACGACTCAAATGCGCATGAATATTCAGAAACGGGTGAACGATAATATTTACACAAAATCATTGGTAAATATGTAGATTAGTGGGCCGGCCGGAAAATTTTTTGTGTAAATATTATCATTCACTCGTGTCGGAATATTCATGCGCGTTTGAGTCCTTTTCGAATTATTATTCTATGAACAATTAGGATTATATACTGGGGGCTGTGTCCCCCAGACCCCCCCCGGCAATTTAATGAAACTCAGGATCATCGTAGTGTAGTCACCCCATTGTGTTTACCCCCACACGAGCCGTCAACTTAAATGTACTCCAAAAACATGAAACATTTTGGAACACGGACGAAATAGTACGTTCCATCGTTTGCGCCGATAATCTACATATTTACCAAATCATTTTTCAGTAAATATGTAGATTAGCGGCCCGGGCGAGAAAAAAAATTTGTGTGTAAATATTATCGTTCACTCATGTCGGAATATTCAGGCGCGTTTGAGTCCTTTTCAAATTATTATTCTATAAACAATTAGGATTATATACTGGGGGGCTGTGTCCCCCAGACCCCCCCCAATTTAATGAAACTCAGGATCATTGTGGTGTAGTCTCCCCATTGTGTTTACCCCCACACGAGCCGTCAACTTAAATGTACTCCAAAAATGTGAAACATTTTGTAACACAGACGAAATAGTACGTCCTATCGTTCGTGCCGATAATCTACATATTTACCCATTTTTTCGCCAGGGCCGCTCGTCTACATGTTTACCATCGTTAAATTTTAAGTAATTCTACGGTAAATATTATGATCGGCGGCGCGAATGATGGGACGTAAACTATTTCCTCCATTTTCCAATATGTTTCACCTAGGAGTAAATTTGAGGGGACTGTTTGTGTGGGGGATTTAAACACTGCGGGCTACCCCCCTCCGATGATCTTGAGTTTTAATCAATGTAGGGGGGGCTGGGAGGGCATATAATCAAAATTTTGGTAATTCTGAAGATCCATACCCTTTGAGCTTTCCCGCTCGCATTCCCATAATATTTATTCTACCTTCCAACATGTTTTGACCCAACTGTGTGATTAACTTGTTTTATTACTTGTTCCTGAGGGTGAGCGTAGCTAGCAGGGGGGGTATAGGGGGGCTATGTTCCCATATAGCAACCCATAGTACAATTTGCCGGGTTTACCAAAATTGTTTATAGAATAATGTTCTAATATTTTTATTTAAACAAAGGTAAACATTATGATCTGCAGCATGAATGATGGGACATAAACTATTTTGTCTGTGTTCCAATATGTTTCACCTTTTTGGAATAAATTCAAGGGGACCACATGGGTTTAAATACTGAGGGGGGACCCCCCTACGATGATCCTGATTTTCAATCAATTGGGGGGTCTAGGGGGTATAGCCCCCCAGTATATAATCATAATTGTTTGTAGAATGTTATAACATTTTTAATAAACCAAACGCGCATGACTATGCATGCACAGGTGAACGAAACATACATGCCCCAAAAATACTTTCGGGCGCGCCGCCAATCTTCATGTTTACCAATTCTACATAATGGTCTTTTGCAGTCTCTTTCTTTTCTTATGTTCTTATTTATTAAAGGCAGACTAATGCCAGCTGACTTAAAACAGTATTATAAAATCTTCCATGACTTATCACTGATTAATCCTTCTGATCTGTTTCTGTCTCTTAGTGGTATAGCTGAGTTGGTCCTCCATTTTGGTGTTCATGATCCGGTAACACTTCAGATTCGGGGCGCATGGTAGATGGCGCTGTTAGTCGGCTACAATTTTGGGCTACAGCCTATCTCTTATGATGTCAGACGGTAGCGTCAGCTGTGAACAATATCGGCGTAATATTTTTTTGTATACGAGTATATAGTGGGGGGCTGCACCCCCCGGCCCCCGTAAATTGATTGAAACTCAGGATCATCACAGGGTGGTCCCCCTGCAGTGATATCTCCCCCATGAGCAGTCCCCTTGAATTTACTGGGGGTTTTTTCCCCCAACAGCTTTTTACTGGCAGAAAAAACTAACCTAATAACAAACAATTCTTACTTTTATAGGTTTCTTGATTAGTTTATGCGCCTCTAGATAATCTAAAAGTTTTTCACGATCATACAAAGTAGAGCTAAATTCGAATAACAAAGAAGCACATGGAGAGCATGAAAACACAATAGGGTCATTCCATCCAAATTCAACAAGGGACATTTAGTCACCATCAACCGATTTTGATGAAAATTGGTATACAGGTTGATTTTGATGAGAGAAAAACAATGAGACACTTCCCAGCCCTCAATTTTGAATAGCTCAAAAGTTATAACCTGTCAAAGTTGAGAAAAATTGTCAAATTTCTTGATACCAGCATTGATAAAAAAAATTATTTCTCCCTTATTATAGCACATAAAACAATGAATTATGTATTTTTTTTTAAGCTTAAGGGTTGCTCTAAACATTTTTAACAACAAAATTAATTTTTGGTAAAAAAAATTTGTTTGACCTTAAAAAAAAATATATTGGTATCAATAAATTTTTTGTGTAATTTTTTTTTTAAATATATATGCCTTTAGACTACAATATAAGATAAATTTCATTCTGGGTTTTTCATTATATCAGGAGTTATGATCAATTTTGTAACCACTGGTATGGCCATTTTTTGCTATCTTCACAAATAATTTTTTTTTTATATGCATCTTTGTCATATTAACAGAGTTACGTCATATTCACAGAGTTAGTTATCAATTATTAGATGCCTAAGTATTATATTTGAATGCTTTTAATATATACTCGTGTATTAGAATCATTAATTCTATAGATATGTGTTAAATCCTACCTACAAGAAAAAATGAACTTTCAGTAATTTTTTATTTAAAATTATAAATATTTTTAAAGCTACCTACCTATGTATTTAATTTATAATTTGCTATGGTCAATGGTGGCAGAGCCACTACCAACAGTTAAGATACCTGCATAACTGCTGGTATCCCCATCGCCTAAGGGGCCACTCCTGATAGCTCAGCAAAAAAGCCACAGGTCCCACCCAATCTCCCAAAATGAATTTATTCTTTTTATAATAATTTAGGAATCAATTTTTTTCTGCATTATTTCTGTTGATTTTAATTGTTCATTTTGAGATAGTTTGTAAGTTCTTCCTGTTGCTGTTACAGGCTCAACAATGCTCAATATGTCATCTAATGGCAATACTAATACATCTGGTTTTCTTGGATATTTAAATGAATTTGATGGTCCTTCTGGTTCTAGGAATGTTATTTTAACAGTCATTTTCTCAACATTGGTATCCAATACATACCCTAAGTACCATTTGTCATCATACTTAGCAGTGACAAATCCTTTTACATCCTCCAATAATATTGCCTCTGTATAGGATATTTTCACTTTCTTGAATTCTGATGCAGATGATATTGTTTTCACTCTTAGTTCATTTTCATTAACTGACTCAAAACTGTGTAATTTTTGGGTACCAATTATTGCAGAGGCCTGGTCAAATCTTTCTTGCAAATAATTTTTTTCTTCAATGTATTCACTATTTGGGACATATGAAAATTTGATTCCCTTAATGTGTCTTTCAGCAAAATCAAAGAGCTGTTGAGGAGTCATTATCTGATCATTATATGCTCTTTGCAGGCTAGCTTTTGCTGCTAGTCTTTTTACTGTGCCCCTACACCATCGCATGGTCCTTTTCCATGAGATGTAGCAAAGAAATGCCATTCTGCTTCCAATCCAAAATCTGATTTATGGTGACATAAATTAATAAAGTTTTTAAAATTTTTATATTGTGACGCAGCTCCATCAGAAAAATATATAATTTTTGTTATTGGGAATTTGAGTTCTTTTTTAAAAAATTCAATAAGTTTTTTTCAAATAAATGGACTGCAACAGTGTCATGCTTCAAGCAGTTTGAAATCACAACAAAACTTATGTGTTGTGTTTCCACAGCTTCTTTGTAGTAGGAAAGAAAGGGATGTAATGTAGCTTGGGAGTTATTCCAGTGGTACCCTTGTGCTGCATCCTGAAGAAGGAATGAGTAATTTTCAGCAAAATTGCATACTACTAAGATTTCACCATCTTTTAGTTCTTCTTTTTTAGTTGAACAAAATTGTGCCTGCTTTTTTGCTATGAAATCATGTTTTTTTAAATTGAGAAGACTTAAGGTAAAAGTGTCTATAAATTCTTCAGTTGTTCTTGAAACAAGCTCTAAAGTTGAGCGATCAGTTGAGAGCCACTGCTTGTAATTTACCTCATCAATCATATTGTCATCCAAAATTTTAGTAACATATAGTTTTAGTTTGTCTATTTTAGAAAAACATTCTGAGCATTCATCAAAATAGCACTCATAAGTTGGAGGGTCACATGTAATGAATGATAGACATGTTTTGTAATCATCTAAATGCAGGTCACTTTCTTTTGTCAACTGTGGTAGCCTTGTACCAATAATCATCAGTTTAACATTTTGATGATGTGTGCAAACACACACACTGTGAGTTCCTGCACCACCAGCTAATACACACTCGTTGGGTCTCAGCTCAGCAAATTTTGAAAAGCCAATCTTAGTGTCTGGGTATTTTGTTTTAAATAAATGATAAATTTCTTTTAAATTTCCCCAAATTAAGTATTTTTGCTCATGAGTTTTCTGTCCATCTTTTCTAACACTCTTGAAATCTTTTTTCCCTGGCATAATTCTGCTTACTTCTTCATTTTTAGAAAAGTCTTCTACTACTTTAATTGTTTCTGATGGAAATGTACCTTTTCTTTTGCTTGGCAATGACATTATTCCTTCTTCCATTGCTAATTTTTTAGCTTGTCTGGCCATGTAATTAGTAACATTTAATTCAGATTTAATTTTGGATAAGCTCCAGCTTTTTGGCAAAACAGTTAAGATTTGCAGCTGCTCAGACCTTTTACTAGTAGTTTGAAATTTCTCCTTCAGTTGATTTATCATTTCTCACCATCTTTACTTGATTCTGTTCTAGAAGACTCTGTGTCTTGATCCAAGGGTAATGGATATTTTGTTGCAAAGCCTACAGTTCTGAGTTTACTTGAAATGGATTTTTGAATTTTATTCATTTTATCTGAACTATATTTTTTTACTACATCCATTTTAAATTTCTTGACTGGTGACTCGCCAATAGCTATTAATGATTTATTTAATTCAGTTAAGGCTTCTTGTGATTCTTCCTGTTCAGTAATTGGCTCAATTTCCATTCTTTCTTCTGAAAGGCTTGGATTCGTATTTTGAGATGAAGAACTATCATCATCAGCTATTTTTTTTCTGCAGTTATCATAGATTTTTTGGTCCTTAAAATTTTTTAATTTTGGATATTCTCTTATTAAGTCTTCTGAAATTAGTCTCAGATTTTTCTTTATTAATTTTTTGTGACCTTTGTAAGGATCGCAGCCATACTTAATATTTAAAAAATGCTTTCTCTTCTCATCCATAATAATTTGTTAAAATACAAATAATTGGTAATGCAAATTATTAATTACTTTTTTATCTAAATATTAAACTTTCTGAAAAAAAGAAAAAATTTTAAATTAGCTTTCATAGTTTATAAAGTAACACCTAATAGGTAAAATTTATAACATAAAAATAGGTAAAAATTGGCATACCAATGGTTACAAAATTGATCATAACTCCTGATATAATGAAAAACCCAGAATGAAATTTATCTTATATTGTAGTCTAAAGGCATATATATTTATAAAAAAAATTATACAAAAATTTATTGATACCAATATATTTTTTAAAGGTCAAAAAAACTTTTTTATCAAAAATTAATTTTGCTGTTAAAAATGTTTAGAGCAACCCTTAAGCTTTAAAAAAATACATAATTCATTGTTTTATGTGCTATAATAAGGGAGAAATAATTTTTTTTCAAATGCTGGTATCAAGAAATTTGACATTTTTTCTCAACTTTGACAGGTTATAACTTTTGAGCTATTCAAAATTGAAGGCTGGGAAGTGTCTCATTGTTTTTCTCTCATCGAATTCAACCTGTATACCAATTTTCATCAAAATCGGTGATGGTGACTTAAAATTTTCCCCCAAAATTGATTGATTTCATATGGAATGACCCAATAACGAAAGAAAAACATTTGCAAAACGGGTCCTTTTTATAAGCTACGATGTTGCCAGTAAGAAGCTGTTATCGTTCGCATAAACTTTTTTATCAAAAATTAATTTTGCTGTTAAAAATGTTTAGAGCAACCCTTAAGCTTTAAAAAAATACATAATTCATTGTTTTATGTGCTATAATAAGGGAGAAATAATTTTTTTTCAAATGCTGGTATCAAGAAATTTGACATTTTTTCTCAACTTTGACAGGTTATAACTTTTGAGCTATTCAAAATTGAAGGCTGGGAAGTGTCTCATTGTTTTTCTCTCATCGAATTCAACCTGTATACCAATTTTCATCAAAATCGGTGATGGTGACTTAAAATTTTCCCCCCAAATTGATTGATTTCATATGGAATGACCCAATAACGAAAGAAAAACATTTGCAAAACGGGTCCTTTTTATAAGCTACGATGTTGCCAGTAAGAAGCTGTTATCGTTCGCATAAACAAAAAATATGAAAACAAAACAAAAAACAATAAAAGATATCAAGAAACCTTACCTAACTTAGAAAAAAAACTATAAATGAGCAGAGCGCAAATATTTAGTAAATAATAGACTAAAAGTTACAAATCCCCAAAAGAACAAAAAAAATATAACGCAGTGATTTTCACATCTGACGCTACTGTCTGATGTCATAAGAGATATGCCGTAGCCCAAAATTGTAGCCGACTAACAGCGCCATCTACCGTGTGCCTCAAATCTGAAGTATTACCCCTGATCCTTCTTGGTTACTTTGGGCAGGGTGTTGTTATTCTGAACTGTGTAACCTGGTATTGGTGGCTGGTCGGGTATTCTGCTTAGCCACTGGCTTTGTTCTGGAAGGTTGTCTTACAGGAAGCTCCTGATTCTCATTGTAAGTTAGGTAAGGTTTCTTGATATCTTTTATTGTTTTTTGTTTTGTTTTCATATTTTTTGAGAAGAGATGCAAGTGTGCGATTGAAGGGTGAGATTAGTGCTAAGAGGGTGGAAGATAGGGCTAGGACTGGGAACAGTGGGGAAGTTGTGAGTGATGATGAATGGTGGGTGAAAATGGATAGGATAGATAAGTTAGGACAGATTAGGTGTTTGAAAATGAAGGACATAGAACCTGTTAGGTTGACCAACAGATTAAATGTCCTGAGAGAGGAAGAGTGTGAAAGTGATTTGCCTGGTGTGATTGCGGATGAAAGCAGGATGGGTGGTAGTGTGACTGAGAGCAGGAGGGAGGGTAATGTTAGGCCAAGACAATAGGAGAATGACTGAGGTGCTAGTGATAGGTGACTCTCAGATTAGGTATTTAGATAGGAAGTTGAGTGATAGCAAGTGGAAGGGAATGAGAGTTTGTCTGCCGGGTGCTGGTGTAAGTGATGTTTGTGAGAGGTATGATAGGCTGGTTTCTGGGTGTGAGAGGGATGCAGTTGTGATTACGCATGTGGGAGTGAATGATGTAAAGAAGGTGGGTACATGTGAGTTACGTGAGCAGTATAAAAGGTTAGTTGAAAGGATGAGTAAAAGCAAGGTAAAAGGTGTTGTTTCTGGTGTGCTTCCGAGAATGGATGTGGGGATGGAATGGTTGTCTCGTGCAATGGTTGAATGAATATGTGAAAGGTTTGTGCGAGGAGTCAGGATGGGTGTTTGTAGATGTTTGGCGTAGGTTTTATGGGAATTAGGGTTTGTATGCGATGGATGGACTCCATCTGAGCCGAGATGGGGTTGAGGTTTTGTGGCGGGAATTAGATAGTGCTATTAGGTCTTTAGAGGCGGGAAACTAGGTTTTTATAGTGGTCAGGGAAATTTAATGGCTCAAAGTGAGGCAGAGAAAGGAAGCAAACACAGATTTGTAGAAGGTAGGCAGGCTAATGGAAGTGCTTTAGGGTTAAATTACTTGAGTAGTGATAGTGGTCAGGGAAATACAAGAGTACAGGGTCGCGGAAGGAGAGAAAAGGAGATGCAGAGGAGATAGGCCCTCATGTGCTTCAGGAATAGGTGGGCTGAGTTGTCTTTACACAAATACTTGTAGTCTTAGAAATAAGAGGGATGAATTATTTAGTTATATCATTCATGAAGATATAGATATAATATGTATAGTTGAATCATGGGTTAATGAAAATATATTTGATGATAATGTAAGTGAATTTGAACTACGTCCTCTGGATGTAGTTTTCCTGGGAGTTTGGGTGCCTTAAAAAAGAGGCCGTTTGACTCGGATGACCTATGATGAGCCCTTGTGGCTTTTGTCATCTGTTATATTATATTGTGGGGGACTTTGATTTTGTCTTTCCCTGGTGATGGTGCTTTTTGTGGGTGGGTTTTGACGGAGGCGGATAACCTTTGATAGGCCCTTGTGGCTTTTGTCATCTGTGAAATTATGTTATGTTATGACTCCAACAGGCATTGAACCGCGTCTCTTGCTATGCCGAAGCGCACAGGTTTCGGTTTTCTTTGGCCAAGACTAAGGTGGTGCACTTCTGCCGCCATCCACGGCTTCACCCCGACCCAGATTTGTTTCTTAATGGGATGCGCAGGATGTCGTGGGATCGCACCGTTCGTCGCTCTTGTATTCAACTGACGCCTCACCTGAGAGGCTCATATTCGCAGCCTTAGGGTCTCTTGTACCCGCGCCATGGACATTCTCCGTTCCGTGACGTTCAGCGCTGCCATACTTTTTTATCGATCCTTTGTTCGTTCGAAGCTCGACCACAGATGTGAGTTTTATGCATCCGCAGTCAAGCGTTTATTGCGGAAGGTGGATTCGATCCACCACACCGGCCTTCGCCTTGCGACCGTTGCCTTCCACACTTCCCTCATTGAGAGCCTGTTGGTCAATGCTGTCACTGCATCCACAGCTGATCTCGCTGGTGCCAATGCCGCCGAGAGATGTCAGACATACCCTAAGCCCTCTGGGTTTAGGGCCAGGAAACTCCTTCGAGAGCTAGATATAGCTCTCGGACCGGTGGCTCCCCTGATTCTGCCCAGGACGCCACCCTGGAGGATACCACATTTGGCTATTTGTCGCCACGCCTCTGCTCCCAAAGCTTGTACGGCGCTGGAGTATTGCGTTCGACCTTTTTGGAGCACACCTTGTCTCACGCTGGAACCGTGCCAGTGTATACGGATGGCTCCAAGTCCGAAGAGAGGGTCGGCTTCCACGCCATATTCCCTGTTTGAAGTCAGCGAGGCGCTGCATCTGTCTTCACGGCCGACTTCGTGGCAATACACCACTCGGTACGGGAGATTATGCAATTTGCCCAGTTCGGAGACCGGATTGTGATCTATAGCGACTCACAGAGCGCCCTGACTGCTCTCGGGGCATTGGAATCTCCGCATCCCCTGGTTTCGCGATATCCATGATGCCATGGTTTTGGTGAGCCGGGCGGATGTCTAAATTATCTTCTGCTGGGTTCCTGGACATGTAGTAATTTGGGGGAATGTGGGCGCCAAAGAGTCTGCGAGGACTCTGCGACCGGACCAGCATTTCGCTCTTCCTCCCACTGACTACATGACAGGAATATGGGCAGCTCTTCGGACTGCTTGGCAAAGATTGGAGACGGTCGAACGGAATTTAAAGTTGCGTGCCATTGCGCCGCGACTGTTCCCATGGACCTATCCCCCAATGCCGTGACAGCTTCAGGTCGCTTTCTGTCATCTTCAAATCGGACACACTCGTGTGATGCATCTCTATTTGATGGAGCGCTCGCCTGCGCCCTATTGTGATGACTGCGTCGTCCCCCATACTGTTCGGCACATTCTTGTCTAATGTCCCAGTCTGGGTGATCTTCACGCACGTTACCTGTCCCGGTACCGGGATGGGCAGGGTCTCTACTGCCTGTCCCTTGTACTTGGGACGAGTGCATGCACATTGACTGGTGGACTTGTTGACTTTTTGGGGGGAGGCCGGCCTTCTCCCTTTTATTTAATTAGATTTTGTTGTTTTTTGTTATTGGTTTTCTTTTTAGGTCGCACTTGCTTCCTAATTGTCAATCTTCCTTTTTACCTTTTTTCTCTTTTTTTCTTCCAAATATTTATTTTAAAGTAGCCTAGAACTAGGCTGTTTGTTTGTTGCGACTTATGCCCAAGTGGGCATAAGCCCCTTAAAAAAAAATGTTAAAAGCGAGAGGTTGTTTAGTAGAGATGGCACAATTTATTCACCTAAAAGGAATATACCTACTCTCTGGAATAATGCTAGATTTTAGAAAAAAGTTCCCTAAATAAAAGTTATTCTTAATTGTCATTATTAATAACTAATAAGTGTTTTATAATCTTTTAGATGTATGGTACATGTCTTATATACTGCATTTACCATAGTATACTACTATACAATAATACCATGTACTATACCAGTGATGGTAAAACTGATGCTAGGTGTTTCATTACTTTTATATCTCATTTTTACATTGTTGTGTGGCACTTCTAAATTTATATTTTTAAATAGTATATTATAATATGACTTTAACACACAAGTATATGAATATATATGCTATGTTGTACAATAAAAAAATAAAAATATAAACTGACCCATTTAACTTCTCTTGTGAACCTGAATTTTTCCAGCCAATTCCTTTATGTCAGCCGATAGTTAATTGTCTTTAAATGTAAACATGCAGCACTTGCCTCGTCAGTTAATCTACTTCTTCTGTTGTTTTTGGTGTAGTTAAGAGATGAGAAGAGTCTCTCACACAAATACATAGAAGAAAAAAATTTAATACTGCTTTGGCATGATGTTTAAGAACACTAAATTCTTCGGGAATGCTTTCCCAAATGACCAACAATTGATTGTCTTGATCGCTGTAAACTCCCCTCAATTGATCTTTTTTAAGTGTTTCTAAATTACCTCTAAGAGTGATGAATTTTGCTTCCAAATAGAACTGGATTGAAGTTCTAATAATTCTATTTCAAGTTCTTCTATTATCAGTCGTTCAAACATTCGTTTTCATTTTTCAAAATTAGCTTCATCTGGGTGCTTAATGAAAAGCAATATTTCTTTAAGATCTCTAAACTGAAAATAATCTTGATGAAAATTCATCTTTCAAAGAATGTAAAGCTGGCAAAAAGAAGTCTTCATTGTGTTCGATATCATTCTCATTCTCACATGACATCTCAAACACTACTAGTTGCCACTTGGTACATAATTGCTATTTGTTTAGCTTGATTTCATACATAAGTACTAAATTTGGTACATTAGCACTGAAATAAACAGACAACAGATGATGGATGCTACCAGTGTCATATGCAGCCATGCACGTGTTTTCAATGTCGAAGGTACTCAGTGTCACGCGTGTCATAGTTTTGCCACCACTGTACTATACCATTTTATATACTATTACATATGTCATAAAATGCAGGAAATTACAGTTTTATGAGGGTATAGTTTATTTTCTTATATAGTATTGCTACTTAATTGTCATTTCAAATTCTCAGGAAAAGGTTTTGATTTTAAAATGAAATTTCTGATTATTTTTATCCTCATGTTAACTTTTAAAAGTAAAAAGTATGTATCAGAATGATCTCTGATGCAGATTTGATTCCTGATCCCATTTAATCATTGCATCACTTCATAATCTTTTTAATGGTAATCCGTTCTAAACAGCTAATCTGTATCAACCCAGTGGCAAATGACTGAATAGCCAAAAATGCAAGGTTTTACATATTGGAAAAAATAATAAAATGGGGAATTTAATTATGAAATAGGACACTATCTGGGACACACTGGTAGAAAAAAAGATCTAGGAATAAGTATTAACAGCTCTAGAGTTTTCCAAATATTTTGGTAACCAGAAATAGAGCAAATAAGGTTTGGCAATTGAGACTGGATTTGGATGTATGAAATGTAAGGCACTCTGTGACTAAGATATTTTGTGGTTGATTTCAAAGTGTTATAAAGGTAAATTTAGTGGGGTTCACTTGGGTTAGGAATGGAGATGTTGTGCATTGAATAGGAGAGGCACACAATTTGGCGATAAATTGTGTGCTCATCATATTCTTTGATTGGGAGAATTTTGGTTTCAGTGTGGAGGTGGGAGGCAGTTTCAATATAGAGGGCAATATTTTGGACTATTTGAATTATGTGTAGCTTTTTGCTAGGTAGGGATGGAACCCAGGCTGGTGATGGACAATTTAGGGTGGTACAAATAAACTAATGAGATTTCTTTTCTAATGGTTTTTTTTTTTTTTTTTTTAGGAAAGAGGCGGTCTAAATATTTATAATCACGAGAATTTGGCCCTCAAATTAAAAATGGACAATGAATTTGATTTGATCTATGTGGTAATATATCAAAAAATTCTACAGTTATCATATGTGGATAAGTTTCTCTCAGATGTTCACAAGGAATTTAGGGACAAATATAAAGAACCCTTAGAGAACAACTTATATTATCAGGTAAGAATTTAATTTTTTATAAATATATTAAAACTGTTTTATAATATTTAGTTTTTTGTCACTGATGATTTATTTTCAATTATGATTAATATTTAATATTGGTCTTGCTGATCCATTTATATATATATAGATATACGAGGGACGGTCAATAAGTTCTGCAATTTGGATATGAGGAAAAGTGTTTTATTATTCAATATAACTACTCTCGACTTCAATGCACTTGAGCCACTTGTCCTGAGGCTTCGAATTGCCGACAACCAAAAATCTCCCGACTGCTGTTCAACCACTCTTGGACGGTGAGCTGGACATCTTCATCGTCCCCAAACCGGCTTCCACGCAGTGCAACCTTGAGCTGGCGGAATAAAAAGTAGTCACTAGGGGCCAGATCTGGACTGTAGGGGGGGATGGTTGAGCTTTTCGAATCTGCACTCGCGCAGGGCAGCTTGTGCAACTCTGGCCTCCGAACTTTGACGACGTTGAAGTCGATCATGGGGCGTGGGGTTTCTAGGGACCCAACAGGCAGAGACATTGCTCATGGCCAAATTGTCGTGGAAGTTCTCGCTCGATTTCTTCAACCTTCACCCATCGATTTTTGAGGATCATCCTCTCCACATGGGCCACATTGTCCTCGTTGGTCACATCTGATGGATGTCTTGGATGGGGGTCATCTTCCAGGGACTCACGACCATGGTGGAACTCCCTATTCCAGCGAGCAATGGTTGCATAGGAAGGGGCAGTGTCAGTGTATACTGCAACCATGCATTCATGGATCTCTTTTGCATTCTTACCTTCCTTGGTCAAAAATTTGATCACTGCGCGGTGCTCAACCTCCTCCATTGTTGAAAAATTTGTGACTGACGATCAGCGATCAGCTACTGCTTCTTAAATAGACGAGGCAGGAGCGTGCGGCTGCAGGTCCTGACTTTTCATAACTTGTCCTAACACCCCCACAAACAGCCATCCCCCTTCCTCTGTTTTGCCCTACCGATTCGGAAAAATTATTGACCGCCCCTTGTAAGTACTCACTAATTTCCTTTAGAATGAGTTTTTTGATATTAAAGAGCATTCAACAATCTTTCTTTTTATAACATCATTGGAGTGATAAATAAATTTAGCTGAATGCCAGGTAATTAAATGGTCATTTTCAAACATATAAACAAAAAGTGCATTATTATTTTTACCTCTGTACATTATATTTATGCTGATTGATATGGACAGACACTTGCTTGCCTTTTTGTCTAAAATATTTATCTGATTTCTCAAAACTGAACTCATTCAGCTCATTTATTTGTTCCACCAAAATCTCCACACTCTCACTAATTATCGTTTCATTCAATTCTTTCCTCTTCAGCCATTTCTTCTTTCAGCATATCACAAATATCAACTTTCCACTCATCTATCTACTCACTTTAATTCACTGACTCAACCTTTCTTTTGCATTCTCTACACAATTTGTAGACTGAATGCATTACTAAATTCTCAACTCACTCTAGTGTTCACATAACTTCATTCTCCCTTTCTAACACACATGTCACCCCATTCTCCCACACTTTCTTAACTGCATACATTCTTTCCAACTTATCACTCAATTTCAAAACATTATCTTCCTTTTTCCACTCGCCTTCAAAACTTTCTCACCTATTTCAAGAGTGAAACTTCTCATTTGCTCTCTCAACATCCATTCAAACACTCCATCCGCAAACCTTTCCTCTTTTATTCCTTATCAATCACAAAGTTGCCCAGCATTAATTATTTTTTAATTCTATTTTTGAAAAGCTGATTTTCATAAATGTCAACATCTAATTTGAATACCTTCAAAATCTAGGCAAAGTTACCCCACTCCAATCTTAATATTGAGAATAATGTTAATGGGGGTATTAATCTTTCAGCACTTTGACTTTTCAACTGAATATCATATGTTACTACTCGGTGCTGAAGAGCAAGCAAAGTTAGTGAAGTCAATCACTAGAGCTCCCAGAACATTTGAACAGTCTGAGAAATCCAAAAAGACTGTTGATTCCATGATTGAAAAACGTTCTATTGATAAATCAAAGAAAGTATCTAAGAAAAAAGAAGGTAAGATTAATATTCATTTTAGTTTTTAAAGAGAGAATTGAACCTTGAGTTGACATAATTCACTTGTGTTGAACACCTTTAAAAAAGGTGTATGGTTTATTTCAGTACTGATTAATTTCTTTAGATTTTTTTAACCATAAATTTAAAGCGAGGGAAGAGGAAGGGTAAATGTTTACCCAATCTTATGTGAGTCTGACCTTTTTACAATATTTTTTTGTTGGCAGGTAAAAAACCTTCCAAGGGATTTGGAGAGTGCAATAATAATGATAATAATGGTAAGTAAAATGGAAACTTGATTCATTCCAATTAGCATTTCAAGATTTAGACTTTGCTTGTTTTGTTATAGCACTATTATTAAGAAAGGAAATTTGGCATAAAAAATTGAGAGGTGACTTTGTGCTTGGTAAGTCATAAAGAAGTTGTTAGTGGTATTGATGCATTCTAACCTCACTTTTGGAAAAGCAATTGTGTAGTTGGTGATCCTAATAATTTATCAATTCACAGATTATTTAAACTTATGTGACCCAATGTTTATCACTTTATCACCTTGGCATTTTAACCTATTCTATTTTGGTTGATTTTGTGTGATGTTACCAAGGCAATAGAATTTTGGGCACCTGAACTCCTTGTGCAAATTTGATTCTTGACACTTTGATCCTCCTGGCTATATATAGCCTAGCCAAGTGGAAACACTACTTCCAATTTTAGTGAAGTTAAGTACATCAGGTGTGGTTTGTTGCTGGATGAAGTCCCAATTTGGGTTGCTTTCCCAAGAGATGGAAGGCAACTAAATAACAAATCTCCGGTGATAACTAATGTGGAACAGAAATCATTTGAATAAGTCAAGAGATTGACTTCATTGTTTGCCTTTTTTCCCTCGGTTTATAATAGTTTGCATTCTTAGAAGAGAATTCAGGAAAACATGGCAATCATTTGGAGCTATAAAGTTACTTTTAAATAATTAAATTAGAGTTTATGGCATGAAATGGATGGGACAGAATATATGAAAATGAGTGTCAGGATGTGCGAATGGAGCAAGGGGATGATATATGATAAATGTGTATGGGGCTTTCTGCCAATGCATGAACCCTGCCTCTATGAGGTGCTACAGCACATAACACCCAATTGCTATAAAGGGCCATTCTGTTTGGAGAAGATGGGTGGCTTTGTGCTTGATATGGCATAGAGGGGTTGGCTAGTTTAATTGGCATTGATGTGTATTGACCCCCGCTGTGGAGTGTGTTAAAAGGTAAAGGATAATGATAATTAATTGGTATTATTGTTTACTTTTTAAGGTAAAATTGAGAATGAAGAAAAGTTTGATGTTTCTGAATTGGTTGACAAACTTTCTGCCCCACCCCTTGAGGAATTACTAGAAGAAGCAGAGGAAGTAAGTTTGCATTAGTTATTCAGAGCAAAAGGGAGTAGGTTGACACCATGACCATGAAGGGATGCTTCTGCTTATCTTCCTCTTGGCTTTTCCTTACCGATCAATCAACATATATTTTTCTGATCAGCATCGGCATATTTTTTGTGATTTACCGAGCCTTTATGCCACTTAACATTTTTTTCTCTTAATATTGTTGGTGATCCCCCCCAAAATATTCACTGAAGTTTGCAATTTAATTTCTTCACAGTGGTACACTACGGTTATGTGATTTTATCATCACTTGCCTACATTTATTTTCATATTACTACAAAAGTTTCATCAACTCTCACTTACTATTTTTTCTATTCAAATGTTTTATAATGGTTGGTTAAAAAGTGTTAGAAGAATTTCCAGTGATTAAAGTGAATGTTATTAGTGTGATTAGGATAAAAGCTTGAAAATTAGATCAACTGGAATAAAGAAAGTTAATGGACTTCCTAAGAACGTTAGTGGACTTCCTAAGTTTGTGACCATTCCAGAAAATGTTGAGTCACTAAAATGAGTATAATTAAAATGGTGGGTACATTTATCCCTTCCTACAATCAGTATATAAATAAAAAGTTGCTACACACCTTTTTTACCATCATTTTATAAAAATTTGTAATAGAAAAACGGTGGTCAGCAGCACTTGTATTGGAAATTGAAAGATTTCTATGTTTCGCTTTGAGGTTATCACAAAATTTATGACTTTATCATCTTTTACATTCCTCAAGCCAGTAGAGAGGATTTTTTTATATTATATATAGCGTGCAAAAAACATAATAATTTATATTTTCTGCTAATTTTGCTTGACCAACCTAAATGATCATCATTTGGTCTGCTTATCCACGCTGATAGGCAGGCAAAGTTGGAAATCATATTGCAAAGTGATGTGATTAGACTTGCAGTCTTGAAGCCTTGTTATTCCTAAGAGCATTATAAGTGGCTATAATAGTTGAGCTTTACCTAATGATTTGAAAATTTACCAAAGCTCGGCATCAGTACATCACTAGACTCTCACTGCTGCCTTATGAACTTTGCCTTTTAGTTTTATGGGAACTCCTGTCACAAATTACTCCTGAAGACCCTTCTCCAGTTATACCAGCCACATTGGATACAGTGGTTTATTTCTTCTCTCATTTCTCCTGTTTCTTCGACTATAGACCCAGGGTATTTAAAATACCTCGCTCTTTTCAATCTTGTTCCAGGACCCAGTCAAAGCGAAGCCTGCCGATCACCATCCTCATCAGTTGTCATCTATTCACTCTTCTTTCTACTTATCTGCATCCCTCCATTCTCTATCATTTACCTCCACCCCTCTAAGATATTTTGCAAAACTTCTCTGCGACCAAGATTGTCATCAGCATAGAAAACACACTAGGGTGGTTCCTCTCTCACTGCTTCTGTCAGAACATTCATAATGATGTTAAAAAAGTAATGGGCTTAGGGTGGATCCTTGGTGAATCCCAACCTTCCCCTTTGTGTTTCTTCTATCTTACCTACCACTCCAGCCTCCATTTTAATCACTTATCATCAAAACTTATCTTGTGCCGTTTTTGTACATTCTTGTTCCTGGCAGTTTGAAATGTCCTCTCAGACCCACCGTCTGTAATGGATGAAGTTTTACACAGAGCTCGTTGGCCTACTTGATGCAGTCATATTTCTTATCTCAAGGCCAAGGCCCCTGGTTCAATCAAAGCAAGCATGGACATAAAACTGCAATGTATGTGAGAGACCTCCCACATAACCAATCATAATCCTGCTATCTTTTTCCTACCCACCTTCACAGTGCAACATATCCACTCTCACCTCCCTTCTCTCACTGACATAGGCAGAAATGTTACCACCTTGTAATAAAGGGTTTCGCAATACCTGGAAAGAAAAATACTAACCATTAATTGTCCTTATCTATATGTGAATTTCATTATCCTGTAAGTGAAAGGTGGATGGCCCAACATAGTAGGTGTGGCGAGTTTTATACTTGTACTCCCTGCCCTGCCCCCTAATTTGATAGGGATAAGTCAAGTTAAGGAGCAAGCAAAGGGTGCTGTGATGTGGTGTGCATGGCATCCCTTCTACCCAGGGATGGGAACTAACCGGGAAACACATCGCGCCCCATCTGTACAAAGAGCAAATTTAGCGTGGATTAATGATGGGGGGGCTCTGTGCTTGATAGAGCATAAAGTGTGTGTTGGGGGGGGGGGGTAGTTTGTAGTGTCATTGATTGTGCCATTTGTCCCTCACATCGTTGGTGAGATCCCCCAACCAGATAAGAAAATTCTCATAAAGGTCAGAATGACGATCTAGTGAGCTCTAATATGTCCAGGTAGTAGCAGCAATTATAAAACCCCTCTGACCTCAAGTCTTTAAATGCATTACCATGGTGAGGATAAGGAATTTTACATCATCTTTTTCCCCATTAGAATAAAGTGACAAGTGTGTTGGAGAATGGCACTTCACAAGTTGATGAAATGGTCGACTCCAAGGAAGAGATTCGCCTCAAGCTGGAGAAGCTGCAGAAACGAGGAACGCCAAAGGCTAATAAAACCAAGAGTCCCAAGCCTGCAAAAAAGGTGCTCCTTTTAAGTGAGATTAAATATAAGTAATTGGATTTGAATGAAATGATATGCATTGTTGTAATAAACATAAGCCATTTTTCATTACTACTTAGTAATGGTGACTTGGAGAGTCATCATTATATTATATTTAAGGTAAAAGAAATTATGGTTTATTTGATGCAAGATGAACTTCCAGCTCCTCTCAATATCCTTCAGGATTTAGATCACCTGGTACCCTCAAAGCCAGTCTTATTTCCTTAATATTTTTAGTAGTATTGTATTATGAGGAGGTGGGGGGGGGGGTAGATTGTAGGGGGAAAAGTATATATAAATGGCTAATGTAAGGTCATGGCTAGCAAGTCACCACCTATCCAAGCTAGTCATTAATAGGATTATTATTTTTTAAAAAGTGGGTTCTCATCCCATACGTGAGCGCATTCACCTTCATGGTGTGCAGCTGCTACTCCATAGGTGTATTCTTACTCTCTTATTTTGAGTAGTTTACAAATGGATGAAGTGGGGGGGGGGAAAGGGTTGCATACATTCATTGTAGCTTGTTCTTTTGGTATTGTTTTGATGCATTAACAGTGCATGATAAATTCCTAGTATGACGAACATTGTGCTGCTTTCCTTTTTCTTTTTTTAGAATTTCATTTGCTATTCAGTTGAACCCTGTTGGCAATTTAAACCTCAGTTTTTACTTAATTAGCCACTGAATTTTGGCCCTGTGGAATGTTTATTTATTAAACAAATCCATATCCTGAAGAGTATTGCCCCCAAACAGACACCCCTGTTTAGGGGCTATGTGAATATGAATTGCACCAAGAATGCCTTCCAGACATCCTCACAAACAATAAGCGACCTTTCTGCTGTCTTAGCGATTTTTCACAACTTAACTCAAGCTTGATTAGAAAAGTTCAAGAGGATGGTAAATCACTATGCTGCATTCTCTGATGCACATTTTCAAAATAATGACTCCACTTCTCCATTCATGAAATTCAATACACGAGTCAATGAAAACCACTATACTCATGAACCTTTATATGCTTCACCCCACACCAGTTTTAAGGGCAAACATCTGCTTATCAGTAACCCTTGAAACCCACCTGTGTCCTACAAGCTGACTTTTCAGTGATGCTTCTGCCTTCTTACAGAACACAACCATCATTACAGATTGTTCATGTTCCACCCAGAGTTCATTAGTCATCTGGTTCTGCCCAGGACGCCACCCTGGAGAGTAGTACCACATTTGGCTATTTGTCGCTACGCCTCTGTTCCCAAAGCTTGTACAGTGCTGGGAGTATTGCGTTCGACCTTTTTGGAGCACACCTCGTGTCACGCTGGAACCGTGCCAGTGTATACGGATGGCTCCAAGTCCGAAGAGGGGGTCGGCTTCCACGCCGTATCCCCTCTGTTTGAAGTCAGCGGGGCTCTGCCAGGCTCTGCGTCTGTCTTCACGGCCGAGCTGGTGGCAATACACCACTCTGTACGAGAGATTACGCGACGTGCCCGGTTCGGAGACCGGATTGTGATCTATAGCGTCTCATAAAGCGCCCTGAGTGCTCTCGGGGCATTGGAATCTCCACATCCCCTGGTTCGCGATATCCGTGACGCCACGGTTTTGGCGAGCCTAGTGGATGTTGAGATTATCTTCTGCTGGGTTCCTGGACATATAGGAATTGCGGGGAATGAGGGCGCCAAAGAGTCCGCGAGGACTCTGCGACCGGACCAGCGTTTCGCTCTTCCTCACACCGAGTACATGGCAGGAATACGGGCAGCTCTTCGGACTGCTTGGCAAAGAAGATGGGAGACGGTCGAAGGGAACTTAAAGTTGGACTCCCCGCTATTTAATGGAGCGCTCGCCAGCGTCTACTGTGAAGACTGCATTGTCCCCCAGACTGTTCGGCACATTCTTGTTGAATGTCCCAGCCTGGGCGATCTCCGCGCACGTTACCTGTCCCGGTACCGAGGTGGGCGTGGTCGCTACCGCCTGTCCCCTGCACTCGGGACGAGTTCGTGCCCATTGACTGGTGGACTTAGACTTTTTGGGGGAGGCTGGCCTTCGCCCCTTTATTTAATTAGGTTTTGTTTTTGTTGTTTTCTTTGTAGGTCGCACGCTCCTGCGCTGGGGGAAGAGCCAAGTTTTCCTGGGTCTTCCTGGTTGCCTTCTGCCTTCCTCAGGTAGCCAGCCTCCTCTGATCTCTCCGCGTGACCAAACCATCTGAGTCTCCTCAGTCGCAGCTCAGACTCCAGCTCCACTAGTCCACATCTGACGACCACCTCAGAGCTCCCGATGCGATCCTGCCTCTTCACACCAGCCATATATCGGCATACGTCGATCACATCATCTCAACACACTCTCGCTCTGTCAGGCGCTGCGTCTGTCTTCACCGCCGAGCTGGTTGCAATAAACTGCTTGGTACGAGAGATAACGCGACGTGCCCGAGTCGGAGACTGGATAGAGATATATAGCGACTCACAAAGCGCTTTAAGTGCATTGGAATCTCCGCATCCCTTGGTTCGCGATATCCGTGACGCCACGGTTTTGCGATATCCGCGAGCCGGGCGGATGTCGAGATTATCTTCTGCTAGGTTCCTGGACATGTAGAAATTGCGGGGAATGAGGGCGCTAGTGTGCCCGCGAGGATTGGGCTACTAGACCAGCCTTTCGCTCTACCTCACACCGATTACATAGTATAAATACGGGCAGCTCTCCGGGGTGCTTAGCAAAGAAGATGGGAGACAGTCGAGAGGAACTTAAAGTTGCCTGCCATTGCGCCGCAACTGTTCCCATGGACCTATCCCACAATGCCGCGACGGCTTCAGGTTGCTTTCTGCCGTCTCCGAATTGGACACACTCGTGGGACGCACCGCCATTTGATGGAGCGTTGCCTGCGCCCTACTTTGAAGACTGCGTTGCCCCTCTAGTTTGGACGATCTTCGCGCACGTTACCTGTCCCGGTACCAAACGAGCGGGATCGCTACCGCTTGTTCTCCCACGCCAAAGCGCGCCTCCTTGTTGCTTTTTTGCTTTGTTATTTTTTCTTTAGTCCTTGTCCTTTTTAGTGTTATTTGTTTCGTAATATAGCCTAGTAGTAGGCTGCAGGCAGTCGCCAGGTGGGCTCCCTTGAAAGAAAAGGCATACAAAATTTTCACTCATATTAGTCGCTGAAGTCCAGAGCACCTCTTATGACACCACTTCCCACACTGAGTACAGAGAATAGAATTGCTTCCCACTCCTCTGCCATATACTCCACATTGCCACCTCCCATACTCCATTCTTCTTCCTGGCTATCCCCCTGTCACTATTCCTTTAGTCTTACTGATGTTGATCTTTAGTCTTCTTTCCGTGTCTCTTCCACCTCTTGAACATGTCAATCTCTTCCTCCGTTGAGCTTGCAGTGAACACAAGGTCATCGGTATACAGAGGCTCCCACGGTCCTCGTCCTCTGCACTCCTTGGTCACCCACCTCCAGAACAGAGATGCACAGCAGGGGGCTGTGATGTCAAATTCCCCTCACCTGAGACCTGATTTCTCATATAGGGACATAACACACATGCTGATCCTCTTTTGCACTCCCTGTCTCCTGAGCGCTCACACTATCACCTCTTGGTACTCTATCAAAAGCCTTCTCCAAATCCACGAAAATGTGGTATAGAATAATAGGTTCTAATTTACATTGCTTGTTTGCACCAGATTATAGCAGCTCACATGTTTATTAATTTTGGATTTGCTATTGAGTCAAAGGATTTGCCTATTTGTAATGTCAAAGTTTTGTCCTGTTATCACCCGGTGAAGATTAATCTCCTTAATATTACTATCACATTCATGATATTGTAATAACTCTTCAATAATCTCCTCAGGACACATTGATATTATTATTTTACAATTTACCTCTGGCATTGCAATACTGCAATGGTCCTTTAGAATTATCCCTTTCCAAAATGGGCTTCTGGGTCCATTTCACAGAGCTCTTCTATGTTTAATTTTCCTAATTAATCATCTTTAGTGCATATGCCTTTTCCTTATGTTAACTTGTTTTTTGCCCTCCAGTGAATTTTTCTTTTCTAACAAAATTATTGCTTAAAAAATATTGACTATCGTTGTTATATAAATACAAAGCAGTGAATTTATTACGTGGGACAAAGATTTGCAGGCACTAATGATGTTTCTCTGCTTCAACTAAAGTATTGAGTAGCCATAGAATGTTCACATATGTTACTGTTGAAATATAGAAAGGGTTCATTATCTGACAAAATGTTACACACTCTTATTTTAGGGGAAAGAAGCTCGTGTTTGGGAACTAGATGGTCGCGATTCATCTAGTCTAGACTATTCCCGTAAAGCAGATGAGACCACTTCATTGGTACGACCTGATTTCCTTCCAGATCCCAACAAAGTAAGTCAAACTAAAGATTTAAGTCTGTTTCATCACTTGGCTTCCTGAGTTGTTATTCTTCAATGACACTTGTTTGTATTTTTTTTTAATTCTCTAACTTTTTTCCGATTTCTAGATTTTAAAATTTTTTTTCTTCGTTAATCCATTCTCCCACGTTATTTTCATGGATTCTTGACCCCAACTTACTTGCTGGCCCCTCTACCTCTATTCTGCCCCATAAGGGGCGCGGTGATTTGCCATCCTGGCCGCCGTGCTGACGGGATCCAGCGCTCCATCCGGCCCCAGCTTATAGCCTCTCTTCCTTCCTTCAGATAGCCTGTATTTCTCCCCTACTTCGTCGCTTTTCATACAACCTCTCCCAAAACTTTCAATGGTCAGCCTCTAATTTCACAGGGTAGATGCTGACCTTCTCAAGCCAACCGTCCCGGATCGGGGCTGAGGGGGGAGGGGACAATGTTCCCTAGCCCCTGAGCTCCGGTTCTGGATGTTTTTTTTTTAACAACCTGATTCATCCCCTCCATACCTTCCTCACATCCCTTTTCCTCTCCTCTTAACATTCTATCCATTTTTACGCCGCGTCTAAGGTGGAGCCGCCAGGCCACCAGGCGGGAGGGGTGGTCCCAAATGGCGGCGCCTGGCTCTGCCAGGCCTGTAAGCACCTCTTGCAGTGCGGGCAACTGCGAGAGGTGATGAGCAGTTGCATCCCGTAATAAAAAGAGGGTCACCATGCCCAATGATGAGTCTAACCAAAAAAACCCCTTTAACTCACCTTGTACAAACGACGGAGCCGCCCTCGGGCAGCTCCACAGAAAAAATGGAGGTCCCCTTCCCCTGTGCTTGCAGAGGGGACCCTCCATATTTCTTTAACCGGAGAGGAGGCTTATTCCTCTCCTACAACTACTGGTGTAGGGGACTCGCCCTCACCCCCTTCTCTGGAGGTGCTTTCGGGCACCTCCCTATTTCCAGCGGCAGTCCCTCCTTTTCTTTCTAAGGAGACTGCCAAGAAAGGCACCCCATTACAGACCGCCCCTCATTGAAACGGCTCGGTAGGGCAAACCCCCTTAGGGGGGAGAGGGAAGCTAGGCCCCTTCAGTCACTTCCCTCAAAAGACCTGCTGGCAAGAATATTGAACCTTGCCGTGGTCAAGGCCTGTGCCTCCCCACACCACCTGACTAGTGACAATGATGCCAACAGGACCTGCGATATCCTGGGAGGGGATGCCAACTGGAGGCCCCTCTTGTGATAGACATGGTCCTTGAGAAACCCCGCCTCAGGCGGTAGGGCCTTCCATAGGGGGTAATCCGGGCTCGGCGCCAAGCACCGAACCCGAACCCTATGCAAGGTCCTCCTCAAACGGCTGGGGTCTCCGAGACACTAAAAGGAGAGGAGGGATCTCCTCAAACCGGTGCCCCTGCGACCACCAGGACCTTCTCCATTTCAGAGAAAGACCTGGCTGAAGCCGGTCCATCTGGCCTCGGGGCTCCTACCGCCGGAGGGGAGAAGCGAGTTCATTCCCCGCCCTCCTCTCCAAAAAAGAAAAAAAAGACTAAAGAAGCCTCGGGGCTCCTCTCCATCCGCCGGGGCTGTGAGGATGGATGGGTCTGCTGCCACTTTGGCAAGCGACCAAGCCAAGATTGGCACATCCGGCCCCTCTGCTTCCCCGAGTGCGGAGCCCCTGACTATGACCAAGACGAAAAGTGAACAGGGCAGAGCCTCGATAACATCGGGGCCCCTGATTCAGAGGTTACCTAGTGTTTTGAGCCCGCTGGCTTCAAACGCTTCCTCGTTATTCGCTCCACTGATGGCAGCATGTTGGCCAAGGGCAACATGATCCTTCAGAGGAGATGATTAGCTAGTGCAATTGGTAGAGAGCTGAAGGTGACCCATTTTTTGGATGGGAGCCTTCTGGCGAATGCGGCGAATCCCGCCGAGGCAGCCAAGATAAGTGCTTCGGACACTTGATGGCACCCTGGTGAGTGTGACGCCGCTCTCTACCATGAACTTTGTGAAAGGAGTAGTTTATGCGAAGGAACTCATTGACTACTCCATAGAGGACATCACCTTAGAGCTGGCCTGACCATGTGGCGGTCAAGGTCTAACGTGTGATGAGAAAACAGGGAGGGGCCTCGAGACCCACGCCTACACTCTTCGTCACGTTCGACTGTGACAAGCTCCCTGAGTCGGTGCGTGCCGGTTGGTACTGCTACCGCGTTGAGGCATTCCTGCCACTGCCGCGGCGGTGCTATTACTGTCACCGCTTCGGCCATACGAATCGTTCTTGTAGACGTGCAAAGTCGGGGTCACCCGAATTCTGTGTAAATTGCTCCGAGGCCCCACACGATAAATCTAAATCGTGTGTGGCCAAGTGTGTCAATTGCGGAGAGCCGCACCTGGCTTCTTCAAAGCAATGTGGTGCATATCTCCTTGAGAAAGAAATTCAGGCCCAGGATCGACTCTCATTCCACGAGGCTAAGGACTTGGTCCTGGCGCACCTGGCTCTGCCTGGGACGTTATATGCCTCAATAGTTAGAAAGGCACCCTCTGCTCCTGGCCCATCCAGGCATACGAGCACGGTTGTTTCCGCACCCATTCGGAGCCCTTCTGCAGGCTCTACTCAACCCGGGCGCTCCCCTGGTAAAGCTGGCCGCAAAAATGGTTCATACCCAGCCGCAGCTAAAACCAGGGCTCCCCCCCTCTTCCCCCAACGTGACCTTTTCCCGTAAGGCGAAACGGCCACGCGCCTCCACCGAGTCGTTAGACTCACAGGAGGCAACACCCCTGAAGCTGATCGCCAGGCCATCTTCCGGGGTTCCTAAAGCTGTTATTGTTTTCTTTCTAGGTCACACGCTCCTACGCCGGGTGAAGGAGGACCTCCTAATTGTTATCTCTTTTTATTGTTGTTTTCTTTTTAAATTTTTGTTTTAAAGTAGCCTAGAACTAGGTTGTTTGTTTGCGGCGACTTATGCCCAAGTGGACAGTCGCCAGATAGCCCCTTAAAAAAATAGAGAAATACCTCTATTCTGTGAGTTGGTGACCCCTTACCCCTAGAAGGCCATAACACTCCCTGGGTGGGTTCACATCCCCCTAAAAGAAATGTTGTGTGTAGTGCTTGCTTGTGTGAGGTTTGGGTACTCTATAAATAGGCGTTTGATGTTGTCTGGGCTTTGGTTGGATCTGTTGCTGGCACAAGGTTTATTCTATGTTTGTACTGTCATGGGCTTTGGTTGGATGTGTTGCTGGCACAAGGTTTATTCTATGTTTGTACTGTCATGGAGTGAACCGAGTTGAGATAGGATTACTGTGTAGTGATTTCTCTGATTGGTTTATTAAGGTTGGGGGGAGGGATGTTGTTTGGTGGTAAGTTATTGTAAACGTGTTGGTAGTGTGCTGCCTCTTCTTTCTTCTGTATGGGTTGTGGAGGCTTTGCTATCAGGTAGTGATTGGAGTGGGGGATGAGTCAATATTCTGCTGAAGTATTGGTTCCGATCATGTCTTGGTATATATTGATTGGAATTATTTTTATTTCATGTATGTAGGTGTGTCATGTGTGCATTATGTGCATTGCTCTGTGTGGTCTGGAGTTGACACCAATCGATTTAGAAAGCATTTTGTGAGGGATTCCAGACACAATTTAACGCTTATTTGCAATGTGTCGAACACACCCACAGTGGAGATAAAACCTCCAGATAGATGGAGTGTGGGATCTGTGGGGGAACCCATTCTAGTTGGCAAAGTTCATGGTGGCTGCCAGCCTAGTGGAGGGATCCTAGGCAGGGGCAACCTAATAAGTAAGTCAGTTTTTTCTCCCCTTTGACTAGTGTCACCATCCAATGAACCACATCACTTATTGCTGTTTCTTCCCCCAGGTTGGAACATTGAAGGGTAATCTCGAAGGAATGGGGGATTCATATGAAAAAGAGAAGTCATCAAGTGGTAATGTCTATTATTTTCAGCTGGGAAACAATCTTTGTTCACACAAATTAGTGCTCATATTTTCAAGCATGAATTTATAATATGATCTGAGGCAGGTTTTTACTTTAGTCAAATTGTGGAGAGCAATTCCCAATATTGCTTATGTACAATAATGAAATCTGTCTTTTCTCATTGTCTTAACAGATAATTGATTTTAGTTGTGCTTTCTCTTTTCAATTGCATTTGGGGGAGCCTCAGACTACATAATGAAATTCACATATAAGAGTGACAATTCCTAGCAAGCCTATGGGTACCAGGGGGTACTCCCTGTTGGGGGAGGAAGTTGCAGAAAGTGAGGTAGTATTGTCTTTCATCACCTAACAGGGAATGATTGTAGCCTAAGCCAGGTCCATAACTTTCATGTCAAGACTCCAGTATGGAAGAGTTGTGTGCACAAAGGGAGGAGGAAGTAAGAATCAGTGGTGTTATATTAGGAATTGTTGCTGTATTTTCTGCCTCTGCTTCAGACTTGTTGCATCCCATGAATGTTAAACCCCAGTGGTACCCAAGCCTTGAAATCCAGTTTCTTAATTCAGAGTGCTTCAAATAGTTGATGGGGTGCATAATATAAATCAGCTAAATGGAGATATAATTTGTCCTTGAATGTTAAGTTAAGTGACCTTTTTGGGTGTGATTTCCCAAAGGCAGATGAATTATGGAATTGGTGCAAGAAAGTGTTTTGTGGATTTGTTCAAAGTCTATAAGGAAGAGTGCCATTTGAAAACTATCCTGATATGTTGTGTTCTCTTTCTCATGCCATACTTTTCACACACACACACACACACGCACATTCCCCCAGTTCAACTTCATTCATTTTCCCACAAGGCATATACTTTCCCTATATTCTTCACTAAAATCTTTTAAAGCACTGTCACCTCTTTTCTAGATTTATTTTATTATGTTCTTTTCTTAGACTTGAATTGAACTTATAAATCTGTTGATCAGATGAAGTTTTTCCTTCCCAAATTCAATGATGAATGAATTCAGTCCCAAGACTCCTGTTGTGGTAGCAAGATCTGATTCCAAGTTTGCTTCGAGTGGCCTTGCCATGTGCAGAACTCTTACTGGTATCGTAATATCGCAATGAGAGTGAACACAAACAGCACACGTAGAGATCTGGCCACCGATTTGTGGACGTGTTGTGCTTACCTCCACAGGGATAGGTAGATCTTACATAGGTTATCACACACATATATCCAATTACAACATCGCTATCTTTCCTTTTCCATCTTCACAGCACAGCACACTATTCTCCTCTGTTTCAATGAATCCTGATGATGAGTAATTGTCCACATAGCTCTGATGCACATTGTGTCCTGCTGAGATAACAAAGGTTCCTAACTGATCACTGGTGCATGTCAAAAACACATTAGGTTATCCCATAAATAATGCAACATATTTTTTTTTCCGGAAACATTAGTCTCAAAGATAAACTCCATTCAAGATGACTACTGGAATTTTATCAAGATCTTTTAAAAATAGCAATGGAATAAAATCAGATTCTAACTTTTGAACAAGTGACTGAGAAACTTACATACATTCAACTCATTATACTGTGCATCTTCATTTATTAAAGTAGATGAGTATGGTTTCCTGCTAGGGGCAATGGATTACTCATGACCTGTCAAAATTTGTTCATCTATGTCCACTAAAAAGTGAACCATTCTTGAATACGTTTGTTACAGGAGATGAATAATGGGTTATGTACAATAATATTAAATGTTCAAGACAATGGATTAGTCCTGAGGAAAAACGACTATCCAGGCTGAAACAGGGATCTCATCCATGGAGGATTCTCTTCTGCATTTGTTGGGATATGAATGGCATAATACAGTTCAAGCTTCTTAACGCAAATCAGTCTAGCAGCAAAAAGATTTACTGTGCTAACTTATACCGTAAATGTGCAACACTAAGAAAAATGCCAGCATTAATCAATAGAAGAAGAGTGCTCTTTCAACAAGACAATGCACAACCTCATATTGCAAGAGCTACCTTACAAAAATTTAACAATTTTGATTGAGAACTAATGAGTCATTCTCTATACTTACCCGACTTAGCCCCATCTGATTACTATCTTTTTAGAATTGCTACTAGGAATAATACACCTAAGAAAAGTCTTCCTCACCACTATGATCAAAGAGATAGGTGCAAGTGGTCTAAATAAGGTCTCAGGATGTCTAAGGGCGTCCAGAAAGTGTCAGGACCACCTCCTGAGTAAGTTTCAGAATTGTATGGCTACTAGTGTGGAACTTTCTTTGTATCAGTCCACAGTGAGAGGAAGAATTCTAAACAATGTTTTAGTAACAAGGAGAGCAGCAAAGGAGCTCAGTAAGAAAAACAGGTTGTCATTCGGTAGAAGGATTGGAGGATAGAAGAATAGGGCCCCCTTTTCACCGTTTGTCTGGAGAAGTAAAACAAGAGAATGTTAGAGTGAGTCATGCATTGTTCCAACAGTGAAACATCCTCAGACCATTCATATATGGGGATGCTTCTCTTAGGAAACTGGCCCCCTCATATTTCATTCCCAATATACTGTAATGAAGAAAGAATGGTACCACCAAATTGTCCTCCAAGGATACGTACCAAGTGAATTTCAAAAGTTATAAAGAGAAAAGGCCAAATCACTAAATACTAACTTTAAGCATTACTCGATTTTTTTTTATATAATCTTTTGATTTCTGTACATATGATTTTGAGTGTCTTCTATTATATTATATGATCACACCCTTGTTATAGGGCAGTAATGTGAAACAATGAAGCTTATAAATAGTTTCTCTTTCAAAACATTTGGCCATGATTGTAGGTTGAAGGTTTGCAAATGTCAAATTGGAGGGATCTCAAACTTTCACTAAACCAGTAAATTAGATTGCTTGCAGGAAAATAGGGGGGAGGGGGTCCTTTCACCTTACCTTATTAATATCTTTCAACAGATTGCTTGTGAAATTGTTCTAAGGTTTAAATTGAATGTATGCTTTCTGTGTGTGAGCCAAAACCTAAAATAAATGATGCACATTGTACACAATTTAAAAGTCACAAAAGCGGCAAAGATTTTTGCTTCAGCTAGACTAAAGATAATGGCAAGAAAAGCTGTTGGAACTTAGATCTCATTTGAGACTAAATCTTTGGTTATGAATTTGAATATCAAGATTATTCTCTGCTAGATTCTTGGATATGTAGGAAATGAGGGCCATGAAGAGTCCCCAAGGACTGGGCCACCATACCACCTGTTCGCTCTTCCTCACACCTGACTACATGGAATACCCCACCCTCTTCTGATACCTCAGAAGGGCTGGGTATTGTCCACTCAGCAGCCTAGCCAGGTGGACTTCTATCTCCATGGGGGAGTGTTGTTTTTGGGTGGAGCAGTGAGTGATTTGTGTGTTGATATATTTCCGAGGTTGGTTTCTGGTGGGCAGGGTGGGGGTGGTAAGATTTGTATGATATTGTGTACTAAGTGTCGATTTGATGTTCCGTGGAGTGTGTCGGTGTTCTGACATGTAGTGTTGTGGGTTTGTGTGCCTCTCATGTCCAGGTGGTCCTTGACTTCGATGACTATGGTTTAGTGGTGTAAATGGTTTGTGGGTGTAGTAGGTGTGCAGCCAGTGATGATTTTAGGACCTTATTTTGTATAGTTGTATTGTGTTGTAGGACTAAGCTGGGCTTGTATCATCCTTCACTGAGCGTATATATTGTTTGTATACTGTGGTTGTTGTTTCTTTGTTGTGCCTGAATGTTGTTGAACGCATTAAGCCTTGATGTGGGAGGAATATTGCTTTTGAGTTGTCTGAGTGAAATGTCATTTAGGGGATGGTTTTGCCCCAGAGATGGTGTTTGTGCAAATTGTTTTGTGTATGCACAGTGTAGATACTGACCTTCTCAAGCCAACCACCCCGGATCGGGGCTGAGGTGGGAGGGGACATTGTTCCCTAACCCCTGAGCTCCGGTTCGGGATGGGTTTTTTTTAACAACCTGCTTCATCCCCACCCATACCTTCCTCACATCCCTTTCCCTCTCCTCTTCACATTCTATCAATTTTACGCTGTGTCCAAGGTGGAGCCGCCAGGCCACCAGGTGGGAGGGGTGGTCCCGAATGGCGGCGCCTGGCCCTGCCAGGCTTGTAAGCAGCTCTCGCAGTGCAGGCAACTGCGAGAGGTGATGAGCTATTGCGTCCCGTATCACAAATAGGGTCACCATGCCCATGGATGAATCTATGAAAAACCAAACCCATTTTACTCCCACTGAAACAACGACGGAGCCGCCCTCGGGCAGCTCCACCGAAAAAATGGAGGTCCCCCCCGCTGTGCTTGCGCAGGGGACCCTCCATATTTCTCTAACCGGAGAGGAGGCTTACTCCTCTCCTTCGACTACGGGTGCAGGGGACTCCACTTCACCCCCTTCTCTGGAGGTGCTTTCAGGCACCTCCCTTTTTCCAGTGGCAGTCCCCTCTTTTCTTTCCAAGGGGACTGCCAAGAAAGCCAGCAGGCAGTCCTTAGCCAGCCACTCCACCTCAAAGCGGCTCTGTAGGGCAAACCTCCTTAGGGGGGAGAGGGAAGCCAGGCCCCTTCGGTCGCTTCCCTCAAAAGACCTGCTGGCAAGAATCTTAAACCTCTCGGGGTCAAGGCCTGTACCTCCCCACAAAAGACTGGTGAAGCTGCCAAAGGGACCTGCGATGTCCTGGGAGGGGATGGCCAACTGGAGGCCCCTCCTGTAATAGACATGGTCCTTGAGGAAACCCAGCCTCAGAGGGTAGGGCCTTCCATGGGGGGGAATCTGGGCTCGACGCCAAGCACCGAACCTGAATCCGCCCCTATACAAGGTCCTCCTCAAATGGCTGGGGCCTCTGAGGCAGCACAAGGAGGGAAGGGATCTCCTCTGACCGGTGCCCCTGCGACCACCAGGACCTTTTCCATTTCAGAGAAGGACCTGGCTGAGGCCGGTCCATCTGGCCTAGGGGCTTCTGTCGGCGGAGGAGAGAAGCGGGTTCATTCCCCGCCCTCCTCTCCTAAAAAGAAGAAAAAGACAAGAAAGACTATGAAGACTCGGGGCTCCTCTCCATCCGCGGGGGCTATGGGGACGGATGGGTCTGCTGCCACTTTGGCAAGCAACCAAGCCAAGACCGGCACATCCAGCCCCTCTGCCCCCCCCCCCCCCCCCGGGTACGGAGCTCCTGACTATGACAAAGACGAAAAGTGCACAGGGCGGAGCATCGATGACATGAGGGACCCTGATTCAGAGGTTACCTGGCGTTACCAGGAGCTGCCAAGTGTAGGCCATGAATGGTCTCTTGCAGTCTCCTTCTTTTCTTATGTTCTTATGTTTTCGAGCCCGCTGGCTTCAAACGCTTCCTCGTTATTAGCTCCACTGATGGTACCATGTTGTCCAAGGGCAACATGATCCATCAGAGGAGAGGATTAGCTAGTGCAATTGTAGAGAGCCTTCTGGCGAATGCGGCGAATCCCGCCGAGGCGGCCAAGATAAGTGCTCTTCGGACACTTGATGGCACCCCGGTGAGTGTGACGCCGCACTCTACCATGAACTTTGTGAAAGGAGTAGTTTATGCGAGGGAACTCGTTGACTACTCCATTGAGGACATCACCCTAGACCTGGCCGACCATTGGGCGGTCAAGGTCGAACGTGTGATGAGAAAACAGGGAGGGGCCTCGAGACCCACCCCTACACTCTTCGTCACGTTCGACTGTGACAAGCTCCCAGAGTCGGTGCGTGCCGGTTGGTACCGCTACCGCGTGAAGGCATTCGTGCCACTGCCGCGGTGGTGCTATTACTGTCACCGCTTCGGCCATACGAATCTCTCATGTAGACGTGCAAAGTCGGGGTTACCCGAAGTCTGTAAATTGCTCCAACGTCGCACACGATAAGTCCAAATCGTGTGTGGCCAAGTGTGTCAATTGCAGAGAGCCGCACCCTGCTTCTTCGAAGCAATGTGGTGCATATCTCCTTGAGAAAGAAATCCTGGCCATTCAGGCCCAGGATCGACTCTCATTCTGCGAGGCAAAGGACTTGGTCTTGGCGCGCCCGGCTCTGCCTGGGACGTCATATGCCTCAATAGTTATAAAGACACCCTCTGCTCCTGGCCCATCCAGGCCAATGAGCACGGTTGTTTCCGCGCCCATTCGGAGCCCTTCTGCGGGCTCCACCCAACCCGGGCGCTTCGCTGGTAAATCTGGTGGCAAAAAGGGTTCATACCCTGCCCCAGCTAAAACCAGGGCTTTCCCCCCTTCCCCCAGCGTGACTGTTTCCCGTAAGGCGAAACGGCCACGCGCCTTCACCGAGTCGTTAGACTCACAGGAGGCAACACCCCTGAAGATGGTCGCTGGGCCATCTTCCAGGGTTCCTAAAGCTGTTCCCCGAAAGGAGGACAGCAACAAAGGAGCTTCGGCCCCTTCGCCCACGCCCCGAGGTGGAGCGAGTGGCTCGGAGACGGTGGTTCCTCGAAAAGAGGGCCCCCCGCCTCCGAAGCCACAACGCCCGCCTAAGGTCTCGAGGCGGAGGGAGGAAAAGACTGGCATGGCGAGCCGAACCTTCCCCAATAAGTCCTCGAAGGCGACAGCGCTTTGTCCGGCCAACAGCGCCTGGGGTTCTGCCCCCGGGAAGCGTACGGCCATTCCCGTGAGGGTCTTCCTTTCGAGGAGGGCCCCCGCGTCTCCTCCGAACTATGCCTGGAGGGCATATTCCTTCAATGGAATTGCCGTGGACTCCGGGCCAACTGGGAGCAGTTGCGGAGGCTCGTCTCATCCCGTTCCCCGTTAGCTATCGTTTTGCAGGAGACCATGCTAGGCGCGTGCCCCCTGCCCGCCCTTCCAGGGTATAAGGGTCTTGCGACCCCACCACCGCGGACTGGCCGGGCTGGGGGATGCGTTTTTTACACCCGCCATGATGTCTCCGTTCTTCCTTTCTCTTTAGATACCTCGTTTCAGGCAGTGGCTGTGCAGCTGCACCTGGATAGGACGTATACTCTGATTTCTGCGTACATTCCACCGTCAGCTGACTTCGAAGCGGGGACTTCCGCCGCGTGGTGGCACGGTTGCCGAGGCCCTATCTCTTGCTTGGAGATCTGAACGGCAGGCATCCTCTCTGGGGAGATTACTCTATAAATCCCAAGGGCAAAGTCCTTGCCCCTCTGATCGAAGAGCTTGAGATGGGTGTCCTAAACATGGATGAGTTTACGCATCACTGTCCGAGAACCGCTTAATTTTCTTGACTCGCCCTATCTTTGTGCTCTTCGGATGCACAGCCTGATTTTGATTGGGAGGTGGTCGATGACCTCCATGGTAGTGATCACTTTCCCATTCGAATATCATTTTCAGGGCAACTGCCGTCTGAGAGCCCACCTCGGTGGTGCTTGGCACGGGCGCGGTGGCCTGCATTTCAGGAAATGACTGAATTCTCTATCTCAGTCGAGGAGTTTAGGTCGGTAGATGAGGCCGTTGAGTTCTTCTCCGGCAACCTCATCGCCGTGGGCCTGACTACTATTCCTAGGACGTCTGGCCGTTTTGCACGCCGACCACTCCCATGGTGGTCGGCCGAGTGTGAGACGGCCCTCAAACAGAAGCTTTATGCCTACATGCGCTATAAGCGGCGCCCGAACGATTTCACTGTCGCTGAATTTCGTCGGGCTAGGGCTAGGTTCCGGTATATTTCGAAGCACGCCCGCCGCTCTTCTTGGCGGGCATACGTGTCTTCACTTAACGGGCAGACCCCTTTAGCTGAGGTGTGGAAGCGAGTCAAAAGGATTCGGGGCAAGTTCTCGCAGGACCCCACCTCCCGTTCTCCAGGAGAATGGGACCGCAATCTCGGACCCCGCGTCTGTGGCGGAATCCTTAGCGACCGCTTTTTCCGCATTCTCTAGCCGTGATGCTGCTCCGCCAGCATTCAATGCACGTCGTGATGTCGCGGAAGGCCGCCGGCTGGACTTTACCTCCAGAGGTGGAGATCCCTTCAACGACAAGTTTACTTTGAGTGAGGGTCGTTCCGCTCTCGCTTCGTGTGCGGACACCGCCCATGGTCCGGACGATGTCCCGTACGCCATGCTTCGACACCTGGGTGAGCTAGGCATGGCCTTTCTGTTAGATTTGTTCAACAGGATCTGGGTGGAAGGTCTTCTCCGAGACTCCTGGCGAATCGCTACTGTGCTCGCCTTTCGCAAGCCGGGGAGAGATCACTCTACTCCGACCGGTTTCCGCCCAATCTCTCTAACCTCTTGCGTGTGCAAGTTGATGGAGAAATTGGTAAATGTTAGATTAGCCTATTTCCTGGACAGCGGAGGCCATCTGTCTTCTGCACAGTGTGGCTTCCGCAAGTTCCACTCCACGTCGGATGCTCTGCTCCGACTGCAAAATGCCGTCTTCGTAGACAGCACTACGCCACGGTGTTTTTCGATCTGGAGAAGGCCTATGATACCGCATAGCGATACGGTATCATGGAGACTCTCCACACGATGGGGGCAAGGGGACGCCTCCCAATGTTTATATCTGAATTTTTGCGAGATCGTCGATTCCGCTTACGGGTGGGGGGAGCCCTCTCCGGCCCAAAGGAGCAGGAAGAGGGTTTCCCGCAGGGAAGTGTCCTCAGTGTCACACCTCGGTGCTGCCGGAAGATGTTCTCGCTACGCTCTACGTGGACGACCTTTCGATCTCTTTTGGTGCGGCCCAGATGCCAACTCTGGAGCGTCGACACCAACAAACATTGAACCGCGTCTCTCGCTATGCCGAAGCGCACAGGTTTTGGTTTTCTTTGGCCAAGACTAAGGTGGTGCACTTCTGCCACCATCCACGGCCTCACTTCGACCCAGATTTGTTTCTTAATGGGGTGCGAATGGATGTGGTTAAGTCGCACCGTTTCCTTGGTCTTGTATTCGACCGACGCCTCACCTGGGAGGCTCATATTCGCAGCCTTAGGGTCTCTTGTACCCGCGCCATGGACATTCTCCGTTCCGTGACGTTCAGCGCTGATAGGGCTACTTTACTGCCTTACTTTTTTATCGATCCTTTGTTCGCTCGAAGATCGACTACGGATGCGAGTTTTATGCATTCGCAGCCGAGCGTTTATTGCGGAAGGTGGATTCGATCTACCACACCGGCCTTCGCCTTGTGACCGGTGCCTTCCGCACTTCCCCCATTGAGAGCCTGCTGGGGAGATGCCACTCGCTCTGCGCCGTGTGCAGTGCATCACTCGCCTGTACGCGCGAGCCCGGCGCCTCCCTCAGTCGCCAACAGCTCTCACTGCATCCGCAGCTGATCTCGATGGTGCCTATGCCGCGGAGAGACGCCAGTCATACCCTAAGCCCTTTGGGTTTAGGGCCAGGAAACTCCTTCGAGAGCTTGGTATAGCTCTCGGGCCGGTGGCGCCCCTGGTTCTGCCCAGGACGCCACCCTGGAGGGTACCACATTAGCTATTTGTCGCCACGCCTCTGCTCCCAAAGCTTGTACTGCGCGGGAGTATTGCGTTCGACCTTTTTGGAGCACACATCGTGTCACGCTGGTACCGTGCCAGTGTATACGGATGGCTTCAAGTCCCAAGAGGGGGTCGTCTTCCACGCCGTTTTACCTCTGTTTGAAGTCAGCGGGGCTCTACCAGGCGCTGCGTCTGTCTTCACGGCCGAGCTGGTGGTAATACACCACTCGGTACGGGAGATTACGCGACGTGCCCGGTTCGGAGACCGGATTGTGATCTATAGCGACTCACAAAGCGCCCTGAGTGCTCTCGGGGCATTGGAATCTCCGCATCCCCTGGTTCGTGAAATCCGTGACGCCACGGTTTTGGCGAGCCGGGCAGATGTCGAGATTATCTTCTGCTGGGTTCCTGGACATGTAGGAATTGCGGGGAATGAGGGCGCCAAAGAGTCCGCGAGGACTCTGCGACCGGACCAGCGTTTCGCTCTTCCTCACACTGACTACATGGCAGGAATACGGGCAGCTCACCGGACTGCTTGGCAAAGAAGATGGGAGACGGTCGAAGGGAACTTCAAGTTGCGTGCCATTGCGCCGCGACTGTTCCCATGGACCTATCCCCCAATGCCGCTGCGGCTTCAGGTTGCTTTCTGTCGTCTCCGAATCGGGCACACTCGTGTTACGCATCGCTATTTGATGGAGCGCTCGCCTGCGCCCTATTGCAACGACTGCGTCGTCCCCCAGACTGTTCGGCACATTCTTGTCGAATGTCCCAGTCTGGGTGATCTTCGCGCACGACACCTGTCCCAGTACCGGGATGGGCGGGGTTGCTACCGCCTGTCCCGTGTACTCGGGACGAGTGCGTGCACTTTGACTGGTAGACTTATTGACTTTTGGGGGGAGGCCAGCCTTCTCCCTTTCATTTAACCAGGTTTAATTGTTTTTGTTATTTCTTTGTTATTGTTATTGTTATTTCTTTTTATTGTTGTATCCTGTTCAATTTTTTAAGGTAGCCTAGAACTAGGCTGTTTTTTACGGCGACTTATGCCTAGGTCGGTAGTCGCCAGATAGCCCCTTAAATAAAAAAAAATAAAAAAAATGTTTTGTGTATGGTGGAGGAGGCTGTTTTCAGGATGATGGTATGCTGTGGGGTACTCCAGTGTAGTGTTAAGCTATCGCTAGCCTAGTTATTATGGCATTGTATTTCTAACATCAAAGTGCAGGATTCAATCCAATTGAGCATCATGAGCTGGCCATTGATGCAGTTGGCCTGCCTCCTCCACCCTGGCATGGGTAAGTAGTTCCTATGCGTGCATCATCATACACATAGCCACTCACAACACTACCATATTCCCACCCAGCACAACATATGCATTCTCGTTTCCTACATTCCAGAGACCCTGATACCAAACAGCCTCCCTGCCTTCCTGAGTTCTTGAAAAGTTAGACAAACGCTGGTTGCGGCCAAAAATAAATGGTACCCAGATACCTAGCCTCCTCATGAGACTAGCCCCTGGTGCTTTCAGGCTCACCAGCGATTATCATTCTGATCTTGATACAAATTTCATCATCCAGTCCAGGGATCTTGTCCATTAGTAAGGAATGGATAGCGCAACAATCATAAGAGTTGTAGTATACTCTTAGTTAGATTCTTGCACATATTTCATGGAGAATAGTATGGGTTGATATAGCAGTGTGTCTTGTTTTATTATGACGCTAAGAAAAGGCACTGCTGAGGTTGAATTATTATCTTATGGACACTAAATGGTTACAAGGTCAGGTGACCAAGCCATCCATTCAGATGTAGCCAAGTGTGGGTTGGGTGAACTGCTTTTGGAATATACTCTATTAGGGATGTGAAATGACTTGTATAGCAGAAATCTGTTGAGAAACCTCAAGGTCAGGTGATTGCAAGCTATACTTAATCCATAAAACTCTACAACGAGGTTCCAGCTTCCAATTTTGAGTGTTTGTACTCTTTGTGTGAACTTTTGCTATTGTAATGTTTGGCATTACAATAGCCCTATTCCTTCTCTCCCCTACATGGGGGACCCTTCACCCAAAAGCTTGAGAGGCAGCATGTCATCTTGATCCCAGTGCCTTTATTTTCGTGCCATCCCTGCCCCACCTGCACCTTTTTATCTTTGACTATTTTCATTCTGCCTACATTCACCTATTTCCATACAGATCTCTCCTTACTAACATTGACCTACAAGGTGGTAACACCACTGCTGCCACAAATGTGCCAGGCTATGATAATGTGATCACCCACCCTACTCAGTGGACTATCCATATTTTTCTTTATTACATACCCTGTCTGCACCCAAACTTTTCTCTTAATATCCAGAAAGGTTCCGGTAGCTTGGTACACTTCTAGCCTCTTATCAGAACACGGTTTTCTGGCAAGATTTATCATGAGGTCCTTACTTGCTGCAAGAGCCAAAACAGCCATTCCGCATGAAATCAGGCAATGCCAAATCGGTGACCATCTTGGATTTTCTTCATTTTGGGGTATGTTGATATATATCATAAAAGAACTTCACATGCAAAATTATAGCTCTGTACCTCAAATGGCTCCGGAGATATGGCCCACGATTTGTTCAATATTTCAGTTTTTGCTAGCTTATAACTCTTTGATGGTTAGAGATAAACTGGTTTTGGTTAGGGATTTTTTGGAATCTATGGCCCTGATTCTGTAGGACAGGAAGTTTTCAGACCTATATCTTTCAAACTTCATGTTTTATGAGGCCTCAAAGTCGGCGATTTGGAAAAATCGACTTAGTTTCTAAACAGCCTACAAAATTACGTGGTCCATATCTCCCGAACTGTTTGAGGTACATAGCTATAATTTTGCATGTGAAGTTCTTTTAGGAGATGTATCAACAAATCCAAAAATGAAGAAAATCCAAGATGGTTACCTGGCAAGTGTTTTGGAAATTTGCCTGATTTTGTGCCGAATGACCCAAAAGCCTGATAACTCTGAGAGGTATTAGTTAAGGTGTGTTGAAGTGCTAATTATATATACCACTTCCAGCGTACATATGAGGTGGCTACTCTGGCCCCATCCTTAATTGGTTGAAGCACAAGGACAAAGTTTTCAGGTATGCCAGGTCTGGTTGTCAACACTTTCCTACCTCTCAACAGAGGCCCCCCCCACATGATTGTACCAGTTACACTTGGTACCTGGAGGAGCATATCCTTCCAGCCCACTTTTATCTACGACTACCTTTTAAAAAAAAAACTATGATTGAGGACCCTGTCTAGTTAACTACACCTGATACCTGGGAGGATTGTACATCCTGTCAAGATAACTGGGTGCTGGGGTATGATAATAATAAGTGATCACCCACCTTAATCCTTAGTGGACCTATCTCTCTCTCTCCTTTTTATTACATACCCTTGTCTATCCCCTTTCCAACCTTTGCCCATAGTATTGAAAGAGGTCCTGGTGGCTCTGCGTACTTTCATTCTCTTACCATAATGTAACCCAGTGACAGGATGAAAGCTCGCCGTTTAGGGAAGCTATTAGGCACAGATTGTTAACTGTTCACCGCATAGTAGGTGGCTACCCCTGCACCACCCTTTAGGGTTCAAAGCCCCAGGAAAAAGTCACTATTACTGCAGGTTGGGTTGTCAAGATGCATCTTAGTTCAAATCTGCAGGATGAGTGTGAAAGAATTGCCTAAGGTGGCCGCGCCTCGCTTCTATCACATATGAAACTCATGCTTCCCACGTGCATCCTGCGAGAGAGAGAAGAATGGCGTTCTTATCGCCCACCATTCCTGAGTATTATCTTCCCCGCTTCAAGTTTAATCAAGGAGGTTCAATCCCCCATTTGCCTCAAGGCATAAATCTGGCCAGATTGAATTAGGCTTATGGGAAGATAAGATTTTTCCAAGTGCTACCGGGACATTCCATGGAAGTCGCCCATTGCCCCCTACCCCGAGGGGCTGGCTCCAGCTATTTATGCGATAGAATTTCGCGTTTGAAGCAGATCCCGATTATCTTCGCGAGGCATCACGCCGATCCGGTCTCCCTTGTGCACCTAGGAATTCTACCCCGAGAACCCCCTTATTGCCCAGAAGAGAACAATATCCTTGAGTGCCAAGGTTCGTGCCCCTCGAGACGCCAAGTTAACAGGGCACCCCTGTTGTTCAGAAGAGAACAACTTTAGAACAGTCATTGTTCTTCGAGCCCGTTTGACAAGAAACGGTTCTCGCTCCGCTGATATCACGTCAGTGATAATTTACAAGTATTCAGAAGAGAACAACTTTAGAACAGTCATTGTTCTTCGAGCCCGTTCGACAAGAAACGGTTCTCGTTCCCCTGATATCATGTCAGTGGTAATTTAATTCCCCCCTTTTAACGTTCTTCAAGAGAATGCTTGGTTACCCCCAATAACTTAAATTGTTTATCCAGAACATCTCCGGTATCCTGTCTCTAGGATCGCTCGTACTTCCGATTCACACTTCGCTCTCACTCCTCAAAGTCAGCCCCCCCCCCCTTTGTTAAGGACAACCCCCCTAAAAACCCCTCCTCCTGGGAAAGAAATCGCCAGTCGGACCGAAGCCATTGCTTCAAATCGCTTTCCTCTGCACGACGACCTTATAAATACATAAGCTACGAATTGCATTTAACTATTTAACTTTGTGCCAACGTAACTCCGTGCTTTAACACCGATTTAGCCGCCCCTTTTCCTTGTTCATTTTGTCATTTAAATCCCTCCAAATCGTAATCCTCTGCTTAGTCAAATTTATCCCATGACCTTTTTCATTTTATGTGTATCTCCCATTTTAATCCCCGGTCATGTAAATATTTTCCATGTGTTTTTTTGTTAGATTGATTAATATAATTATTTTATTAATGTTTGCAATATTATTTATCCTTGGGCTCCGTTCCACTTCTTAAATATATTGAAGATAAATAAGCTCTCTCCAGGCTTATTTATTAACGTAGAGTTATTCTTAGCCATCTGATTAAACCCTGCACTCGAATATAGAATAATCCCCACAAAGAATAGATATATAGTATATCGTCGGGAGCCTATTCTACGACAATGAGCATGTATGAATGATCACTTTTTTTACATTTTCTGATCCTATTGGGACCTATTCCTTTGCCTCCCAAGGCAATGAGAGAGCATAGTATCTACTTTGCATGCATCTTTCTTCTTTGTGTGTATTGCTTTGCCTTTTTATAATGTAGCTTATGAATGGGCTAAATTGATTCCATCTGCTCCCAGGGTGCAATAAACAACATCATCATAGGGCATGTCACTGTAATCAATTTCGCTTATGTGGCACTCTCCAGATGGGTGAAAAGAACAAACAAAAAATCTCTTCAGGCTGTTCACCTCAAATGATGATGCCCCCCTCCATCTTTATCCTTTCTCAGGGGCCACAAAAGTCTAATTGTAGAGAGGAGGTTTCACCCCTTTCCTGACTGGATTGGTCCTCCATGATAATTAGTTGTGGCCTCATGCCCCGGAGGGAGTAATCCTCTCTTCAGCACCTGAGCATGCCTTTTTATTTTCTCTGTCTTTTAATTTTTTCTTTTCATTGTTTTGCAGGTTTTCATTTTTTTTTTAATTTATCCTAAAATAGATTTTCATTTATGATTTCAGCATGTGTGCCCAGGTTGACAGCTGTCAACAAGGGCACTGTTATCATTGCTTGTACTAGGTTTCTCAGAAACTCAACAAGGAGACCTGTTGTAGAGTCAATGCAGGTTTAGACAGTTTTAGAATTTTGGTTTGACTACCTTTCATGCTCATTCATTATCACAGCTTCTTTACAAAATTTCAAAAAATTATGGAATTTCCTCGTGGGTTGTCACCAATTTTTTAGAAATTCTAGTATATATCCAGCCACATTTTACTGGTTGGTGTATTTTACTAAGCATTGGTGCATCAGTTATAATAAAGGCAACTAATCTAGATAGGAAGTAGATTTCATTTCTTTCCTTCATATCATCCAACAGGTGTCTTCTCCCTTTTCAAGAGCTTAGTTGGAGGAAAAGTGCTAAGCTCCAATGACCTGGCACCTGTTCTCGAGAAACTCAAAGATCATCTCATTGGTAAAAATGTGGCTTCAGATATTTCTATAAAGCTTTGCCATTCTGTGAAAAATAAGCTTGAAGGCAAGGTATGTGGACCAGTGGTCCCATAGTTATGCTCCTTAAAACTATGTTAGCCATCTCTGACAAATTTGGTGGTTTAAAAGTGTTATAGTGGATTGTTTCTTTGTTATTGTTGACTTTATGTACAGTTGCCACAATTAGTCTTGTTGCACTTAGTGCTGAACTTCATTCAGTGACAATTTAATATATTATTTGATAAGAAATTGCGTAGTTGGTGTATATTTATAAGTAAACTAGATAGGATATTTACTGATAAAATAAATTTAGTGAAATTTTTGCAATTATTGCAGTACTGTGCAAGCATTTTGAAATGGCTTTATTAAAAAAATTGTCCACCCCCCCTTCCTTTTTCCAGCTTAACTTTATATTTTAATCTTTACTCATATCATAAGATGATTATCCATACAATTAATTTTCCAGCCTAACTTAAGAAAAATGTTATTACCTGGCAATACAGCATAGCAAACCATAGCAGCAGTTGTGCAAGAGTATTTGCAGATTTATAAAACAAAATAATTATATCATAAATGTTTTTTAAAATGTGACCTGACTAATTTGAGCAACTGTACATGTTCCATAAGGAATACCTAAAAATAGGGAATTGGGAAGCATCATTGCAATAAAATAGAGAAAAAAAGGATGACATAGAAGTTTAAACAAAAATTGACTCTACTGCTTTCCCACAAACGGGTGGTGGGCATCAATGCCACCATTTTGTATGTGATTGTAGGAACAAAACTTTTGGCTGCATAGTTTCTCAGCCAGCCAGTCCCTAAGTTAATTGCCTTTTATGACACATAAGAAGATGGTAGCGGTTTTTCTTTCTGACACACACAAAGCCAGAAAGAATAAGCTGCCTGACTTAGGTAGGGGCCATCAATTTCTTCAACCAGGTGAGTTTAACTCAACTTTTCATTATAAACTCACTGTAATTTGTTTTCATTCTTACAACTGCACTGTCTGAATGCATTGGTCTTTTTCACTGCCACTGAATGGCAGTTAGGAAATAGAATGAGCTTCCTTCAAAGGCAGGTGTTAGGCTCAGCAAGTTATCAACCTATTCCAAGGTTATGCAGCACATTCAAGGGAGTATGGGTACCATCTTCAGCTGAGATGGTTCATGCCCCACTTAACACTAAGTTCCCATTATGATTGGCATGTAATAAATTAAAAGAACACAAACAACTATTATACGAGAGCAGCTCCTCAACTCATTCCATGAGTAGGTACCATCATATTACTTAACAAATCACTTAACCGGTTAATCCACGGCTTCTTGGAGGAACTCACCCATTGGATGGAAAACTAAATTAGGAAGGTTTAATCTAGAAACCAATTAAGGCTTCATTGATCAACATCCTCCCCCACCTTTGGTTCACCCTTTCCCCAGCATCGCTGTGCCCCCAGGCTCACTTCCTGGATACTCCAAAAATCTACTTCCTCATCCTGTGTCTTTTCCTATCCTATACCCTTGGAAACATACTTGACGTTGTAATATCATCCTTCCCATTTAGCCACCTTACCATTTCATTGTCCGCTTCTGCTTCTCTCTTTCCCTGACACTCCACTCTGCCCACCATACTCCGCTTTCCCCCTGTGTTCCACAAATCAACCACAAACATGGCTGGGGATCTCCCACTTTCCTTTGCTCGATCCCCCAGAGAGTTTACCCAAATGAATCCTTTTGCTCATTCTCCAGTGCCCTCACTACTTGTCTTGATCGGTATGCACCTTTGGTTCCCCCTTCCCCTGGGGTCAGTGATGAGACAGACATTTGTAAGAAATGGATTGGGGCGCTCGGCTCCTAATAACTGCAGCCTCCTTGCCTACTCTCAGATGACACATTTCTACTCCTCCTTTCTCCCAACGGCGCAATCACCCTGCAGTGAGTGCCAATGAACTTGTGTGCAATCCATCCATCCATCCCACTTCCCATCAACTAAGGATGCTAACACACCTCAGCTTATCGCAGCTCATTAAAACCAACTACATGTGTTATTAAAGGTCCTTTCGTGTCTCTCCCCCTATTCCTTCTGCCCGCTTCTCTATCTTCTCCAGGATGTCCCAGTCTGGGTGATCTTTGCACACATTACCTGTCCCGATACCGGGCTGAGTGGGGTCGCTACCACTTGTCCCTTGTACTTGAGACAAGTTCGTGTACACAGACTCGCAGAATATGAGACTTTTTTGAGGAGGTTGATCTCCACTTTATTTGACTCTGTTGTAGGTCGCATGTTCCTGCACTGGGGGGGGGGGAAGGCTACCCTTGATGGTGGAGTTCGCTTCCTTCTGGTTTCCTTTTTTTTAGCCTTTGTTATTTATTTTTTTTTTTTAATCTACCTTCTCTGAAAAATTTACACTGAATCTAGTATTCTCATTTTCCCTACTCTTCACCATATCACCCTTTACCCTTCCACCTGGTTACTTGTTGCTGGCATTAGATACCACAGATGAACTTGCCACTTCCTAAGATGCCATGCCCTTTCCTTAATGATTCCTCCCTGTCCTTAGTCCTCATTTAATCACTTTAATTCTTCTTTCCCCTCCATCCAACGTCAACAAAGCATGCCTTTTTCTTTGGTTTGATTTGGTTTATGATTGATTTTTGCCTTGGGGTGGGCGGGATTTGCTATTCTTTTTTATAACCCATTAGTCGCCCAAGGACTTTTATACATCCTCGATTCAGTGCTACATAATCGCCGGGGGTCCTTTTGTGGCCTTTCATGTATAGACTCGTATTCACCCTGATAATTATGATAATTTATAAAAAAAAAATTTTCAAACTTTTAAGTTAATGATTAAGCATCTAATTAAAATACATAAATGGCTTAGGTCAGGCCTTCTTTGTTTGTAAACAGAGAATAAAGAATGAGAGTAACTCTACTCTGTTCTAGGCCTCACCACGACACAACTGCAAAAAGAGGCTGATTTATTACTCACATCTGTGTAAACACACTGTTTTTGATGACTTCTTTGTGGGAGGGAGGGGGGGTAAATACAGTTATGTTTTTCATTTTTCATCCAATTAAAATGAGGAAATGCCTTAAGTTAGTATGTTATGGAAACAAACCAGCAAGCCTATTTTGTCTGGAAAATACAATTTTATAGGTCAAAATTGGGGCCTGAGTAAAACTTTCATGAAATTTAAGATATAAAATAGTCTCGCTGAAAATAGAAGCAGTTTTCTATAATTAGAAATAGGTTTTAAAGCGTAACTGATTTAAAAAGCATAAAATAACCATGGGTATCGATGAAAATTTGTGGAAGAACTGAGAATTATCAATCATAATTATAAATAGGTAGAAGCTTATTAATAATTTTTTAATTATATCAATAGAATAATTCTTTTCAATTAAAATTATATATTATTTGATTTATAAAAAGATTTAAATATTTTACTTTAATTATTTTCGATAACATGTACCATTTATAATTTGCCGAGGGGGAATATTAGGTTAAATGTTTTTTCCCAACCATGCCATTGGTGGTGGTTGCCATTAAAGGGCTCTCAAAAAATCTCTTTCCTCTAGAGTTATTTCTTTTTTTGCTTCAAACATACTGCGGTTCACCCATTCTTGAAGATGCCCATCTGAACCTGAAACTCATGGCTAAATGCCTCCTTATCCCCCAACTTCCTTTGCTTTCCAAAGTTCTTGAAAGGTTAGTGTCATCTAGGATATGTGATCACATGTCCTCTTTTGTTCTTGATGAAGTCTGGCTGGATTTAAGTTTGGGCATAGCAGTGAATGTAATTTACACCATATTAGTGACTGTCTTCGCCTGAAGGCTGATGATGATCAGACCTCCATCCTCGTGCTTCTTGGCCTGTCAATGCCATTTGACACAGTGTATCATGCTATTATCCTTTGCCTCCTCCTGTAATTCATGGGAGTTTCTGCTACAGTGCTGGATTGGTTCCATTTGTTCGTCTTTTCCCACACCCAATTGGTGCATTTCGGGAGTGATGTTTATGTAGCTGCACAAGTATTTTATAGAATGCAAGAATTCTCCTGTGTCGCCTCGGGCTCCGCTTTCCATTTTTATGCTGATGATAGTCATCTATCTCATTTTCGCCGAGACTTGAACCTTCCTTTCTGTGTGGCACGAATGAGTGACTCTCTTAAAAGATCCTAAATCTCAACAATGGAGTAATTGAGCTTCTATTGGTGGGTGCTGCTGTAGATATAGCCCGCTCTAGAGCTATAGATTTCACCATAAATCTGTCTTCCCAGTTCCCTTCTCCAATATAGTCAGAAACTTGGGTGTCATACTTAATAGTCAATTTTATTCAATACCCACACTTCTCTTGTCTGTAGGTTTGCTATACAATTTCTCCTTAATCTCAAATGGAGTCATTCACACTTCGATAATATTTATTTTGAGAAGGCCATTGATGCATTTGTCACCTCACACCTCAACTATTACAACTCCTTTTGTTATCTTCAACTCATGCAAAAATTTTCAGCTCAGATTTTACTCTGTCAGGGTCACTTTTGCTGTGATAGTCTGCATTGGCTCCAAAAACACTTCCTCCGTCATCATCCCCCGTAAGGGGCTCGGCGATTTGCCATCCTGGCCGCCGTGCTGACAGGATCCAGCGCTCCATCCGGCCCCAGCTTAGCCTCTCTTCCTTCCTTCAGATAGCCTGTATTTCTCCCCTACCTCGTCGCTTTTCATACAACCTCTCCCACAACTTTCTCTGGTCAGCCTCTAATTTCACAGGGTAGATGCTGACCTTCTCAAGCCAACACCCCGGATCGGGGCTGAGGGGGGAGGGGACAATGTTTCCTTACCCGTACCTTCCTCATATCCCTTTTCCTTCTCAATTCACTGTCTATCCTTGATTTTACACCGTGTCTAAGGTAGACCCTCCATGCCGATGGACTGCCAGGCCACCAGGCGGGAGGGGTGGTCCCAAATGGCGGTGCCTGGCACTGCCGGGCCTATAAGCACCTCTTGCAGTGCGGGCTACTGCGAGAGGTGATGCGCGATTGCATCCTGTGTAAAAAAGAGGGTCACCAGGCCATGTATGATCATTAAAAACCCAAATCTCACCCCCAATTCCCCTTCCTCATCAACAGAGCCGCCCTCGGTCAACTCCACCGAAAAAATGGAGGTCCCTCCCCTTGTGCTTGCGCAGGGGACCCTTCATACTTCTTTAACCGGAGAGGAGGCTTACTCCTCTCCAACGCCTATGGGTGTAGGGGACTCCCCCTCACCCCCTTCTCTGGAGGTGCTTTTGGGCACATCCCTATTTCCAGCGGCAGTCCCTCCTTTTCTTTCTAAGGGGACTGCCAAAAAAGCCAGCAAGCAGCCCATTGCCGACCGCCCCTCGTGTAAGCGGCTCGGTAGGGCAAACCCCCTTAGGGGGAGAGGGAAGCCAGGCCCCTTCGGTCACTTTCCTCAAAAGACATGCTGGCAAGAATTTTAAACCTTACCCGGGTCAAGGCCTGTGCCTCCCCACACAAGACTGGCGACATTGCCAAGGGGACCTGCGATGTCCTGGGAGGGGATGGCCAACTGGAGTCCCCTCCTGTGATAGACATGGTCCTTGAGGAAACCCAGCCTCAGAGGGTAGGGCCTTCCATGGGGGCGAATCCGGGCTAGGCGCCAAACACCGAGCCCAAATCCGCCCCTATGCAAGGTCCTCCTCAAACGGTTAAGGTTTCTGAGGCAGTACAAGGAGGGGAGGGATCTCCTCAAACCGGTGCCTCTGCGACCACCAGGACCTTCTCCATTTCAGAGAAGGGCCTGGCTGAGGCCGGTCCATCTGGCCTAGGGGCTTCTGCCGGTGGAGGTGAGATGCGGGTTCATTCCCCGCCCTCCTCTCCAAAAATGAAAAAGACAAAGAAGACTCGGGGCTCCTCTCCATCCGCGGGGACGGATGGGTCTGCTGCCACTCTGGCAAGCGACTAAGCCAAGATCGGCAGATCCGGTCCCTCTGCCCCCCCCCCCATTGTGGAGCCCCTGACTAAGGCCAAAAGCGCACAGGGCGAAGCCTCGATGACATCGGGGCCCCTGATTCGGAGGTTACCTGGCGTTTTCGAGCCCGATGGCTTCAAACGCTTCCTCTTCATTCGCTCTACTGATGGCAGCATGTTGGCCAAGGGCAACATGATCCATCAGAGGAGAGGATTAGCTAGTGTAATTGGTAGAGAGCCGAAGGTGACCCCGTTCTCGGACGGCAGCCTTCTGGCGAATGCGGCGAATCCCGCCGAGGCGGCCAAGATAAGTGCTCTTTGGACACTTCATGGCATCCCGGTGAGGACATCACCTTATAGCTGGCCGACGATGGGGCGGTCTAGGTCGAACGTGTGATGAGAAAACAGGTAGGGGCCTCGTGACCCACCCCTACACTCTTTGTCACATTCGACTGTGACAAGCTCCCTGAGTCGGTACTTGCTGGTTGGTACCGCTACCGCGTGAAGGCATTCCTGCCACTGCCGCGGCGGTGTTATTACTGTCACCGCTTCGGCCATACGAATCGTTCTTGTAGACGTGCAAAGTCAGGGTCACCCGAAGTTTGTGTAAATTGCTCCAAGGCCGCACATGATAAGTCCAAATCGTGTGTGGCCAAGTGTGTCAATTGCGGAGAGCCGCACCCCGCTTCTTCGAAGCAATGTGGTGCATATCTCCTTGAGAAAGAAATCGTGGCCGTTCAGGCCCAGGATCGACTCTCATTCCGCGAGGCTAAGGACTTGGTCCTGGCGTGCCCGTCTCTGCCTGGGACGTCATATGCCTCAATAGTTATAAAGACACCCTCTGCTCCTGGCCCATCCAGGCCAACGAGCACGGTTGTTTCCGCGCCGATTTGGAGCCCTTCTGCTGGCTCTACTCAACCCGGGCGCTCCCCTGGTAAAGCTGGCGGCTAAAAGGGTTGAAACCCAGCCCCGGCTAAAACCAGGGCTCCCTCCTCTTCCCCCAGCGTGACTGTTTCCCGTAAGGTGAAACGGCCACGCGCCTCCACCGAGTCGTTAGACTCACAGGAGGCAACACCCCTGAAGATGGTCGCTAGGCCATCTTCCGGCGTTCCTAAAGCTTTCGCCCAAAAGGAGGACAGCAACAAAGGAGCTTCGGCTCCTTCGCCCACGCCTATTGGTGGAGCGAGTGGCTCGGAGACGGTGGTTCCTCGAAAAGAGGGCCCCCCACCTCCGAAGCCGCAACGCCCGCCTAAGGTTTCGAGGCCGAGGTAGGAAAAGACTCGCATGGCGAGCCCAACCTCCCCCAATAAGTCCTCGAAGGCGACAGCGACTTCAGCGCTTTTTCCGGCCAACAGCGCCCGGGGTTCTGCCTCCGGGAAACGTACGGCCATTCCCTTGAGGGTCTTCAGTTCGAGGAGGGCCCCCGCGTCTCCTCCGAGCTAGGCCTGGAGGGTATATTCCTTCAATGGAATTGCCGTGGACTCCGGGACAACTGGGAGGAGCTGTGGAGGCTCGTCTCGTCCCGTTCTCCGTTAGCTCTCTTTTTGCAGGAGACCATGCTAGGCGCGTGCCCCCTGCACGCCGTCCCTGGGTATAAGGGTCTTGCGACCCCACCACCGCGGGATGGCCGGGCTGGGGGATGCGCGGTTTACACCCGCCATGATGTCTCCGTTCTTCCTTTCTCTTTAGATACCTCTTTTCAGGCAGTGGCTGTGCAGCTGCACCTGGATAGGAGGTATACTATCATTTCTGCGTACATTCCACCGTCAGCTGACTTCGACGCGCGGAACTTCCGCCGCGTCGTGGCACGGTTGCCGAGGTCCTATCTCTTGCTTGGAGATCTGAACGGCAGGCATCCTCTCTGGGGAGATTACTCAATAAATCCCAGGGGACAAGTCCTTGCCGATCTGATCGAAAAGCTTGAGATAGATGTCCTAAACATGGATGAGTTTACGCATCACTGTCCGACAACCGCTTAATTTTCTTGCCTCGCCCTATCTTTGTGCTCTTCGGATGCACAGCCTGATTTTGATTGGGAGGTGGTCGATGACCTGCATGGTAGTGATCACTTTCCCATTCAAATATCATTTTCAGGGCAACTGCCGCCTGAGAGCCCACCTCGGTGGTGCTTGGCGCGGGCGCGGTGGCCTGCATTTCAGGAAATGACTGAATTCTCTATCTCAGTCGAGGAGTTTATTAGGTCGGTAGATGAGGCCGTTGAGTTCTTCTCCGGCAACCTCATCGCCATGGGCCTGACTACTATTCCTAGGACGTCTGGCCGTTTTGCACGCAGACCACTCCCATGGTGGTCGGTCGAGAGTGAGACGGCCCTCAAACAGAAGCGTTATGCCTACATGCGCTATAAGCGGCGCCCGAACGATTTCACTGTCGCTGAATTTCGTCGAGCTAGGGCTAGGTTCCGGTATATTTCGAAGCATGCTGGCCGCTCTTCTTGGCGGGCATACGTGTCTTCACTTAACGGGAAGGTTCCTTTAGCAGAGGTGTGCAAGTGAGTCCAAAGGAGTCGGGGCAAGTTCTCGCAGGCTTCCCCTCCCGTTCTCCAAGAGAATGGGACCGCAATCTCGGAAACCGCGTCCGTGGCGGAATTCTTAGTGACCGCTTTTTCCACATTCTCTAGCCGGGATGCTGCTCCGCCAGCATTCAATGCACGTCGTCATGTTGCGGAAGGCCGCCGGCTGGAATTTACTTACCTCCAGAGGCGGAGAACCCTTCAACGACAAGTTTACAGTGAGTGAGTAGCGTTCCGCTCTCGCTTGGTGCGCGGGCACCGCCCATGGTCCGGACGATGTCCCGTACGCTATGCTTCGTCACGTGGGTGAGCGAGGCATGGCCTATGTTAGATTTGTTCAACAGGATCTGGGTGGAGGGTCTTCTCCAAGACTCCTGGCGAATCGCTACTGTGCTCGCCTTTCGCAAACCGGGGAGAGATCACTACTCCGACCGTTTTCCGCCCAACACCTCTAACCTCTTGCGTGTGCAAGTTGATGGAGAAATTGGTAAATTTTAGATTAGCCTTTTTCCTGGACAGCAGAGGCTATCTGTCTTCTGCACAGTGCGGCTTCCGCAAGTTCCACTCCACGTCGGATGCTCTGCTCCGACTGGAAAATGCCGTCTGCGAGGCTTTCCTTCCTAGACAGCACTACGCCACGGTCTTTTTCGATCTGGAGAAGGCCTATGATACCTCGTGGCGATACGGTGTCATGGAGACTCTCCACCCGATGGGGGCGAGGGGACGCCTCCCAATGTTTATATCTGAATTTTTGCGAGATCGTCGATTCTGCCTACGGGTGGAGGGAGCCCTCTCCGGCCCAAAGGAGCAGGAAGAGGGTGTCCCGCAGGGAAGTGTCCTCAGTGTCACACTCTTTGCCATGAGCATCAACGGCATCACCTCGGTGCTGCCGGAAGATGTTCTCGCTACGCTCTACGTGGACGACCTTTCGATCTCTTTTGGCGCGGCCCAGATGCCAATTCTGGAGCGTCTCCTCCAACAGGCGTTGAACCGCGTCTCTCGCTATGCCGAAGCGCACAGGTTTCGGTTTTCTTTGGCCAAGACTAAGGTGGTGCACTTGTGCCGCCATCCACGGCTTCACCCCGACCCAGATTTGTTTCTTAATGGGGTGCGCCTGGATGTGGTTGAATCGCACCGTTTCCTTGGTCTTGAATTCGACCGACGCCTCACTTGGGAGGCTCATATTCGCAGCCTTAGGGTCTCTTGTACCCGCGCCATGGACATTCTCTGTTCCGTGACGTTCAGCGCTTGGGGCGCTGATAGGGCTACTGCCTCTCTTTTTTATCGATCCTTTGTTCGTTCGAAGCTCGACTACGGATGCGAGTTTTATGCATCCGCAGCCGAGCGTTTATTGCGGAAGGTGGATTCGATCCACCACACCGGCCTTCGCCTTGCGACCGGTGCCTTCCGCACTTCCCCCATTGAGAGCCTGTTGGTCGATGCTGGGGAGATGCCACTCGCTCTGCGCCGCGTGCAGTGCATCACTCGCCTGTACGCGCGAGCCCGGTGCCTCCCTCAGTCGCCAACAGCTCTCACTGCATCCGCAGCTGATCTCGACGGTGCCTATGCCGCGGAGAGACGCCAGTCATTCCCTAAGCCCTTTGTGTTTAGGGCCAGGAAACTCCTTCGAGAGGTAGATATAGCTCTCGGGCCGGTGGCGCCCCTGGTTCTGCCCAGAACGCCACCCTGGAGGTTACCACATTGGGCTATTTGTCGCCACGCCTCTGCTCCCAAAGCTTGTACGGCGCTGGGAGTATTGCGTTCGACCTTTTTGGAGCACACCTCGTCTCACGCTGGACCCATGCCAGTGTATACGGATGGATCCAAGTCCCAAGAGGTGGTCTTCTTCCACGCGGTATCCTCTCTGTTTGAAGCCAGGTGGCTCTGCCAGGCGCTGCGTCTGTCTTCACCGCCGAGCTGGTGGCATTACGCCAATCGGTATGGGAGATTACGCGATGTGCCTGGTTCGGAGACCGGATTGTGATCTATAGCAACTCACAAGCGCCCTGAGTCCTCTCATGGCATTGGAATCTCCGCATCCCCTGGTTCGCGATATCCGTGATGCCACGGTTTTGGCGAGCCGTGCAGATGTCGAGATTATCTTCTGCTGGGTTCCTGGACATGTAGAAATTGCGGGGAATGAGAGCGCCAAAGAGTCCGCGAGGACTCTGTGACTGGACCAGCGTTTTGCTCTTCCTCACACCGACTACATGGCAGGAATACGGGCAGCTCTTCGGACTGCTTGGCAAAGAAGATGGGAGAGGGTCGAAGGGAACTTAAAGTTGCGTGCCATTGCGCCGCGACTGTTCCCATGGACCTATCCCCTAATGCCGCGATTGCTTCAGGTTGCTTTCTGTCCTCTCCGAATCGGACACACTCGTGTGACGCATCGCTATTTGATGGAGCGCTCGCCTGCGCCATATTGCGACGACTGCGTCGTCCCCCAGACTATTCGGCACATTCTTGTCGAATGTCCCAGTCTGGGTGATCTTCGCGCACGTTACCTGTCCCGGTACCGGGATGGGTGGGGTCGCTACCGCCTGTCCTTTGTACTCGGGACGAGTGCGTGCACATTGACTGGTGGACTTGCTGACTATTTGGGGGAGGCCGGCCTTCTCCCTTTCATTTAACTAGGTTTAGATGTTGTTTTTGTTATTGTTTTGTTATTGTTATTTCTTTTTATTGTTGTTTCCTGTTCAAATTTTTTTAAAGTAGCCTAGAACTAGGCTGTTTGTTTACGGCGACTTATGCCTAAGTGGGCAGTCGCGAGATAGCCCCTTAAAAAAAAAATATTCCTCCATCTTCAAGGTTCTCCTTGTTTATACAGTCTTGAATACTGCGGCTCTTTCTTACCTCTTTTATGCTCTCTCTCTCTGTCTCAAGCCGCACATGCATTTCAATCCTGCGCAGCCCTTCACCTACAAACTCCTTGTATCTGTCTCCACTCCATGCCAGATTATCGTTTTGATGCTCTGAGATTGTGGAATGCATTTTTCTTGGTGCTTTGGAGACCTGTCTCTTGGCCCTAGTCTGCCGAGTGCCAGGCAGTCTGTGACCGTAAAGAGCGCAGTATAAAAACTACTTAGCAAAGTCTTGAGCATCTTTCCTCATAGGAGCAGTTAGTCTGAGACCTCCAAACCTTCTTGTTTAAAAAATACCTCACCATTTTTCTCGTTCACTCGGGTAACATCCTTTGTTAGTCCCAACGCCTAGCTTGAAATGCGCGAAACCAACGGATTAGGGTTGTTAACAAAAAGGGGAGTGGCTGAAGGCCAGGGAAAAGAGAAACTGATAAATAAGAGTAAGGTTTTTGAAAAGATACAGGTGGTCTTTTCTGTGGAGTTTCTCTAAGCGATGTCAGCTCAGAGAACCCTCATTAATTCACAGTTTAGAAAGTTAAATGATACAGGGAAGAGATGAGAAGAGGGAAAATTTGAAAGACTGGGTCCATTCTCCCAGGAATGAGAAATTGTGTATTTACCTTGAGTAGCTTTGGAATTGTGATCTTACCATCGAAAACCATTGGACCGTATTTTGAAGGGATGAAAATCCAACGAGTCGGGAGTTTGGGGGTGAGATGTTGGCGCATTGAGATGAGGGAGAATTGTCCTTTGGGACAATCTCGAAAGCTGGGAAGGGAAGCACCATGCCCCCGCATCCTTGGGAGTTTGGAGGCGCTAAGATAACCAAAAGAGGGAGGTGGGGGGCAACAGGGTCAGCACACGTGTGCGTGTGGGAAAGCCCCGCAAATGCATGGTCCATTTTTCTTGCACCTTCTCACACATCCCTTTATTACAAACCATTCCATTTTTTTTTCAACTGACCCCTAACCTCTCAACAGGAGAATCAATACTTTCATCTACATCAACCCTCTTCTCACTTCAAACAAACTTGAACTCACTCGAAACTCCACCGTAAGGTTGCTGTACTGTGTATATTTTACCTACCTACTATTTTTAGGATTGCTCTATTGAATTACAAGAGTTTATGCCACTCTCCCTTCCATACTATATTCGCCAGGCTTCCCATTTACTTGATTTCTGTGTAAAACTAGTGAACTCCAGGAGAAATCAAGTTAATAATTCCTTCATTCCCTTCATAGCTAGAATATGGAACTCCTCTACCCCCTACTGTTTTTCCTGAATATTATAACCTGCCTCTCATTAAGAGGCAGGTCTGCTATCTCCTGAGGAGACGAGTCCATTGACACCTCTTTGTTGTTTTCTCTCTTGTTCTATTTTAATTTTGGTGTTTTCTTTTATGTAGTCTGAGCTTGAGTTGGACATCTCTTGCCCATCTCAGTCTCAGTATTTTAAAGAGTAAGTATTCTTATGCATCGCCTCGGTCTAGTATTTAATTTGTATGCTGAAGTCGCACAAATATCTCCTTTTCCTCATCCTCGTTTGCTAAGACTTAAAAACTTACTATCAGCTTATAACATCATCACTGAATGGCTCTCAGACAATTTCCTGAAACTCAACTATTACAAAACTGTTAATACTGGTGTGGGTACTCTTACGAATGTGACTCGCTGCAATAAGATTGCATCCTATATTAACCCTGGCTCCTCCCATGTCCCTCTTTCCTATATAGTGAAAAAATACTGAACGTCACCTTTGATAGTCGGTTATCTCTCAAAACTCTTTTAACATCTAAATTGTCTCTGATTTCTCCGTAATTTCAATCACATCAGCCTTGTGATGCTATTCATGCTTTTGATGTTTTAGTCACCTCCCCAAGTTAATTACTGCAACTCCTCGCTGGATCACAGGCTTCCACTCCTCAACTTCTCCAACTTGTTCCAAACTTTGCACTCCGTCTTCTCAAAAGGAACGTTTCTCTCGCAACTCCCCAACTTCATGCATTCAGTAAGTTTTTAATCGTCTCTGGATCGGCCGCACTCCCGTGGCGCAGTTCCATTTAATGGAGCGCTTCCCTGGTCCTTACAGGGACGCCTTCTTGCTCCCCCAATTGTCTGGCACATTCTCATTAATGTCCCAGTCTGGGGAAGCTTCACACCCGTTACCTCTCGCGGTACCTGGACAAGTGGGGGCCGCTATCACCCATCGCTTTTACATGGGGTGAGTTTGTGCACTCGCGATTGTGGATTGTGGAATCTTGAGAGGAGGTGGGACTTCTCCATTGTATTATTCTTTAGCCCCGTAAGGGGCACGGCGATTTGCCATCCTGGCCGCCGTGCTGACGGGATCCAGCGCTCCGTCCGGCCCCATCTTACCCTCTCTTCTTTCCTTCAGATTGCCTGTATTTCTCCCCTACTTCGTCGCTTTTAATACAACCTCTCCCACAAATTTCTCTGGTCAGCCTCTAATTTCACAGGGTAGATGCTGACCTTCTCAAACCAACCGTCCTGGATCGGGGCTGAGGGGGAAGGGGACAAGGTTCCCTAACCCCTGAGCTGCGGTTCGGGATGGGGTTTTTTAACAACCTGCTTCATCCCCACCCATACCTTCTCACATCCCCTTTTCCTCTCCTCTTCAAAATCTATCTTTTTACGCCGTGTTCAAGGTGGAGCCGCCATGCCGTTGGACTGCCAGGCCACCAGGCAGGAGGGGTGGTCCCAAATGGCGGCGCCTAGCTATGCCAGGCCTGTAAGCACCTCTTGCAGTGCGGACAACTGTGAGAGGTGATGGGCTATTGCGTCCCGCAGAAAATTTAGGGTAACCATGCCCAATGATGCTCAACCTAAAAAAAAAACAACCCTCAACTTTCCCTTGCTCATCAACGGAGCCGACCTCGGGCAGCTCCACCGAAAAAATCGAGGTCCCAGCCCCTGTTCTTGCGCAGGGGACCCTCCATACTTCTTTAACCGGAGAGGAGGCTTACTCCTCGCCGACGGGCTTAGGGGACTCCCCCTCACCCCCTTCTCTGGAGGTGCTTTCGGGCGCCTACCTGCTTCCAGCGGCAGTCCCCCCTTTTCTTTCCAAGGGGACTGCCAAGAAAGCTAGCAGGCAGCCCATAGCCAACCGCTCCCCATCGAAACGGTTCGGTAGGGCAAACCCCCTTAGGGGGGAGAGGGAAGCCAGGCCCCTTCGGTCGCTTTCCTCAAAATTCCTGCTGGCAAGAATTTTAAACTTTGCCGGGGTCAAGGACTGTGCCTCCCCACACAAGACTGGTGACACTGCCAAGGGGACCTGCGATGTCCTGGGAGGGGATGGCCAACTGGAGGCCCCTCCTGTGATAGACATGGTTCTTGAGGAAACCCAGCCTCAGACGGTAGGGCCTTCCATGGGGGGGGAATCCGGACTCGGCGCCAAACACCGAACCCGAATCCGCCCCTATACAAGGTCCTCCTCAAACGGCTGGGGTCTCTGAGGCAGTACAAGGAGGGGAGGGATCTCCCCCGACCGGTGCCCCTGCGACCACCAGGACCTTCTCCATTTCGGATAAGTAACTGGCTGAGGCCGGTCCATCTGGCCTAAGGGCTTCTGCCAGCGGAGTTGAGAAGCGGGTTCATTCCCCGCCCTCCTCTCCAAAAAAAAAAAAACAAGACTCGGGTCTCCTCTCTATCCGCGGGGGCTACGGGTACGGATGGGTCTTCTGCCACTTTGGTAAGCGACCAAGCCAGTATCGGCACATCCGACCCCTCTGCTCCCCCGGGTGTAGAGCCCCTGACTATGACAAAGAATAAAAGTGCACAGGGCGGAGCCTCGATTACATCGGGGCCCCTGATTCAGAGGTTACCTGGCGTTTTCGAGCCCGCTGGCTTCAAACTCTTCCTCGTTATTCGCTTCTATGATGGCAACATGATCCATCAGAGGAGAGGATTAACTAGTGCAATTGGTAGAGAGCCGAAGGTGACCCGTTTCTCGGACGGGAGCCTTCTTGCGAATCCCGCCGAGGCGGCCAAGATAAGTGCTCTTCGGACACTTGATGGCACCCCAGTGAGTGTGACGTCGCACTCTACCATGCACTTTGTGAAAGGAGTAGGGCCTGACTACTATTCCTAGGACGTCTGGCCGTTTTGCACGCCGACCACTCCCATGGTGGTCGGCCGAGTGTGAGACGGCCCTCAAACAGAAGCGTTATGCCTAAATGCGCTATAAGCGCCGCCCGAACAATTTCACTGTCGCTGAATTTCGTCGGGCTAGGGCTAGGTTCCGGTATATTTTGAAGCACGCCCGCCGCTCTTCTTGGCGGGCATACGTGTCGTCACTTAACGGGAAGTCCCCTTTAGTAGAGATGTGGAAATGAGTCCAAAGAATTCGGGGCAAGTTCTCGCAGGACCCCCTCCCGTTCTCCAGGAGAATGGGACCGCAATCTCGGACCCCGCGTCCGTGGCGGAATCCTTAGCGACCGCTTTTTCCGCATTCTCTAGCCGTGATGCTGCTCCGCCAGCATTCAATGCACTTCGTGAGTGAGTGAGTTTCGCTCCGCTCTTGCTTCGTGCGCGGACACCGCCCATGGTCCGGACGATGTCCCGTACGCCATGCTTTGACACCTGGGTGAGCGAGGCATTGCCTTTCTGTTAGATTTGTTCAACAGGATCTGGGTGGAGGGTCTTCTCCCAGATTCCTGGCAAATCGCTACTGTGCTCGCCTTTCGCAAGCCGCGAGAGATCACTACTCCTCGACCGACGCCTCACCTGAGAGGCTCATATTCGCAGCCTTAGGGTCTCTTGTACCCGCGCCATGGATATTCTCCCTTCCGTGATGTTCAGCGCTGTGGGCGCTGATAGGGCTACTGCCTTACTTTTTTATCGATCCTTTGTTCGTTCGAAGCTCGACTACGGATGCGAGTTTTATGCATCCGCAGCTGAGCGTTTATTGCGGAAGGTGGATTCGATCAACCACACCGGCCTTCGCCTTGCGATCGGTGCCTTCCGCACCTTCCCCATTGAGAGCCCTTTGGTCGATGCTGGGGAGATGCCAAACGCTTTACGCCGCGTGCAGTGCATTATTCGCCTGTACGCGCGACCCCGGCGCCTCCCTCAGTCGCCAACAGCTCTCACTGCATCCGCAGCTGATCTCGACGGTGTCTATGCCGCCGAGCGATGCCAGTCATACCCTAAGCCCTCTGGGTTTAGGGCTAGGAAACTCCTTCGAGAGCTTGGTATAGCTCTCGGGCCGGTGGCACCCCTGGTTCTGCCCAGGACGCCACTCTGGAGGGTACCACATTTGGCTATTTGTCGCCACGCCTCTGCTCCCAAAGCTTGTACAACGCCGGGAGTATTGCGTTCGATCTTTTTGGAGCACACCTCGTGTCACGCTGGAACCGTGCGAGTGTGTACGTGGTCGGCTTCCACTCCGTATCCCTTCTGTTTGAAGTCAGCGGGGCTCTGCCAGGAGCTGCGTCTGTCTTCACGGCCGAGCTGGTGGCAATACGCCACTCGATACGGGAAATTACGCGACGTGCCTGGTTCGGAGACCGGATTGTGATCTATAGCGACTCACAAAGCGCCCTGAGTGCTCTCGGGGCATTGGAATCTCTGCATCCCCTGGTTCGCGATATCCGTGACGCTACGGTTTTGGCCAGCCGGGCGGATGTCGAGATTATCTTCTGCTGGGTTCCTGGACATGTAAGAATTTCGGGGAATGAATGGGTCGATGAGGGCGCCAAAGAGTCCGCGAGGACTCTGCGACCGGACCAGCGTTTCGCTCTTCCTCACACCGACTACATGGCAGGAATTCGGGCAGCTCTTCGGACTGCTTGGCAAAGAAGATGGGAGACGGTCGAAGGGAACTTAAAGTTGCGTGCCATTGCGCGGCGACTGTTCCCATGGACCTCTCCCCCCAATGCCGCGACGGCTTCAGGTCGCTTTCTGTCCTCTCCGAATCGGACACACTCGTATTACGCATCGCTATTTGATGGACGCTCGCCTCCGCCCTATTGCGACGACTGCGTCGTCCCCCAGACTGTTCGGCACATTCTTGTCGAATGTCCCAGTCTGGGTGATCTTCGCGCACGTTACCTATCCCGGTACTGGGATGGGCGGTGTCGCTACCGCCTGTCCTTTGTACTCGGGACGAGTGCGTGCACATTGACTGGTGGACTTGTTGACTTTTGGGGGGAGGCCGGCCTCCTTCCTATTATTTAAGCAGGGGTTTTTTTTTTGTTGTTTTTTTCCTCTTATAGGTAGCACGCTCCGTCGCTGGGGAGACCTCCCCCCGACGTAGGAGCTTGCTTACTGCTCACTTTCCTTTTCCTTTTTTTGGGGGGGGTGTTTTTTATCCAATTTTATCTTAAAGTAGCCTAGTTATAGGCCAGTTTTTAATACGGCGACTAATGCCCAAATAGGCAGTCGCCAGATGAGCTCTTTAATAAAAACAAAATTTTATAATATTCTTTAGGTGTTGGTTGGATATTCAAGCACCAGAGGGGTGTGGACCTTCCTCTAACACCATATGATGCAATTTTTTTTTTTCTTGTTTGGGAATGTTTTGTTGTTGATTCTCTTTCTTTTTATATAACTGTTAATAGAGGATAAGATATTCTTCAATTTCGGCAGCTATGCCTTTAATGGCAGTTGGCAGGTTAGACTATTTACATCCCCCTCCCCCCCCCATACACACACACACTTCGCAAACTGCTGTATTGTTGCCTATTTGATGCAGTTGCTTTTATGGTCTTTCTCCTTACATACAAGACCCTAAAGGCCACAGCTCCCTCCTACCTGTCCTCAACGCTGACCCTCAGAACCCTAAACTCTGGCTCTGTTTCCCTCCTGATTGCTCCTCGTCCTCGTCTCTGTTGCATGGGTGATTGTACTTTCTCAATGTTTGCCCTCAGAATGTGGAATGATCTGCCTGCTGTGATACGCTCATCCCCATCCATCTCATGTCTCAAGTGTTTCCTTAGTTTATAGACATATGCTTTGTCAAGTCCACGCCCCGAAGAGCGCCATACAAAAAATCAGTATCATATTCTCTTCTGCAGCATATTGGAACTTTTGAAGGAGTTACCTCCTTGGTGAAGACCACATTGACTGAGGCATTGGTTCAATTGTTGACCCCGAAGCGGCGCTTGGATATTCTGCGAGATATAACCCAGGCAAAGGCATCTCTTTGTCCATATTCAATAACTTTCTGTGGTGTGAACGGTGTTGGCAAATCAACAAATTTGGCTAAGGTTTGTTGTGTTAAATCTGTGTTGTCCAGTGATGCCAATTTAGGATTGAGAGAAGAGGGCTTTCTAACCAATCTGTTTTCCCTTAGATTTCCTTCTGGCTCATCGAGAATAATTTCCGAGTGTTGATCGCGGCCTGCGACACTTTCCGAGCAGGCGCTGTGGAGCAGCTGCGCACGCATATGAAGCACCTCAATGCTCTCCATCCCCCAGAGAAGCATGGCTCTAAAGTCATGGTGGAACTATTTGAACAGGTGCTTGGAATTTAAATTTTGAACAGGTAGTATCACCGCTCCCTCCGTCAACATGTATATCGAATGGGTGTTTCCATGCGTTGATTCTCCGACCTCTTTCTTGTACATAATCAATATAATTTTTCACAGTTAACCTGCAATTCATTTGTCATTTTACACCCAACTATACCATTTTCATTAAGCATAGGGTCACAAAACTCGGTTTCCTCTCTAGTCATATAATACCAATGTCGCAGTGCAAACCACTCTTTTATACTCACTAATGTAATACTTTCTTGATCTTTGCCAAGCATCCCATCAATCATTCTAAATGCACTACTTTTCCTATAGCAGTTGCATACCAAGAAATCATTTTTTCCAACACACCTGTTCAGAGCAAAAACAAAAAACTACACTCCATGCATTGTATTTGGGTGCATGTTTCTGTTCCATCCCGTCTGACAGTTCAATGCTAAGGAATTGTATATTCCACTAAACAACTTAAGATTCTCTGTTTAACTTCCTGTGTAACTATAAAACCACCTTATCTAAAGCTTGGGTGACTTCTCATTATTAGTTGTTTGCCTCTACAGTTCTTAAATCTTAAACCAATCCATTGTTTCAAATGGAACTTGTGTGGACAGCTATTGCTCATTCCTACAATATTATACCCTGTTTCTACATTGTGATGAATCAACACATTCCCTATCCTCAGAGCTCATGCTAGCCGAGTGAATACGGCGTTGATCTCCCAATGTCGCGGTACCGGGTTCGATCCCGAATCCCGGCATGAGCGGACACAAACGTCAGCGCACGGAGAGATCTGGCTACCGATTGGTAGATGCGCTGTGTTCACCCCGTTTTCGGGTGGGTAGATCTTACACCTCTCGCCTCACACATAGCCAATCACAACACTGCTTTCTTTCCTCTTCCGCGTTCACAGCACAACACACACACACACAAACACACACTCTCTGTTCCAAGGAATCCTGCCAATGGGTATCTATATCCACGTACCTCTGATGCGGAACAGATCCCTCTGCCCCGAGGTGACGAAGGCTTCCACCTGAACGCTGTTTGGTGTCAAAACAATACTTCTTGGCACCTCTTCCCAAAAGAGGACCGGCTCCTGGGGCCCTCGGGCCGACCAGCGATTGTCATACTGACAATCCCAGTATCATGGAAGGATTGGCGCTGACTAACTAACTCCCTATCCTCACAATTTTTTTTTACAATTCTGCCACATTTTGTGAAGAGCATGTTGTGCTTGGTTACTGGGCATCATCATCATTTCCACCCACATAGCTTACATTAATATCGCCTCTTGATATCCTATTAAGTATAAAGCTACCCATCCTTTTTCCTATATGCTATGTGGTGTAGCATTTTGTCCAGTCAGGGCTCATCCATGGGAAGAAAGCCCCCAAGTGTACTTACTATGTTGCACAATCCGTATTTCGCTAGTAGATGAGTTCACTCACCCTAAAGGTCAGCTCGCCCAACCGGACAATGAAATCAACATAAAGATCAGTATGGAAATCGCTGGTTAGCTCCAGGACACCAGGCGTAGGTCTTTGTTTGGGGGAGGGGGGGAGTCGGAAAGTATATGGTTTTGCAGTAATCGGGTAGGAAGTTTCATCACCCCAGGGCAAGGAGTGATCCATTCCACATCAGGGCTATGTAGATACAACTACCCATTGGCAGGATTCCTTGGAGCAGAGAAGAATGTGTGATGTGAAGACAGGAGAAGAAAGATAGTAGTGTTGTAATTGACTCTAAGATCTTTCTAGCCATGGCGGGTAAGCACAGTGCATCCACCAATTTGTGGCCAGATCTCTCTTTGCGATCTTCTGTCGGTCCCCTTCAAATAATAAATGTATCTTTTGCACCCAAACTCCCTCGTATTTTCCCATCACAAGTTTGTTCACCCCAGTCAGGCGAGTCTATCTCATTTTCTAAATAGCAATGTCTTAAAATCAGGGGGAATCTGACTGGAGAAAGGGGTTTAATATTGTAACATTAATCAAGACAGCACACGGTGGTTAGTTAATTGTGTCGCACGTCTCTCTTCAATCGTGGATCAGGTCCTCCAACCTGATAATGAAAGTGTCATAAAGATCAGATTAGAAAGAGCAGTCTAAGCATTATTCTGCTACCAACCAGTAAGCGAGTAACCTTCATGGGCCAGCAGGAGCACCTTATTCGTGCCAGGAATGGAAGTGATATGTTGTGTGCACAGAGAAAGGTGGGAGGAGGAAACCGCGCTGTTGTGATCTGCTGTGTATGGTGGTGATGTAGGTGGCCAAATTATCTTTGTATAGGCCGCAGACTAGACGCACCTACCGCAGTGCTGGCTACTCTCCCTTGAGTGTTTTTGTTTGGTTTATTTCTAGGGTTATGGAAAAGACGCAGCTGAAATTGCCCGCCATGCCATCGAGTATGCTCGCAAGAATGGAATTGATGTTGTGCTGATTGACACTGCTGGACGTATGCAGGATAATGAGCCATTGATGAGGGCTCTGGCAAAGGTAAGCACGAGTTTATTTTTGGCTTCAGCAATTTCAAACAAGCGATGGGTGGCTGATCTTTGTGTGTCACCACTGGCTGATGCCAGCTTATCTTCTCATCCATCCCAAATCAGCGGCTCACTTCTTTCAGTTGATTCACGTGAACGAGCCTGACCTAACTCTGTTCGTGGGCGAGGCTCTCGTCGGCAACGAAGCCGTGGATCAACTGATCAAGTTCAATCGCGCCTTGGCCAATTTCTCGTCGGTTTCGAGGCCTCAGATGATCGATGGGATTGTCCTCACCAAGTTCGACACCATTGATGATAAGGTGGGTCCAAGATTGTGGCTTTTACTTGAAGTGCTCTCTCCTTACCCAAACCAATCTTATCTTACCTGTTTTGTCGCTCACTTTTCTTTGTTTATCATCTTTTCCTTATCGACTGGAAGGCTTGTCACTCTTTATCTTCTGTTAATAGATTAACGCTGTAATGCTGTTTTCTTGGAGTTCGCGGTAGTCTTACTTATGTTGCCCTCGGCTGAGGTCTAACCCTTAGGCTAGCTGCCACATTGAACACCGCCTCCCGAATCGGGTGCCCCCACACAGCTAGTACTCCCTGCATCTCCATTTTTTGTCTCGGTTGTACCTATGGCGGACATGTTTGAATACTGAATATGTGCTGAACTGCCTGTTTCCCAGTGGCAACGGCAACTGGTGTTTGTATCAGTCAGGTTGGTGCGGCATTTGTCTTTAATTATTTTATTATTGTTAATTGTGCCTAGAGAAGTGGAACGCCCTCATGATAGTCAAATAGATTTAAACTAGCAAAGCTTTTTTTTCTCTTAACATTCCAATTTTACCTTCTTTTTTGGCCACTTAAACCTCATATCACCCCATTTTTCTTGGTCAGGAGCTAATATTGCGGCTAGTCATCAACCAGAGGTATTTGACATCCCTGCTTGCTTGCCACTCTTTTTCCCTTTTTCTATTATTCTCGCCTGCAAGGTGGAATTAGGTGTAGCATTGAAACTTTGTTGCAACTTACATCTGGCGAATTGTGTGCCCTCCCAGCCCCTATACTCTCGGATGCGTTCTCTATCCCTCTGTCTGGGTTTCGGGACGTATAGGGATTGCAGGAAATGAAGGTGATAAACATCCAGCTAGGGCTGTGCAACCGTACAGAGTAGGAATCAGGTCAGACCCTTGTGCTGCTTGGCAAAGAAGTTGCGAGACGGCCGACGGCAACTTAAGAGTTCGTAGTATCGCGCCGCGACTCTTCCCGTACATCTACCACCTGATACTTTGACTGCTTCGGTTCATTTTCTGTCGCATCCGAATCGGACACCCTTGTGGGACGCAGCGCCATCTGATACGAGTGCTCCACTGAACCTTAATGCGAAGACTGTGGTCCCTCAGATGTACTTTTATCCCTTGAACTCCGAGATGGATTAGTACATACCCGACTGTGGCACTATCGTGTTTCTGGATTCGGGCCGACTATCTCCGGATCTGAGCATGGTTTTGCTGGGGGGGGGCTCTTTTTTATTGTTTTTTTGATTTTCTGTTGTTTTTTTTTAATCTAAAATAGGTTTTATAATAATATCGGCATCCATGGCCCTGCTGGGTCATGCATGCCTTGCTCTCCCTAGCTGTCTGAGAGCATGAGGGAACACGAGAAACCCCTTCGACTGGTGGTGAAGCTTCCCTCTCACCATCCATATGAGGTAAAGAGGCTTCCACTTTGCCATCTTTGGAGCCACTCTCAGGCAGCTCTACCTCTGAAAAGGTGCCCCCTGTGCTTTCTCAGGGGACCCTCTAACCTACGGGTGGGGTTGATTCCCCATCACACCCCTTCTCTGGAGACGCCCTCGTGCTACTCCATCTCCGTACCAGCGGCAGTCCCTCTTTTACTATCACAGAGGACTGCCAAGAGAGCAGGCAGGCGGCCCAAAATTGACTGCTTCCTGTGTGGAGCCAGCCCCCTTAGGAGGACAAGGTATAGCAGGGGCCACTGGTCCGTGTCACCTACAATCCTGCACTTACAGTTTGCAGGGGGACGGCGTGCCTGCCCCCCTGCCCCTCTCTCCCCCGATGGTGCCCGTTTGCCGACGAGAGACAACAAAAAAGTACCTCGAATGGGATTTGTGATGCCTCGGGGTGGAGGTGACCCAGCCCCACACAGTAGGATCTTCCATGTGGTCGAAAGTCGCGCTCAGTACTTGGTATTGCTACTGCGTGAATGCATTCGTGACACTGTCGTGGAGGTGCTACTATTGCCCCCGCTTCGCTCATGTAGACGTGCAAACTCGGGGTTACCCCAAGTCTGTGTAAGTTCCAAGGCCATGCGTATCAATTGAGAATAGCCCCAGCCAGCTTCTTCGCAGCAATGTGGTGCGTATCTCCTAAAGAAGGAAATTCTGGCTGTGCAGGCCAGACTTGTTAGACTCACAGGAAGTAACACCCCTGATGGTAGTTGTGAGGCCGTCTTCCGGGGTTCCTAAAGCTGCCCCCTCCCCCTGAAAGGACAGCACCAAAAGAGCTTCGGCTCGTATTCTCATAGCCATGGCTAGGATGGTTGGTTTGGAGACGGTGTATCCTCTGAAGCCAACCCGCCTGTCTAAGGTTTTGAGGCGAAAGGAGGAAAGATCTCTCATGGCGAGCCCAACTTCCCCCGATAAGTCCTCGAAGGCGTCAGTGCCTTCTTTGGCCAACACCGCCTGGAGTTCGGCCTCCAGGAAGCGTACGGCCATTCCAGTAATGGTAATCTCTTCGAAGAAGGCCCCGGCATCTTCTCCGACCTAGGCCTGAAGGGCAGACCAACTGGGAGGAGTTGCGGAGGCTCCTCTCCTTCCGTTTCCCGTTAGCTATCTTTTTTTAAGGAGACCATGCTTGACGCGTCCCCCTGTCCACCCTCCCGCGGTATAAGGGTTTTGCGACCCCATCACCTCGAGATGGTGGTCAGGCAGGAGGGTGCGCCATTTTTTTTGCTTTAAATACCTTTCAATCAGTAGTAGTGCAGCTGCACCTGGATAGGAGATATACTGTTATTTCTGCGTACATTCCACCTTCAGCCGACTTCGATGCGGGGAATTTTCGCCTCACCGTGGCACTGTTGCCGAGGCTCATTCTTCTGTTCGTGTATTTGAGCAATAGACACCCTCTGGCGAGACTACAGGATCAATCTTGGGGGCTAGTCCTTGCCGACATGATCGACGAGCTGGGAATAGGTGTCCTAATTGTGGATGAGTTTACGCATCACTGCTCGAGAACCGCTTCATTTGCCTGTCTCGATCTATCCCTTTGCTCTCCGGATGCACAGCCTGATTTTGGGTGGTATGTATTCGATGACCTCCATGGTAGTGATCACTTTCCCATTCAAATATCATTTTCTGGACCGCTGCCTCCTGAGATTCCCCCATCCCCCGGGGTTGGCGTGGGTTCGGTGGTCTGCATTTCAGGAAATGAATGATTTCATTGTCCCACTCGAGGAGTTTATGTCGGGGGATGAGGCCGTTGAGTTCTTAGGCAACCTCATCGCCGTGGGCTTTGCTAATACTATTCGTAGAACGTCTGGCCGTTTTACACGCGACCTCTTCCGTGCTGGTCAGCCGAATGTGTGACAGCCCTCAAACAGAAGCATTATGCCTACATGCGCTTGGTTCCGATATATTTCCAAGCACGCCCGCCACTCTTCCAGGTGAACATGTGCCTTCACTTAACTGGAAGATACCAGTTGTGTGGAATGAGTCAAAAGGTTTTGGGGCAAGTTCTCCCAGGACTCTCCTCCCGTTCTCTTGGAGAATGGGAGGGCAATCTCGGGACCCTCGTCCTTAGCGGAGTCTTTCGCGACCCCATCCTCTAGCTGTGATGCTGCTCCGCCAGCATTCAATGCACGTCGTGATATCGCTGAAGCCCGTCCTCGCTTCTTTCTTGGAAACTGCCTACCTTAACACTATAAAAATGCAGAACAAAGCACTTGCCCTCGCACGGGACGTTTCTTAAGCAGCTTAAACAACTATCTACATTCTGAAACTAAAATAGCGCCCATTCATTATACAACACCTTGACCTCCGCGGAGCACAGTAAACTTAACCATAGACACTTTTGTCACTATATGCATGAGCCCTAAGGTACTCCAAAAAATCCATCACCCCGATACCAAGCCCCTTTACACCCGCAGAACAATAAACACACAGCCACCCGATTTCTGGGTTAAAATAATCTCTCTTACGCCATTCCAACGAAGCATTCTACCCTCGTCAGAAGAGCCGAGTAGATACGGCGTTGGTCTCCCAACGTCGCGGTACCGGGTTCGATACGGGCATGAGCGGACACAAACCTCAGCGCACGAAGAGATCTGGCTACCAATTGTGGACTCGCTGTGCTCCCCCCCTGTATTGGGGTGGGTAGATCTTACACTTCTCATCACACACATAGCCAATTACAACACTGCTTTATTTCCTCTCCCGTCTTCGCAGCACAACAAACACTCTCTGTGTTCCAAGAAATCCTGCCAATGGGTGTCTATATCCACACTTCTGACGCGGGACAGGTCCCTCCGCCTCGGGAAAACGAAGGTTCCACCTGAACGCTGTTTGGTGTCATAACACAATACTTCCTGGAGAACCAGCCCCTGGTGCCCTCGAGCTCACCAGCTATTGTCATACTGACCTTTATGTCCATTTCATTATCCGGTCGGGTATCCTCCTGGATAAAGGAAGGTTGGCGAAACGAAACGAAATCCTAGTCATATTTGGGTTTTATTATGACAATGATCCCATGCGAGCATGCGATCACTAACAACTAAACACCTACAAATCCAGCATTGATTTGACTAACATATCTACCCCCACACTGCCACCGGAAACCAGATAGTGTTGGATTTCTGAGGGGAAAAAACTTCCATTTTTGAGAGTTGTTCATTAAGCCGGCTGGCCTAGCGTGGCAGACGAGCGCCCTATATCTCAAAGAGAGACCGTAAGCAGAGGTCGGGTCGACGTGAATGCCGGAAAATGAGTTGATTTCTTGCCCCTTGTGAAAGCAAATTTATCCATCTTTTGTCTTTGCCTGCAGGTTGGTGCTGCGATTTCCATGACTTACATAACCGGGCAACCCATCGTGTTTGTGGGTACTGGGCAGACGTATACGGATCTCAAGAATCTGGACCCAAAGGCAGTAGTTGGGGCCCTTATGAAATGATCAAGTACTGGTATCTGTTGGCTGTGAAAACTTAACAAGTTTAATGTTAATGTCCTTGTTATGAAAAGGTAGAAATTATATTTTCAAAGATTTGTTTTATCGGTATTATGTGTTGCTTTCTCTTCTTTCTTCAAAGATAGTTTGGTCAATAGTTTTTATTTCACAGTCCATATTTAAAAATATGTATTTTGTTAAGTACTTTTCAATATATTTTTATTATGTTCAATTTTACCATATAGATCTTGTTTTTGGTACTATTTCTATCACTTAAAGGAGATAACTTATTAAAATTTATTAAGAAAAAAATCTCTTCTTCACCCATATAATTATACCCAACTATCTCATTATACCGCTCTTTTAAAATCAAGAACAAGGCCTTTTGATCGAATTATGGAATTCACATAAAGATCAGAATGACACTCGTTTGCGAGCCCATGGCATAAGATCAAGCTACTGTCCTCATTGAAGAGAGTCGCTTGCACAAGGGGATACTATACATTTCCCATAGCATGCAACAGCCTCCTTCCAATCTAGCCTGGTCCCTCAGGACAGTCTCATAAAAAATGCGGCCTCACTTAATTGTGGTAACGTTGACGGGGCCGTGGCCTACAGTACAGGCTGTAGGATTTTGGCCTTCTCCCTTAATCTCCCAAGCAGTCAGAGGGAGCGTTGGTCATCTGTTCCTTGGCAGCAGCAATTAACGACAGCCCTTTCTCGGATGTAAGCGCAGGATTGATTGGTGGTTCGCGACGTCTTTGTTCTGCGATTAGTTTTGCAATTTCTTCCGTTCCTCTGACCGAATCTCTCGAGTCGAACGCGGCGCCACTCTGGAATGATGCCACGACGGGTATTTTCCAGAAGGCTCCGAGAGAAGTATAAGTAAGCGAGGGCAGGATAGGACGGAAATTGCGCACTATTTGGGGTTTTATTATTTTTGGTTAAAGAGACTGGTTCGGTGATTCAGTGAGTTTGGTGGGGGTGCTTCGAAGTAGAGCGTTTTGTAGCTGGTTTTGATGTTCTATTTGACGGGGAAAGGTTCGTTAATAAGCAGGTGTGAACCGAGTGGTTGGATGTAATGTGGTAAGGAAAAGTGTAGTCGGATGTTTAAAACGAAGATCTAGATGTCTACTCTGTATGAGAAACATTAAAGAGAATGAAGAGTACTGGATGGAGTGAGTTAATCCCGATTAGGTGTGCATCAGGATGGTAAGACTATAGGAGGTGTGGCAGTGCTTTAGAGTGAGGAACGTTATAATGCAATGATGTTAGACAGAACTATGTGGGTAAAGCTGGAATTTGTAATCATGAAACTCTTCTTAGTTATAGTGTATGGACCCTGCAATGATAGCAGTAAATCTGTCAGAAGTTCTGGAATGATTGGACGAGTGGTGGGTGGAGTTAGGAAAGGTATCGGTTGATGGATGGTTGGAGTAAATATGAACATACTTTACTTTGTCGCCTCCCGGGTTCTCTTAACTCGAACCCGGCAGCGTTCAGAAAAAATGGCATGGCATGTCTTTCTAGAGAGGTTATTTTAAAAGTGGTTCTGAGATGGTCAAGAGGAGAGGCGGGAGGTATATTTCTTTTAGTCTGGGATGGCTAATTTATTTTGTACATGTAAGGCAAGGTAGTGTCCTGATCGCAAGTGGGGCAGCGAAACTGGCTCGAAGTAGTTAATAGGAAGGAGGATCGCGTTAGAGTATGGCGTTTTTCGACTGATTTTGAAAAGCTACGAGGGGCGTCAATGAGCTTTGCGAATCGGTAGGGCAAAACAGAGGAAGGGGGATGGCTGTTTGTGGGGGTGTTAGGACAAGTTATGTCAAGTCAGGACCTGCAGCCGCACGCTCCTGCCTCGTCTATTTAAGAAGCAGTAGCTGATAGCAGATCGTCAGTCACAAATTTTTCAACAATGGAGAAGGTTGAGCACAGTGATCAAATTTTTGACCGAGGAAGGCAAGAATGCAAAGGAGAGAAATAAACGCATGGTTGCAGTGTACACCGACACCGCCCCATCCTATGCAACCATTGCTCACTGGAATAGGGAGTTCCGCCATGGTCGTGAGTCCTTAGAAGATGACGCTCGTCAGATGTGACCAACGAAGACAATGTGGCCCGTGTGTAGAGGATGATCCTCGAAAATCGACGGGTGAAGGTCGAAAAAATCGAGCGAGAACTTTAAATATCACATGGAAGTGTTATCAACATCATCCACGACAATTTGGCCGTGACCAAGGTCTCTGCCCGTTGGCCCCGTAAGGGGCACGGCGATTTGCCATCCTGGCCGCCGTCCGACCCCAGCTTAGCCTCTTATACTTCCTTCAAAAACTTGTTTCCTTGCTTTTCATACAACCTCTCCCACAACTTTCTCTGGTCAGCCTCTAATTTCACAGGGTAGATGCTGACCTTCTTCTCAAGCCAACTGTCCCGGATCGGGGCTGAGGGGGCAGGGGACAACGTTCCCTAACCCCTGAGCTCCAGTTCGAAACGGACGGGGGGGTTTAACAACCTGCTTCATCCCCACCCATACCTTCTTCACATCCCTTTTCCTCTCCTCTTCACATTCTATCATTTTTACGCCGCGGGAGAGGTGGTCCCAAATGGCGGCGCTTGGCTATGCCAGGCCTGTAAGCACCTCTTGCAGTACGGGCAACTGCGAGAGGTTATGAGCGATTGCATCCCGTGAAACAAATAGGGTCACCATGCCCATAGATGAACAACCAAAAAACACCCAACCCTCAAATTCCCCTGTTCCATCGACGGACTTGCCCTCGGGCAGCTCCATAAAAAAAAATGGAGGTCCATAGCGATCCGCTCCCCATCAGAGCGGGTCGGTAGGGCAAACCTCCTTAGGGAAGAGAGGAAGGCCAGCACCCTTCAGTCGCTTCCCTCAAAAGACGCTGGCAAGAATATTAAACCTTGCCAGGTTCAAGGCAGCTGCCTCCCCACACAAGACTGGTGACGCTTCCTAGGAGACCTGCGAGGTCCTGGGAAGGGATGGCCAACTGGAGGCCCCTCCTGTGATAGGCATGGTCCTTGAGGAAACCCGGCCCCAGATGGTAGGGCCTTCCATGGGGGAGAATCCGGGCTCGGCACCAAGCACCGAACCCGAATCCGCCCCTATGCAAGGTCCTCCTCAAACGAATATGGTTTCTGAGGCAGTACAAGTAGAGAAGGGATCTCCTCAAACCGGTGCCCCTGCGACAACCAGGACCTTCTCCATTTCGGAGAAGGACCTGACTGGGGCCGGTCGATCTGGCCTCGGGGCTTCTGCCGGCGGAGGTGAGAAGCGGGTTCATTCCCCTCCTTCCTCTCCAAAAAAGAAAAAGACAAAGAAGACTCGGGGCCCCTCTCCATACGCGAGGGCTGCGGGGACGGATGGGTCTTCTGCCACTTTGGCAAGCGACCAAGACAAGATCGGCACATCCGGCCCCTCTACCCCCCCATATGCCGAGCCCATGACCAAGACCAAAAGTGCACAGGGCGGAGCCTCGATGACATCGGGGCCCCTGATTCAGAGGATACCTGGCGTTTTCGAACCCGCTGGCTTCAAACGATTCCTCTTTATTCGCTCCACTGAAAGTACCATGATGGCTAAAGGCAACATGATCCATCAGAGGAGAGGATTAGCTAGTGCAATTGGAAGAGAGCCGAAGGTGACCCGTTTCTCTGGCGAATGCGGCGAATCTCGCCGAGGCGGCCAAGATAAGTGCTCTTCGGAAACTTCATGGCACCCCGGTAAGTGTGACGCCGCACTCTATCATAAACTTTGTGAAAGGAGTAGTTTATGCGAGGGAACTCGATGATTACTCAATTGAGGACATCACCTTAGAGCTGGCCGACCATGGGGCGGTCAAAGTCGAATGTGTGATGAGAAAACAGGGAGGGGCCTCGATACCCACCCCTACACTCTTCGTCACGTTCGACTGTGACAACCCAGTAAGGGGCGCGGCGATTTTACATCCTGGCCGCCGTGCTGACGGGATCCAGCTTTCCGTCCGGACACAGCTTAGCCTCTCTTCCTTCCTTCAGATAGCCTGTATTTCTCCCCTACTTCGTCGTTATTCATACAACCTCTCCCACAACTTTCTCTGGTCAGCCTCTAAATTCACAGGGTAGATGGTGTCCTTCTCAAGCCAACCGTCCCGTATTGGGGCCGAGGGGGGAGGGGACAACGTTCCCTAACCCCTGAGCTCCAGTGGGAATGGGTATTTTTTAACAACCTGCTTCCAACCCACTCTTACCTTCCTCACATTCCTTTTCCTCTCCTCTTCGCAATCTATCTTTTTACGCTGCGTCTAAGGTAGAGCCGCCATGCCGATGGACTGCCAGGCCACCAGGCAGGAGGGAAAGTTCCAAATGGCGGCGCTTGGCTATGCCAGGCCTGTAAGCACCTCTTGCAGTGCGGGCAACTGCGAAAGGTGATGAGCAATTGCATCCCGTGAAACAAATAGGGTCACCATGCCCATAGATGAACATAAAAAAAAAACAACCCTCAACTTTCCCTGTTCCATCGATGGAGCCGCGCTCGGGCAGCTCTACCGAAAAAATGGAGGTCCGCCCCCCTGTACTTGCGCAGGGGACATTCCATATTTCTTTAACCGGAGAGGAGGCTTACTCCTCTCCTACGCCTAAGGGTGAAGGGGACTTTCCCTCACCCCCTTCTCTAGAGGTGCTTTCGGGCACCTCCATATTTCCAGGTGCAGTCCCTACTTTTCTTTCTAAGGGGACTGCCAAGAAAGCCAGCAGGTAGCACATTGCTTACCGCTCCTCGTGTAAGCGGCTGGGTAGGGCAAACCCCCTTAGGGGGGAGAGGGAAGCCAGGCCCCTTCGGTCTTTCCCCACAAAAGACCTGCTGGCAAGAATTTTAAACCTTGCCGGGGTCAAGGCCTGTGCCTCCCCACACAAGACTGGCGACACTGCCAAGGGGACCTGCGCTGTGATTCCTGGGAGGAAATGGCCAAATGGATGGCCCTCTTGTGATAGACATGGTCCTTGAGGAAACCCAACCTCAGAGGGTAGGGCCTGCCATGGGGGGAATCCGGGCTCGGCGCCAAACACCGAACCCGAATCCGCCCCTATGCAAGGTCCTCCTCAAACGAATATGGTTTCTGAGGCAGTACAAGTAGAGAAGGGATCTCCTCAAACCGGTGCCCCTGCGACCACCAGGACCTTATCCATATCGGAGAAGGACCTGGCTGAGGCCGGTCGATCTGGCCTAGGGGCTTCTGCCGGCGGAGGTGAGAAGCCGGTTCATTCCCCGCCCTCATCTCCAAAAAAGTAAAAGAACTAAGTCAAAAAAGATAAAGAAGACTCGGGGTACCTCTCCATCCGTGGGGGCTGCAGGGACGGATGGGTCAGCTGCCACTTTGGCAAACGACCAAGCCAAGTTCTGCACATCCAGCCCATCTGCCCTTGATTCAGAGGTTACCTGGCGTTTTCGAGCCCGTTGGCTTCAAACGCTTCCTCGTCATTCGCTCCATTTATGGCAGCATGTTGGCCAAAGGCAACATGATCCATCAGAGGAGAGGATTAGGTAGTGTAATTGGTAGAGAGACGAAGGTGACCCGTTTCTCGGACGGGAGCCTTCTGGCGAATCCCGCCGAGGTGGCCAAGATAAGTGCTCTTCGGACACTTCATGGCAGCCCGGTGAGTGTGACGCCACACTCTACCATGAACTTTGTGAAAGGAGTAGTTTATACGAGGGAACTCGTTGACTACTCTATAAATGAAATCACCTTAGGGCTGGCCGACCATGGTGCGGTCAAGGTCGAACGTGTGATGAGAAAACAGGGAGGGGCCTCGAGACCAACCCCTAGACTCTTCGTCACGTTCGACTGAGACAAGCTCCCTGAGTCGGTGCGTGCTGGTTGGTACCGCTACCGCGTGAAGGCATTCGTGCCACTGCCACGGCGGTTTTATTACTGTCACCGCTTCTGCCATACGAATCGTTCTTGTAGACGTGCGAAATCGGGGTCACCCGAAGTTTGTGTAAATTGCTCCAAGGCCGCACACGATAAGTCCAAGTCGTGTGTGGTCAAGTGTGTCAATTGCGGAGAGCCGCACCCCGCTTCTTCGAAGCAATGTGGTGCATATCTCCTTGAAAAAGAAATTGTGGCCGTTCAGGCCCAGGATTGAATCTCATTCCGCGGGGCTAAGGACTTGGTCCTGGCGCGCCCGGCTCTGCCTGGGACGTCATATGCCTCAATAGTTAGAAAGGCACCCTCTGCTCTTGGACAATCCAGGCCAACGAGCACGGTAGTTTCCGCGCCCATTCGGAGCCCTTCTGCGGGCTTTACTCAACCCAGGCGCTTCCCTAGTAAAACTGGCGGCAACAAGGGTTCATACCAAGCCCCGGCTAAAACCAGCTCTTCCCCTTCTTGCCCCAGAGTGACCGTTTCCCGTAATGCGAAACAGTCACGCACCTCCACCGAGTCGTTAGACTCACAGGGTCAACACCCCTGAAGTTGGTCGCCAAGCCATCTTACGGGGTTCCTAAAGCTGTCCCCCGAAAGGAGGACAGCAACAAGGGAGCTTCGGCTCCTTCGCCTACGCCGAGTAGTAAAGCGAGTGACTCGGTGACGGTGGTTCTTCGAAAAGAGGTCGCCCCCGCCTCGAAGCCGCAACGCGCGCCTAAGGTTTCGAGGTGGAGGGAGGAAAAGACTCGCATGGCGAGCCCAACCTCCCCCAATAAGTCCCCGAACGCGACAGCGCCTTCAGCGCATTGTCCGGCCAACAGCGCCTGGGGTTCTGCTTCCGGGAAGCGTACGGCCATTCTCGTGAGGGTCTTCTGTTCGAGGAAGGCCCCTGCATCTCCTCCGAGCTAGGCCTGGAGGGCAAATTCCTTCAATGGAATTCCTGTGGACTCCGTACCAACTGGGAGGAGCTGCGGAGGCTCGTCTCGTCCCGTCCCGCATTAGCTCTCTTTTTGCAGGAGACCAAGCTAGGCTCGTGCCCCCTTGCCCACCCTCCCGGGGTATAAGGCTTTAGCGACCCCACCACCGCGGGATGGCCGGGCTGGGGGATGCACGATTTACACCCGGCATAAAGTCCCCGCTCTTCCTTTCTCTTTAGATACCTCCTCTCAGGCAGTGGCTGTGCAGCTGCACCTGGATAGGAGGAATACTATCATTTCTGCGTACATTCCACCGTCAGCTGACTTCGACGCGGGGGACTTCCACCGCGTCATGGCATGGTTGCCGAGACCCTTTCGCTTGATTGGAGATCTGAATGGCAGGCATCCTCTCTGTGGAGATTACTCCATAAATCCCATGGGACAAGTCCTTGCCGATCTGATTGAAGAGCTTGAGATGGGTGTCCTAAACGTGGATGAGTTTATGCATCACAGTCCGAGAACGGCTTCATTTTCTTGCCTTGACCTATCTTTGTGCTCTTCGGATGCACAGCCTGAATTTCGTTGAGAAGTGGTCGATGAGCTCTACGGTAGTGATCACTTTCCTATTCAAATATCATTTTCAGGGCAACTGCTGCCTGAGAGTCTACCTCGGTGGTAGTTTGCGCGGGCGTGGTGGACCTGCATTTCAGGAAATGACTGAATTCTCTATCTCAGTCGAGGAGTTTAGGTCGGTAGATGAGGCTGTTGAGTTCTTCTCCGGCAACCTCATCGCCAGGGTCCTGACTACTATTCCTAGAACTTTTGGCCGTTTTTCACGCCCACCACTTCCATGGTGGTCAGCCGAGTGTGAGACGGCCGTCAAACAGAAGCGTTATGCCTACATGCGCTATAAGCGCCGCCCGAACAATTTCACTGTCGCTGAATTTCGTCGGGCTAGGGCTAGGTTCCGGTATATTTCGAAGCACGCCCACCGCTCTTCTTGGCGGGCATACGTGTCTTCACTTAGCGGGAAGACCCCTTTAGCAGAGGTGTGGAAGCGAGTAAAAAGGATTCGGGACAAGTTCTCGCAGGACCCCCCTCCCGTTCACCAAAAGAATGGGACCGCAATCTCGGACCCCGCGTTCGTGGCGGAATCCTTAGCGACCGCTTTTTCCGCATTCTCTAGCCGGCAGGATGCTCCGCCAGCATTCAATGCACGTCGTCATGTCGTGGAAGGCCGTCGGCTGGACTTTACCTCCAGAGGCGGAGAACCCTTCAACGAGAGGTTTACTGTGAGTGAGTTGAGCTCCACTCTCACTTCGTGCGCGGACACCACCCATGGTCGGGACGATGTTCTGTACACCATACCTCGACACCTGGGTGAGCGAGGCATGGACTTTCTGTAAGATTTGTTCAACAGGATCTGGGTGGAGGGTCTTCTCCCTGATTCCTGGCGAATCGCTACTGTGCTCGCCTTTCGCAAACCGGGGAGAGATTACTCTACTCAGACCGGTTTCCGCCCAATCTTTCTAACCTCTTGCGTGTGCAAGTTGATGGAGAAATTGGTAAATGTTAGATTAGCCTTTTTCCTGAACAGCGGAGGCCATCTTTCTTCTGCACAGTGCGGCTTCCGCAAGTTCCACTCCACATCGGATTCTCTGATCCGACTGGAAAATGCCGTCTGCCAGGCTTTCCTTCGTAGACAGCACTACGCCACGGTCTTTTTCGATCTGGAGAAGGCCTATGATACCGCATGGCGATACGGTATCATGGAGACTCTTCACACGATGGAGGCGAGGGGACGCCTCCCAATGTTTATATCCGAATTTTTGAGAGATCGTTGATTCCGCGTACGGGTTGGGGGAGCCCTCTCCGGCCCAAAGGAGCAGGAAGAGGGTTCCCGCAGGCAAGTGTCCTCAGTGTCACACTCTTTGCCCTGAGCATCAACGGTATCACCTCGGTGCTGCCGGAAGATGTTCTCGCTACGCTCTACGTTGTCGACCTTTCGATCTCTTTTGGCGTGGCCCAGATGCACACTCTGGAGCGTCGTCTCTAACAAGCATTAAACCGCGTCTCTCGCTATGCCGAAGCGCACAGGTTTCGGTTTTCTTTGGCCAAGACTAAGGTGGTGCACTTCTGCTGCCATCCCCGGCTCTACCCCGACCCAGATTTCTTTCCTAATGGGTGCGCCTGGATGTGGTAGAATCGCACCGTTTCCTTCGGAGGCTCATATTCGCAGCCTTAGGGTCTCTTGTACCCGCGCGATGGATATTCTCCGTTCCTTGGCGTTCCGCGCTTGGGGTGCTGATAGGGCTACTGCCCTACTTTTTTATCGATCCTTTGTTCGTTCGAAGCTCGACTACGGATACGAGTTTTATGCACCTGCAGCCGAGCATCTATTGCGGAAGGTGGATTCGATCCACCACACCGGCCTTCGCCTTGCGACCGGTGCCTTCCGCACTTCCCCCATTGAGAGACTGTTGGTCGATGCTGGGGAGATGCCACTCGCTCTGCGCTGCGTGCAGTGCATCACTCGCCTGTACTCGCGAGCCCGGTGCCTCCCTCAGTCGCCAACAGCTTTCCCTGCATCCGCAGCTTATTTCGACGGTGCCTATGCCGCGGAGAGACGCCAGTCATACCCTAAGCCCTTTGGGTTTAGGGCCAGGAAACTCCTTCGAGAGCAAGATATAGCTCTCGGGCCGGTGGCACCCCTGGTTTGGCCCAGAACGCTACTATCAAAATAGACGTATTGAAAATACCCCCAAACCCCCGCTACAACCGAGACAAAGGACAGATCTAATATATGAGCACACATGTAAACTAGGAGATTGTGAGCTCCTTTCCTAACTTGTATATTGGCACTCTCTCAAGAAGAATATCATACCATCTGAACAACGGTGCACCTAGAAAACATACAATCGAAGTACACCGAACATGCCTCAACCGAAAAATGATAGAAGAAAACCAAAATTTTAGACTATGCTCCCAACAGGTGTCAACGGCTCTTCCTTGAATCCAAATTTAAACATTAGTCTAACTCCAATGAAATACTGTCAAGCGAAAGAAAAGCAAACAGAGGGATAGTTGTACTCAGAGCCGCCCCTTGCCATTACTCCCCTTTGGCAAGCCGCTTAATCGCCCTCCCCCAACCCCCTCTCTGGCTACCTACTTCCCCGACCTTTTATCACCTGGATCCAACCTGTCTATACGTGTATATCTTCGTTCGTAATTTTGTTAATACATATATAAATTGAATACTTTGTAATAATTCCCCATTGTAACTCTGAAGATGATACTCGATGTTTCGAAATGCGTATTTAAATTAAAGAAAATGCTAAATTACATTAATTTACTTATACCTTTGGCAAAATAACAAGCATCCGTCACCGATGAATTTCGGTACGCTTATCCACAGGTTAAACAATGAAGAAAAGGCGAATATAAGACAAATCGAGAAGATTGAAAAAAAATTATTAATTCGAAACTAGCGGTCACTTTTAATAATAATAATATATATATATATATATATATATATATATATATATATATATATATATATATATATATATATATATATATATATATATTCGTTCAATAAATCTTGTTAAATTTATGCGTCAGTGATTTTTAAACCTTCCCTGTTGAAATAGTTATCATTCATCGCTTTTTCTCTTTCAAGTCATTTTTATCTTTAAATTCATATAGCAAAGTTTAATGGCTGCTAACTAGGCAAGTTTGGCATTAAACCCATCACAATAGCTAGAGCCTATTAAGTAGGGTTATAGATGCTGGATAATGATTTAGCTCTCGTAGTTTGGTAGGCTGGGTAAGTAATCAAATGCTTCCTTAGGATAAAGGAAATATATAGCTGGATTCATTATTCCTTGGTAAACAGCTGGAACAAGCCTCGAAATGGCAACTTCTTTCTTCCTGAATAATAATGATTGCTAACTCTGTTTTTCCACAAAAAAATACACATATATAAATAGTCATTTATCTACTCATAATTCTACAAAATTAAACCAATACGGATTGAGATACATTTAATTGTCATACTAATGTTCATTTTTGAAATGACAGACTTTAGCGTTAACAAATTGACTAATCAGCTTTTAGACATAAGCACTGCAATAATTGTCTAACAGCGTCATGATAGATTTAAAAGTTAATAACACTCAAACCGTTTGCATGTAAACACGGCTGAAATCCATTTTCCGAATTTTTAAGCGCTCAACCAGAGCTCTGATCCAGCTACGCTACTGAATGTGTATTCTAGGTAAATGTTTAGGAAAGCGAATTCGGTAGCGTGAACTCGTCCCTACGAGGTCTTACAAGGAGAATAACAGAAGCTCTAAGTAGCATCTACTCAACAATGTCACTCACTGTTACCCGCACGATTTGTACTCCAAAACAGTCCATCACATAGGCCCTTACCTCACTACCCGGCACAGGAGGAAACGGTTTCGTGAAAAAAACTCCTTCACCGACCGAGTACACTGGGATTTTCGTTCCTTTATTTACAAGAGAAACATACTGCATACTGGGGAGTTTAACTTTCCATTTACAAAAGAGAATATTACAAACCCGGAAGTCTATTTTCCCAATATTCAATTTACAAAAGAGGATAATACATACCGGGAAGTTTGTCTTCCCATTTTTAAGGTCCAATGTGTCAACCGTTTAAATTTTTCATTCAAATGTTTTACTTGGTTCGAACCCTACAGGGCTACTACTTTCAAGTCCGCACAAATTAGCGACTCATGCTCCTTGTAACTTATGCGGTCTAGAATAAAAGCAAGGTTCTGAACTGAAGGCATGGTGTTACCATTGTGCAAAAGAACCGCTTGTTATGGTATAAAGGGATGCATCTATGAATAACCCCACTTATTTGGTTCATAGATCACCTCAAGGGCATTGAATACGCCTCTGATATCATTACAATAAGTCAAATTGTTTTTTAAAAGGGAAGAATTGCAGTAGATCTGCAGAATGCTTCCTAAATACTGTAATTAAGCATGCTCATCCAATAGGTTCCATTGTTGTAGACGTGGGGACAGGAGTTCACTCTGTTGCTTAGTAAGTGTTAAATCACGAACTAGATCATTGAGTTTCTTGTCAGATTCAAGCTGTGCTACATATGGTGTATATTGAGGTTCTGAATCGTCTTAGTTGCTCGTGTCATCACTTGGGAGTTCAGATGGCGGCTATTGTACAGGAATAGCACTTGAATATCAAGCTCGATGAATAGCAGACTGAAGATCTGGATACATGATAGATTTCTTGCCTTCTCTGTTACGACCTGCAGTAAAATAAAATAAGATTACAAATGGATATTACTGGCTGTGATCACTTGTAGAAATAGTAGAAGTACAACATAGTATGTAGTTTGAGCTTTTTAATTGATACATCTCTTGAAAATATATTAAAGACCAGGAAAGAAAACACATTGAAAACCCTCCTTTAATATCTGTTAAGCAGAAGTAGCAATCCGTTGAATAGTCCTCTGGCTCCCTCTAGATCATTGGTACGTAAAAAATGAGACCAGGCCCTTTGTGATTCACTCAGGCATATGTAAAGTGCCCGGCGTTTTTCCTAGTCATCCACTTTACATCCAAAGTACAGCTCATAAAGTTTCTTCACGTGTTTAGTCAACTGTCTCTTGTATTGTCTTAATGTAACTGATCCACATATATAACAAAAACTGTCTGGGGAATTTTTGCATTCTCTGGTCATTTCAGCTCTGTCTCCTGTAAAGTAAAAACACTAGTATGTGACAAGGTGTGCTGACCCAAGTCACGTGCTCTCACTTATTCTGATTTATGACCTTACGACCTTCAAAACATTCAATAACTCCCGGAGAAACCTTGGGAGGACCTTGGCAAGTATATTATTCAAAAGAGAATGTAAAACAACATAAAGGTTGGAAATTTCGTTAGAGTCGGCCGAATAGTTATGATGTTTCAACGAATAATTCCCCATCTAACCTTGGTAAGACTTTGGCAATTAAACCATTCGAATGAGAATGTAAAACTGTGGTGCTGAAACCACATTATAAAATCGCATCTAACTCAAAACCACCTCAGAGATGCGATTTTGAAGTTTTATAAAGTTCTATAATTGGTTCACAGTAAAGCGGTGCTCACAGTTCTTTACTGAGCGAAGGCGTTTTTCGGACTCTCTTAAAGCGTTAATTCCTTTCCTGGGTAACGAGATATAAATAGAGAGTATATATTTCATCCAAGAATTGCAAAGTTTGATTTGATGAGCTAGGTGAGAAATGTGTGGTAGGTGTGATAGGGGTGAGTTTTTTTACTTTTAGTTGCCCTGGTTGCGAGGGCAACAACTGTGTTTTACTTGCATATTATTCATATTCTTTTGTTGACTTTTTCCTCCAGTGTTCCCACTGTTGGCATTTTTGACCGGCAAAGCTGGTCTGAATCTTCCTTTATTTTTGTGAACATTTTGCCTAATTTGTTTTAATTTTCGTCTATTTTTTATTTTATTTTTATTTTCTCTTTCTTTTTGTGGGCATTTCGCCTGTTTATTTTTTATTATATTCTTAAACTAGTTTTATACGTTTTATTTAATTTTCTTTTGATGGGCTCTTTGCCTCTTTTGTTTATTTTTTTATTTTATTTAAAATTATTTTTTATTTTTTATTTATTTTTATTTATTTTATTTATTTTTAGGAGGGCATTTCGCCTCTTTTTATTGTTTGTCCTTTTATTTATTTATTTTATGTAGTCTTATTCAGTATATCTCTTCTTTGTTTGGTTTCGTTTTTTGGTTTTAGTCTATATTGGTTATTCTTTTATGGTTTTCTCTGGTCTTATATTCGTATTTCTCGATCTTGGTCATTTAAAAATAGAGTTTATTGCCTCCCCCGCGCAGCTTCTTCCGCATGGGAATAATGATGACCTTGTAACTTTGTGTCGCTTCTGCTGTGGGATTGCAATGTTGACATTGTCGAGTGTGGGGATAATTGTTTGCTGTATCTTTTCCCAAGTTTTTCTCCCTAGCCTTTTAACTTCCGTATTAAGTGGCTTAAGCCCTGCTCTTGCGAGCAGGTCAGTTTGCCTAATACGGTCGTTTCTTCTAGAGTCAGCAATTAGCAAGGTGGCTTTATTTTGTACTCTCTGCATCGTCCTGGTAGAGGTACAACTTGCCATCTGCGTTATCACTGCTGGGTACACCAGGACGGAGCGTGCCAAGGCAGTGTATACCTCCGTCTTGTTTGGAGCGTTAAGGATTCGGAACCTCTATAGTTTCCGAAGTTGCCATTTGGCTAGAGAAGGGAGCCTCTGGTGTTAAAGTGGGTTTTGTACCCAGACTTGGTGAATCGTAAACCCAGGACATTACCTTCATCTGAGTACGGGTATAGGTCGTTGTTCACGATGTTGTTCTCTATTTTCCGAAGGTTCCTAGGGATTATTTGGAATTTTTGGCGGTTGGTTTTAATCTTCCACGTCTTTTCATATATGTTAATGTTGTTTATTTCAGCAGTTGTATCCCTTGCCTGAACTCCGGCGTTCCTATAGGAGCTAGGGGCAATTTGCGTTATGTCATCTGCAAATTACAGATACATCGTGCCTTCCCGCACCAGAGCAGGGCGGTCTATTGTGTACACGAGATACAGCAACGGACTCAGACCACTGCCTTGTGGAGCTCCCGCCTCGAGTTCGAATTTGGTTCTTGAAAAGCCCTTGATAGAGATTTGGGCTTTTTTCTCCATGATATAGTCACAAAGGACCATTTTCCATTAGTGGGTTAAGCTGGAGGCTCAAGATCTTGAATTGGAGACCCCTCAGCTAAACCTTATCGAAGGCCTTCTGTACATCACGCAGCACCACGTCTACGTATTTTCCCTCGGCTTTACAGTGGGCTATTTTCTCCGTTAGGAGGGCGAGGGAAGTTTCCTTCCTCGCCTCTTTAGGAACCCGTGCTGCTGTGGATTGTGAACTCTCAGTTCGGCTAGTTGGTCTTGAAGCCAATTTGATAGGAGTTTTTCGTAGATTTTACCCACGAAGTCGAGAAGAGGGGTTGGCCTATAATTTACCAGGTGATCTGGGGTCTTAACAATATTGGGTATATAGATGATTTGGGCCACCTTTAAACCGTCAGAGAAGTAGCCCGAGTTCAGGAAAGCGTTAAAGATGTCGGTGATTCCCTGAGTGATCTGCTGTGGGGCATTTTGCAGATTGTTTTTGGTGGTGCCCGTCCATCCTGGTGCCTTTTGTTTGAAGGCTTTCACAGTGGTCATGGCGTCCTCTGTTGTTATTGGACGAGCGTGGCCAACCATCTCTCTCCTCATGTCCGCGTGGCAGTGTGGATGCGGGCTGTGTATTATCTGATTCAGATAGTCAATCAGACGGCCCTCGAATTCCTGGTCGTACTCTTCGTTGTCTTCTTCAGTGATAGAGAGTGTTTCCCAGTATGCTCTGAATCTTCCCTCCAGAACAGCCAGATCCTCTTTATATCTTCCGTCGTCTTTGATCCGAGCCTTTTCTTTTCTTTGCAAACCTTTCAGTTTCCTGATTAAGTGCCAGAATTTGGCCGGGCTCAACCCACCGTCTACTCCGGGTATAAAGCTGTCCCAGATCTTAGCCTGTTGGATGTTTATTGCTTCCTATAGTTCGGAGCCTAGCCGGCGTAGTAGCGCGCTTCTTTACCGGCTTAGACCTTCCCATCTGATCTCCTCTTACACTTGTCTATGCACATGTGCGAGCCTCGTAATTTCCTCTGTCCATCTGGGCCCAAAAGAATTTCGGTAACGCTTAAGTTTGAAAGTGTTTGAACGTAATTTTTTCCTTAAAATCTATGTTAACGTTGACTGGCCAACTTTTGTAGCACTTAAGTTTAAAACGTAAAATTTGTCTTAAAAGATGATTGGTCATTTTGTTAACCCTATGTGTGAGCGAATAAATTAAACATAAATTTGTTATTAAAAATCTGCTTAAAGCTGATTGGTTCATTTTGTATAACTTAAGTTTTAGTAGGAAAATTATATATAGAGCAGCATTTTGTCGCTGAAGGCAGTTAGAGTTAGAGTCAGAAGGCAGTTATTTCCTGTACATTACTTGTAATATAAGTCTATGCTCCCGCCGAATAAAAAAGTTGATATCCAGCTCTAAATTCCTTTCACCTTGAGGAAGCTACGATCACACTGACTACCCAGCCTACCAAAATACTAGAGAGATTCCTTTCTCGCACCCATAAAACAACATAAGGGTTTCAAATTTCGTTAGAATCGGTGGAATAGTTATGATGCTATTGCCAAAACAAAATAATTCCAAGGCTAACATTGGGATGACCTTGGCAATTATATCATTCGAAAGAGAATGTAAAACAACCTAGGGCTTTCAAATTTCGTTAGAATCGGCTAAATATTTACAATATTATTACCCCCAAAAAAGAAGAGTAAAACGGGGACCGACATAGTGAGATATAGAGTAGCACGGGACTAAAAAAAAATATAAATAGTAACAGCAACAAATATTAAATAAAAAAAAAGTAAAAATGGGAACCATTTATAGTAAGTTACAAAATTATCAAGCCTTACGTAAGAATCACCACTGATTTGAACTCATATAACTAAAAAAAATATTGAGTATACTTTCATAAATTTCATAGGCTCGGTTGACAAACATCATAGAACTCCCTATTAAAATTATATAAAAATCCTTTTGTAAATTTTAGAGTTGTCAGTTTCGGCGCAATCTTACAGAACCATGAGTGTATTTAACGTAAATAAGATGGGTAGGGAAGTATAGCAATGACCTCTGGCATTCCTATAAAACATTACATGTATCAATATTTCATTAGGATACTTTCTTTTTTAAATTCAATGTAAAATTATCCATTTATTTTTCCATTTAATTTCTACAATTTCCATTCAATCTTATGTAAAATCTCAACTTAGTTATGTATAAATAATCAATCCAAAATCTCAAATATTTTGTAATATACTCGTATAATTGCCACCCAAAAATAATTAGCTAAAATACATTCTTTTCGGCAACACTTACCTTAGTCAAACACACACACTATCACGCTTTCAGCTGAACCACATTGAACACCAATATTCCTCACTCGTCTCTCGCCAATCTCAGCATAAAGATCACAATTCACACTCCATCATAGTTACCATATCTTCGTTACTATACCATACCTTACCTAACTTCACCTTATATTCACTCTTATTTTCATTACTTTCATACATTGCATTACGTTGTATTCCTCAACAATTCTCAATTTAATTATATCATTCATCCGTATAATTGTAATAACCTCTCACTAGTTATTTCGTAATTCAATTCTCTCATTGTGCATTCGTTGATTTTCTAAATTTATTTATTTTGTTTATTGTCCGTTTTTCTTACAAACCTCGCGCCAAACGTTTTCTAAATTTAATTCACGTCAGTTGTTAGGCCTAAATATTAGCAGACGACTATTCCATCCAATTCAACAAATTTATGGTAATGGTTTTCAAATAGCTATCTAGGCTGATTTATTAACTAAAATCAAACCCACTAATAACCAAATGCCATAGAAGCAAGAATTCTGAAGAGAAGCAAGGTGGGGACAAAGTACTAAAATGTGAGCCATAGACAGCTCGCCACCGCAAAAGGGTCAACCAGGAGCAACTCGGCCTCCACCCGAAACTAAATAGCCATGGGTGAGACACGTGTCCCCAATTCGCAACCGGCAAAGAACAACTTCCCAAGACTGGAGTCGCTGAGAGCTAGAGGATCAGGAATGGACAGAGCGTTTAATAAGGGACAGCATAGAAGTGGGGAACGAATCCCACTCTCTCTGCCACAAACAAAAGATATACGCACTAATTATGGGGTAGGAATCCCTAAAGGGTAGAGGGGATGCATACGGCACCTCGAGGGCGGCCGAGCGGGCCAGCCGATATGCCGTCTCGTTGCCCGGGACCCCAACATGAGCCGGAACCTAACAAAAAGCTACCCTGTAACGGGAGACATTTCTAACCAGCCAGGAGCGAATCCGTAAAAACAAAGGGTGAGTGGACGTAAAAGAACGAACCACCTCCAAAGCAGGCCGAGAATCGCTAAAAAGAATAAAATCTGAAGAATTGATGGATAAAATCAAATTACCTAGATTGAGGAATAAGTTCTTGCGTTTGTTTAATGCTGTGTTGATTTAAGTTTTGTCGACGTGATTTGTGCACATATTAAGAAACAATAATAAATAATGAGAGCAAAATTTGCAAAGGTTAGGCTACGTCTCTTAACAGCGTGGACTATTAGACTTTTGCTTAGGCTACGTCTTGAAGTTGAGTAATAAGCCATTGCGGTTTATTTAAAAGTTGCGTTAATTTAATTTTTTGTTATGTACCCTCAAAATGGAATGTTAAGTTCAAAGAAAGGCGCATTTTCGACACTTGTTGTTATTCATTTTCAATCGAGACGGGAACAATGAAAACACAGCCAAAGCTCGTCGCGATATTTGTGCTGTGTAAGGAGAAAATGCTTTATCAGAAAGGACAGCTCAATGGTGGTTTTCACGTTTCAAAAACGGTAATTTCAATCTTAATGACGAAGAAAGTTCTGGTCGCCCTATTAAGTTGAATGAAGATCAATTGAACGACCTTCTTCATGAAAATCCTCGTCAATGGACTAGAGAATTGGCTGTACAATTGGCGTGTGATCAAAAAACTGTAGTGAATCACCTTCATTCGATGGGGAAAGTTAAAAAACTCGGTGCATGGGTTCCGCGCGCTTTGAGCAAAAGCAACAAACTTCAACGCTCCACGATTGCCGCAGGTTTGCTTGCTCGTCACAAGGCTACTTGTGGATATAAGGACAAGTGATGTGTTTATGTCAACATGAACCATCGAAAACAATGGCTTAACCCCACGAAAGATGATACTGTGTGTGTGGTGGGATTGTTAAGGCGTCATTCTTTATGAGCTCCTTGCGAACAACGAGATTGTCAATGCAGAACTCTACGTTCAACAAATGTATCGACTCGCCGAAGCTATTCGTGAAAAGCGACCTCATCGACGTTATGGAGTCCTCCTGCAACACGACAATGTTCGTCCTCACATTGCCAATATGACAAAATACGCCATCCAAACGCTTAATTGGGAAATCCTGCCGCCTCCTCCCTATTCGCCAGACTTGGCTCCATCGGATTTCCATCTATTCCGATCGCTCTCCAACAATTTGGGCGTTTCGTTCAATACTGATTTGGAATTAAGAGCCTGGTTAGACGAATTCTTCGAGTCAAAATACAGATTTTTATTGCAGAGGCATCGAAAAACGTTGGGAAGAAGTCGTAAATAACAACGGAGAATACATTATTGATTAAATTGCATATTGTTATCAATTAAAAGTGAAGTTTTTCTAAAATTGTTAATGGTAATGAATAAATTGGATAAAACCGCAAGAACCTATTCCCCAACCCAATAAAAGCCAAAAGAATGGCCTACTCTGCGGTAAAAACGGATGCTACAGGAGGGATAGCGGACCGAAGAGACTCCGTAGAAGACACCGAGTGGCCGCCCCAGCACCGAGGTCCAACTTCGAGCCGTCAGTATAGATGGAACATTGGTGAGCATGAAAATACACATGTTCAAGAAACAGGCACTTTAATAGACGAGGTTCAGTAGACCCTTTCTCGAAATGCCAAAAGGCAATACAGAACTCAGGAGGGCGAACGCTCCAACACGAAGCCGGCTGGAATGGGAGGGCTAACGCGACGGGAAGACCCAGGGAGGCGAGATGGTCCCCAACTCGGAGCCCCAGAGGCCGGGGTAGAGATGGCCGACGATCAAAAGATCCCGAAGAGGACTGGGGAAAAAAGGCACTCATGCACTGGGGATGAAGAGTATTGCTGAACACGAAACAAGGATCGCAGGCACACCTGCAGCCGGTGATATCTCAAGGGAAGCACGCCACCCTCAACAAAGAGGCTAGGGATAGGCGGAATGCGAAAGGCTCCACTACTAAGACGGGCCCAAAGCGAACGGAAAGAGTCAAGTATCTTCAAGGTTGAAGGAGACGCTGAAGAGTACACCTGGCAACCGTAGTCCAGCGTGGATTAGACCAGTGCCGAATAAAGCGACCACAAGGTACGCTTATCACCACTCCAAGTGGTGTGGGATAAAACCCAAAGCAAAACCATAGCCTTCGAACGGGACGCCCTCAAGCGACGCAAATGGGGCACCCAAGTGAGCTTGCTATCAAACGTTAAACCCCAAAAAACTTCAAAACGGGGACATATTCAATTACCGTACCATCCAAGAAGAGGGGAGGGGGACCAAAAACACCACGACCCCGGTAAAAATGTATGGCCTTCGTTTTGGTGACTGAAAAACAAAAACCTTTGGAGACAGCACGACCCGACACGGCATCAATTGCCAGCTGTACTCGACGGGCAGCAGAAGGCAAGCGAGAAGATAAACAAAACATCGCCAAGTCATCCACGAAGAGGAAAGCCTGCCCCCCCGGAAGTGGACACCAGAATCTTAATGAAAACATGTCACACTTAAAACACACCCTTGGGGAACACCCTCCTTTTGAATCCGCAAGCCTGAGAAAGCATCCCCAATACGGACTTTAAAATTAAGGGACGATAAAAATTACTCAATAAAAACCGGTAATACCCTCTCATATCCCAATCATATAGCTGACATAAAACACCATATCTCCAGGTGATACCGTAGGCCTTCTGAATGTCTAAGAACACCGCTAACACCTGATGACTGGAGGAAAAAGACCGTAAAACGAAGTCTTCCATACGAATAGTGATCAAGAGTCCTACGGCCACTGCGAGAACCGCACTGAAATGGAGAGAGGCGCGAGTTGGACTCCAAAAACCAAGTGAGGCGAAATTGAACCATATTCTCGAATAACTTACTGAAGCAGCTCGTAAGAGCAAACGGGCGATAGTGACTGGGGTCTAAAACGTCCCTACCGGGCTTACAAATGTTAGAACAACACGCACACGCCAAGAGGACGGATAGATTCCTTTGACCCAGAGCAGGTTGTAGAGGTCCAGCAAAAATAATTCTGAGTGGGGATGGAGAGAACGGAGAAAGTCGTAGTCTATGCAATCATCCCCAGGAGAGGTGGAGCCACAGTGAGACAAAGCGTCCCGCAGCTCATAGACGGAAAAGATAGCATTTCAAGAATAGGTGGCACACGTGATAAAATCTAAAAGGCGAGACTTTATGGCGACCTTATGAATGAGGAACCGTCGAGGATAGCTACCAGCGCTACTCACCAAGGTAAAATGGTCAGCCAGAGCTAGGTTGACCAACTGGCCATCGGACACAAGCGAGCCTCCGATGTCCAGAAGGCGGATGGCATGACCAGCGTAGCGACCACCGATCTTGTTGACCAGCTTCCAAAGTGGAGTCAGTGGCGTGGACGAAGAAATGGAAGATACGTCCTGGCGCCAAGACTCATGGCGGACAACGGAGGGTCCTTTCGCGGATGGCACGAGCCCGGTTCCGACCGACCCTATTCGAGACGGTCGGGTTCCGCCTATAACGGGAATGTGACAACTGATAGGCAGAAATAGCTGACGCGCAATCCTTCGACCACCAGGGGACGGTGGAGCGCACCGCGACAGGGCACCTCGGCGGAACAAAGCGCTCAGCATCCTCTAAAATATGAGACCGCTGAATCTACGGTATCGAAGGAAACCTGGGAGGCAACAATAAAGGAATCCTCCCGGAACCTAACCCGATTTGCTCGCCGCAGATCCCAACGAGGAGGGAGGGAAAGGCACGGGCCAGGAAGGGCGGCCGACAGGACGATCGGGAAGTGATCACTCCCGGAAAGGTCGTCCCGATTCGACCACCGGAAATCGAGGAAACAGTCGGGCGAACATAGGGACTAAAAGAATCCGTTTGAACATGGTAAGAAGTAAAATCACTTGAATTTAAAAGACAAAGGGACTCGGATAATAAGAGGGACTCAACCACTCCGCCCCGGGGATTACGGACAGTATCACCTCAAGATGGGTGGCGAGCATCAAAATCACCAAGTAATAAAAACGGGGTAGGTAACTGACTTGTGGGCTCTAAAGGGTCAGACTGACTCAAACTAAAATCCGGGGGGATGTACACAGAACAAACAGTTAAAAGCTTGGAAATAAACCCCCCGCAGCAATAGTCTGCAATGTAGTACGGAGGGAAAGTGGCGCAGAGAATAGCGAAGAGGAAATTAAAAGTGAAGCACCACCATGGGACACGCCCCCGACCGGGGGGATGGAATTAAACACCCGGAAGTGAGGAAGTACCGGGAAGAGGCGAGTCCCAAGCTTATTTTCTTGCAAACAGACAACCAAGGGCCGAACGCTATAAAGCTAGAGCTGGAGTTACTCCCACTTGGGAAGAACCCCTTGACAATTCCACTGTAGAATGACAGACATTATTGTCATCTCGAAACCAACGTCAGGATTTTAGTGACGGAAACCATCGAAAGTTCCCGACTACTAGAAGGCCCAGAAGGGAAAAGGGACAAATTACGATGAGCCGGGTAAGGGAAAAGGAAGAAGGGACCGGGGTAGGAGGCAAGGAAGACGGAACCGGGTGAACTTCCGCCCGGATAATGATATCGGCGATGGCAACGGGGGGGGGGGGAAGCGAAGACCGGGGAGGAGAAGACATCAAAACGGAGGACGCCCCAACAACCGACTCGAAGGCCAAACCAGCCTCATCAAAGGCAGCTCACTTGGACTCCGGACGGGGTGAGGAGGAACCCTTCCGTTTGCACCTGAGTCAAAGGAACGGAATGAACAGCGGGGGCAGACGCCTGGAGGAACTGCCGAATATCCTTCAGCATCTCAGCTCGGTCGGTATCACGGTACGCGACAGAGGGAGGCACATGAGAAGGGACCAATAGCAAAGGGAAGGGCGCAACGGAGGAACCAAAGGCAGGAGGTACCAAAGGCAGAGGAGAAGGAGAGCAACAAATGGACAGCAAGAAGACAAAGAAGGAGTGGGGCGACCGGGAGGAGGAGGGTGGGACTCCGCTTCCCGGAGCACGTCAGAGAAGAGACGGCCGGAAGGGGCAAGCTGCCCCCGCACCCTACGACGGGCCTCCCGGAAGTCCAGCCTGAAGGAGTCCCGAAGAGCCAGGACCTCCTCCTCAAAAATGAATACGGGACAAGAACGCGAAGCCGCCCTATGGGAACCTCCACAATTGGCGCAACATTCATGATTCCCACAAGAGGAGCCATGATACGCCAACGCACAGGCCACACAGCGACGAGCCTGCCTACAATTGCTGCTCATATGGCCAAACTGGTGGAAATTAAAACGTCTGGAGAGCTCGACATAACGGGGCACAGGGACACGAAGATAACCAGCACGAACAAACTGGGGCAGATCCTGCCGCTCAAAGGTGACGATGAGCGTACTCGTAGGAACCTTAGCGGGACCAACAGACTTAGAAACCCTCTGGGGCGAAAGCTTATCCTTTAGTCTCGAAACATCATATTGCAATAATTCGTTGAAGCGAATCACTCCCTTAACAAAATTAAGGCGAGGGTAGGGCACAACCGAAACCTCTGAAAGGGACGACAAATCCCGCACGGCACCACACTGCTCTCGCGAAGATACCTCAACCACTAAATCGCCACTACAACGGGCCCACATACGGCGGGGTGCACCACAGCGGGACTCAAACTCCTCATTCAAATCAAACATGTACAATTTAGAAAGCGGAGACCCGGAACTGAAATTCAGCACCAGGAAACAAGATAATCCAAATCATGATCTTTCTCTTCTGCGAAGGGATTTAACAAGCGCGGAAAAGAGGACTTATTGACAGGCGTAGTATGAGAATTTTTTTATTATTACCCATATAAAGTAGAGTATGAAAGGGGGTGCGAACTCGCGCCGCGCAGTCACTGTCTACCGTCGAGACATCTACTCGGAGCGCCGGCCCCATCAGGCGGGTAAGCCCGTCGACCCCTGACCCAACCAGCGTTTTAAAAATGGCCGGCCAGCCTCGGAAATTTACCGGTTGGGAAAGCAAAAACCCCCAAGAGCGTCACTCCGGCTCAGGCACACACCAAACAACACAGGCAGGACCCAGCCATGGGGTCGCGCCCCCTGACGGACAGCTCTGATACACCGAGATCGTGAAACAAATTTAGACGAAGTAGGGGTTAGCGGAAGGAGAAAAAGAATGCCAAGCTGGGGCCGGAGCGGCCGCTGAGTCCCGTCAACACGGCGGCCAGGAGAGCAAATCGCCGTGCCCCTTACGGGGGGAGAGGTTGTAGGGGAAGTGACGAAGTAGGGGAGAAACACAGGCTGCCTGAAAGGAGAAGAGGCTAAGCTGGGGCCGGACGGGGCGCTGAGTCCTGTCAGCACGGCGGCCAGGAATGCAAATCGCCGCGCCCCTTTCGGGGGAATCTTTGGAGATAACATTTTGATCTGAAGTCGGTTCCTTCCGATTTCACGAACATAAAAATTCAATTTCACTGCTGGATAGTTATTCTTCGACTCCTCAGTACCCATCTCTGATATCTTAGCGCAACGAATTGCGTATCGAAAGAACTTCCCTTGGAATCTGAAAAATTGACGACTTGGCTGAAGGGCTGTGGGTGCGACGCAATTGCCGCAACGCGCAATGTTGCACGGTGGATAATGGTATTCCAAAGCACGATTTACACGTATGCATGTATATCTACACGTACTACTCACATGCTCGAATTTCTTAGTTAAAGCAGGGTATAGGCATTCTAAATTGCGGCTTACCAGGATATGGAGATACCCAGCCTTAACAAATTGAGCGAATTCTTGGCGTTGAAAAGTCAGACGCGAGTTGAACCAGGGGGCTTGCCCCGTTCCCCTGGGTTTAGGTGTAGGAGACTAAAGTTTGCATCATGATAACATCATGATGGGTAAGATAAGTGACCATAACCACAGTCTCCATCGCCAGGAGACTAAATACGACGTAGCTCACCATATCGAGATTCAAAAGCATTTTATATAAAAAACGTCAACTTTACATAACGGAGTATCACAATTAGATTTCAATAGTAGAAAACGGGAGCAATAAACTCAGGGTTCACTTCATTGGCCTAAGTAGCCAACAATTAAGGGTAGCGGGACTGAACGGGCTTAGAACGATTGCTACGAAAACTCTTTAGAAGGGGGACAATCCCAAGGGAAGTAGCATGAGAAGAATGGGAAATAGATAACTCAAATACCATTGTGCCAACACTAAATTAATGCTCTTCCTCGTGACTCCCCATCACCGAGGCCAACAAGGGCCTGGTACTACCGCAACTTCTGAATCGGTTGCGACCGGTATGTCATCTCGGGAAGGAGATACAGATACAGAACGTTCACCTCTGACCAGCCAGAAGGAAAACCTTCTGAACTGGCCGTCGAAATTTACCGAGGCATGGTAACTTGGGATCATTGAAAGCAGACGAAGGATCATTGAAGAGCTCACGCATCGATAAAAGTACAGGGAACATGAGCGTGACAGGGAGAAGAAAATAAGGGGATATAATATAAAAACCAAAGTAAATATTTAATAAATAAACAATACTCTCCCCCAGACAATGCTTTGGTGCACAGAGGGCACAATGGATGTTATGGGAGGGTGCATCATTACGAAAGGGGTCAATGGGTGTATCATTACGAAAGGTCTCAGTGAGAGGTTATGGGAGGGCGCATCATTACAAAAGGTCTCAATGGGTTTTATGGGAGGGTGCATAATTACGAAAGGGGCCAATGGGTGTTATGGGAGGGTGCATCATTACAAAGGGTCTCAATGGTTGTTATGGGAGGGTGTATCATTACGAAAGGTCTCAATGGGTGTTATAGGAGGGTGCATCATTACAAAAGGTCTCATTGGGTGTTATGGGAGTGTGCATCATTATGAAAGGTCTCAATGGGTGTTATGGGAGGGTAAATCATTATTAAAAAGGGTCGATGGGTGTTATGGGATGGTGCAACATTATGAAAGGGTTCAATGGGTGTTATGGGAGAGTGCAGCATTACGAAAGAGGTCAATGGGTGTTATGGGAAGGTGCATAATTACGAAAAGTCTCAATGGGTGTTATGGAAGGGTGCCTCATTACAAAGGGTCTCAATGGTTGTTATGGGAGGGCGTATCATTACGAAAGGTCTCAATGGGTGTTATGGGAGGGTGCATCATTACGAAAGGGGTCAATGGGTGTTATGGGAGGGTGCATCATTACGAAAGGTCTTAATGGGTGTTACGGGAGGGTGCATCATTACAAAAGGTCTTATTGGGTGTTATGGGAGTGTGCATCATTATGAAAGGGTTCAATGGGTGTTATTGGAGGGTGCATCATTATTAAAAAGGGTCGATGGGTGTTATGGGAGGGTGCATCATTATGAAAGGTCTCAATGGGTGTTATGGGAGGATGCATCATTATGAAAGGGCTCACTGGGTGATATGAGGTGGTTTAATGGATAAGAAAGGAGGGCCCAATGGTAGTGTTCAGAGTATTTCGGGATTTCGTGAGTGCTAGTGGAGAGAGCAATGGTAAAAGTGTTAAAAGGAGGGTTATGGGTGTTGCGGGATTAGGAGTGTTCAGTTGGTGGTACAGGAGGGCTCATTTGGTGTTAAGGTACAGATTAAGTTTGCTAGAGCTTTGCTACCTCAGTGTCCGGGAGGGGGGCGTCGTGGTTGCAATAGCGATGTGCGCTTGAGGACACAGGTTCGAATCCTACTCCTTTATGTACTTTTCATATAACGGTTAAAATTTGTTTTCACGATTTTCTCCGTTTCTTTATCTCACATTTTCTTTCTTAAGCTTTCAATGGTCACCTTCCTTAGGGTCGTGATGTCAATTTTCATTTCTTTGGGCCTTTAAATGCATATAACTTAATATATATAACTATATATATATATATATATATATATATATATATATATATATATATATATATATATATATATATATATATATATAAAGTTATTTGGGGTCTAGGTTGAGGGCTGTATATATTGTATTTTGTAATTGTGAAGGATTTGCTATGCGTTTAGTCATTTCTGCCTTATTTAAATAAAATTAATAGTTAAAAAATACTCTCTCCTCAAAATCCTCTCTTTGAACCACCGAGAGGCTCTTGTCTGGGCAGCAGGAACTGATGAGGAAGTCGCGATCCCGCCGCTACAATTTCACCCTGCTTTTGTGAGATCATACCTATGGAGGGGCCACCGCAGAACCCAGACTTAAATCCAATAGAACACTTGTGGGAGGTGTTTAGAAAAGCAATAAGTACCACAAGTACAAATTAAAGTGACATGAAAAATCACAAGCTTAATGGGAAAATAAATTTGTGAAAATTTGGTGAAATCCATGCCACAAAGAATTATGACTGGAGAGGAATTAAAATGTAACGCCACCCAGAGCGCCAAACGGACATATATATTAAAATCCCTCTTCGGAGAGAGCGAGAGAAAAGAACAGGAAATTGAGGTGCGTGAGAACGGTAGGCGTTTTACTAACAGTCAAACTGCTGAATGGCTCTGATCTTCCTGCCCGGTGGGTAGTCGACTCGAGCTGCCCGTCCCAAGGAAGCCGCAAAAGGCCATTAAGCAGCCCTAATAAGAAACTGTCCCCAGTGAAATTGAGGAAGAAATCCATCTAGCTGACGGTTTGAACAACTCCCTAGGCCAAACTCCCAGTTAATCGCCGAACTCAAAATATCCGATTACCTACGAGGTCAGGAGGCCCGCGGTTAGAGCGCCAAGGAGCGGCGTAAGAACAAAAGACCACCGAGGAGAAATAGTGGGACGGTTGTCAGTGCCTCTCCTTGAGAAGCAGACCTGGGCTCCGCGGTGTCACCCCCCTCCCCTTCGCGCTCCCCTGTGGCATTACCCCGTCCCCCTTAGTTGGGGCGGTCCCCAGGCTATAAATAAGCCCCGTAAGGAAGGAAACAGGATTATTCTGTTAGAGATGATAGTCCGTCTCGTCTTAGTATCGGTGCCATACCAATTCATCCCTCGCAGACTTAGCAAGAGGTCTGGCTGGATCAAAATTCCTAAGTGCCAAACGGAAATTTCGGGAGCAAGATAAAAGAAGTTATCCGCTCACCCTCGAGGGACTCTCAAGTCGAAATCTCATTAATTTTGAAAGAAGAATTGATTCCCATAGTAAGTTCCCTTTAATTACTTTCGTGATCACCCCATATACCAAAACCCAGTCTTGTAACTCTGCGAAGTAGACGAGGGTAAAAGAAGAACTCGAGAGCTACAAAGAAGAGTACTCTGAGCCAGAGAGCACAACCCCTCCCTCCAACGAATGCCTTGCCGTTCCTCGAAATAAAATAATCACAGCAAGTGCTTATAAGCTGAGAAGTCTAAGGTCGTCGTTTAGACTGATAACTGGATCGATAAAATCATAAGAGATTGACACCGTGACAACGCCCTCATTCCCCATTTCAACGTTATAACGGGACACCTGAATTTCCCCTTCATCGAGAATTCTTGAGTCTCCCGAAGATTCACTGAAAAATCCAGTATAGCTACTAAGTCCGAATGACTATATATATTTGTTTTGGTTAATTAGGATTTTTAAAACTGTCCCAAGCTAACTAAGGGAGAAATAGTATTTCGTGACTTCTGTAATATTTTAGTTAGATTAAGGAGAGTAAATGGTGGTTTAAATCTGTAACTTAGAGGCCTCCAGAAATTAGTTATCTGGCAATTGGTTTGTTTACGTGAAGCCTACTATGTTTTGATCAGAGCTCTCGTCAGGGGTAGGCCAATATTCAAATTAATTGATAAATTAATATATATATATATATATATATATGGGTTAATTCTTGGTGCTTTACTGGATCCTTACGTGCTGACCGGCTCTTTCCTTAAAACTGATTAAACGCTGTGGTACTCTCATAATTCAGTAATTAGACTCCTTTAGACGAATCCGGGGGCCACTCAGCCAATAGAGGAATTATTTTCCTTCCTAAGTGGTGTCAAACTGGCTAGTTAAAAGTCAGTAAGTAAATAAATACTTTGACGTAAAGGTATTGTATCGGAGTAAATATTAAACGGCCAACAGTGGAAGAATAATTCTTCGACAAAAGTGGGGAGACAATTCCTCGACAATGGCTGTAATTAAAGAAAAAGGAGCTTAAACTAAATATTAAAATAATTAAAAATAAATAATATATATACTAAATTATTTACCACAAATGTCTAATTACATCATATGATTCGATAGGGTGCTTTATACTCTTTTTTGGGCTCTGTTGGAAAACAGGGTGCTGACCATATTCTTTCCCCGGGCCTGGGTCTGGGGCAAGCTCGGCCAGACGTTTGAGGATCGGCAAAAACAATAACTGAATAGAGAAATTTGGTCTGGGACAAGAATAAACACATTATTTGAAAAATATATATTGTAAAGATATCTGAAACTCCCAGAATAGGCCAAATAAACATTAAAATATTCTCCAATTCAAAAATTTACATTTAAAAACATTAACACTTTAAATTGCGGACGGAAACTTGCCAATATCCCAGGCCCCTATCACTGGAACGAGTGTAGAGAAATAAAATGAAAATTTACTTCCGTTCACGTCATTAACAAGTTTTCTGACAAAACGGATACACAAGGAACTAGGATGGTCGGCTGAGGAAATCCAAACGCCTGGCTTAGGGTCAAAATCTACCATAATCGCAAGTTCACTGCCACTAGAGGGACATACAGGTCGTGGTATAATGCAAAGTATTGATTGGTGAAATTAAAACAGTGTCATTTCATAATTCGCCTTATAGCCTCTACCACGGATAATGTGCCCGTCTTAATTCGACAAAAGTCATGAAAATTAGTGGTGACCCAATCGCATGCGAAGGTTCTCTGATTCTAACAGATTTTTCAATAGAAATAATCCATAAAAATCGGAACAGAACACCTGATGCCCTCCCAAAACACCTATTTCGACTTCTTTATGAATTTCTTTGCTTCTTTTATCATTCTCTTTGTGTCTTTCTCTTCTTCTCCGTCCACGATATCCATGTCTGGATCACTGGAATCTGTGGGTCGGTAATCGTCAGAGCTGTCGTCATTTAAAAAATGGTCATCGTAATCATATGAATTCTCTGAATCATCTTCACTCGCATCCGTCCGACGGCGCTTCGCTATGGGGGAGAGAAGTTTCTAAGCAAAGAAATATTGCAAACTTTGTGGTTCTTAACAAAAGAATAGTAATCGACCATCAAATCAATCGATGTCCCCATAAAACTAACTTTGCTTCGCTCGTCGCCGAGGTTGAGGCTTCTTGGTGTGTTTGTGGGATTTGTTGTGTTGGGGATTCTTGCGATAACAATTAATCCCATATTCGCACTCTGGTCGGTCATCATCACTGCTTTCAGAGTGACTATCAGGAGGAATATAATCGGGGTCGCCCGGGTGAGCCAGCATTCGCCGGTGTTCAGCATTTTTCCTTCAAATATAAGAAAAAACAAGATTTATGAAAATATAAGAAAAAAAAGAAGCCATACCCAATTATTAATCCTATACCATTACAAATGATATAAATATTTCCACCAAAAAGGAGTGGATCAGAGGCTGTAGACATATTCAATGGTTAAATCCTAGAGGGAGGAACCATCGGCGCCAAAGCCCCGAGTTACTTCGAAATTTCGAAGGAGTTTCCCAACCTCGAATGTTTAAGACGCGAGTGGCGTCCCTCGTCGGCCTAGGCACCGCAGTTTCCCACAAAGTGGGGGTGGCGTGCTTCAACGCCACTATAAATAAACCTACTCCCCTTTTTATATCCGATTAAAGACAAAACCGACCATCATTTTCTCTGTTAAATTGGCCCTTCATGGCGATGGGGTGTTATGTGACGTAGCATCTCATCCAGTCGGGGTTCATCCTGGGCAGAAGGCCCCTAGCACGCCCCTTAGAATCCTTGATGAATGTCCCAGTCTGGGGAATCTTCGGGCACGCTACCTGTCCCATTACAGTGACGAGGGTGGTAGCTACCGCTTGTCCCTTGTGCTAAGGACGTGTTCGTGCACACAGACCTGTAGACTTTCTGTGGGAGGCTGCCCCCCCCCCCAAGGCAAGAGCATGCAACCTAGGGCGCATCCAGAGAAGGGGGTAAGGGGTAATCCACCACCCCCGTAAGTCAGGGAGAGGAGTAGGATTCTTCTGCGGTAGAAGAGGGTTGGAGGGGTCCCCTCCTTTTATAAGTGGAGCTGCCCGAGATGCGCTCCAAGGATGGGAAGGGAAAAGCCCCACTGCCGCATGGCAATGGTGAGAGGGAAACCCCTACACCGGTCAAAGGGTTGCCTCGACCTCTCCGATACATAGGGAGGGCGAAACCGCGTTTGGAGGCGGATCTCCATGCCCTCGGGCCCTCTTTGGGGGGAGATGTGCCAGGAATTATTGTTTTTTTTTACCCCAAACAGCGTTCGGTGGAACCTTCGTCGTCCCGGGGTATAGGGACCCGTTCCGCGTCAGAGGTATGTTGATATAGATACCCATCGGCAGGATTTCTTGGAACAGAGAGCGTGTGTGTGTGTGTGTGTGTTGTTCTGCGAAGACGGGAGAGGAAATGAAGCAGTGTTGTCATTGGTTATGTGTGTGTGATGAGAAGTGTAAGATCTACCCAGTACAGAAGTGATCACAGCGCGTCCGCTAATCGGTATCCAGATCTCTCCGTGCGCTGACGTTTGTGTCCGCTCATGCCGGGATCGAACCGGGTACCGCGACATGGGAGATCAACGCCGTATTCACTCGACTAGCAAGAACTCTAATTTCCTTGTTGTTAGATACCATGATCGGAGTAAAAAGAAAAAAGGGCAGATGGAAAGTACATAGATACTATGACCCCACAATGACTTGGGAGGTTAAGAGAAAAGTCTCCATAGGATCAGATTTTTTAAAGATTTGGGCATAAGTCGCGGTACTCAACACAGCCTATTACAGTGCTATATTAAAAAAAAAACAAATAATAAATGACAACGATAAAAAGGACAAAGGGCAAACAAAAAAAAAAAAACAAAGCACAAAGACAAGGAAGCGCGCTCCGGCGTCGGGGGAAGGCCCGTCTACTCCCGGCGCAGGAACATGCGACCTAAAAAAAAGTAAAATAAAGTGGAAGAGGCCAGCCTCCTCCATAAAGTCGTATAGTCTAAAAGTCTGTGTGCACAAACTCGTCCCGAGTACAAGGGACAAGCGGTAGCGACCCCGCTCAGGTAACGTGCACGATCACCCACACTGGGACATTCAACAAGAATGTGCCCAACAGCCTGGAAAACAACGCAGTCGTCGCAATAAGGCACAGGCGAGCGCTCCATCAAATGGCGGTGCGTCTCGCGAGTGTGTCCAATTCGGAGAAGACAGAAAGCAACCTCAAGCCATCGCGGTTGCCAAACAACCCGGAGAGCTGCCCGTATTTCTGCCATGTAATCGATGTGAGGAAGAGCGAAAGGCTGGACTGGTCGCCCAGTGCTCGCGGACTCTTAGGCTCCCTAATCGTCGCGCTCATTCCCCGCAATTCCTACATGTCCAGGAACCCAGCAGAAAATAATCTCGACAACCGCCCGGCTCGCCAAAACCGTCGTGTCACGAATGCCGTTGATGCTCAGTGCAAAGAGCGTGAAACTGGGGACACTTCCATGCGGGAGGGCCTCTTCCTGCTCCATTGGGCTGGAGAGGGCTCCCTCCCACCCGTACGCGGAATCGACAATCTCGCAAAAATTCAGATATAAAGATTGGGAGGTGTCCCCTCGTCCCTATCGTATGGAGAGTCTCCATGATACCCTATCACCATGCGGTAGCATAGGCCTTCTCCAGATCGAAAAACACCGTGGCCTAGTGCTGTCTAGGAAGGAAGGCTTCACAGACGGCATTTTCCAGTAGGAGTTGAACTTGCGAAAGCCGCACTGTGCAGAAGACAGATGGCCTCCGCTGTCCTCCAAAAATGCTAATCTAACATTTACCAATTTCTCCATCAATTTGCACACGCAGGGGCTTAGAGAGATTGGGCGGAAACCGGCCGGGTTAGAGTGATCTCTCCCAACTTTGCGAAAAGCAAAAACAGTAGCGATTCGCCAGGAATCTGGGAGGAGACCCTCTACCCAGATCCTGTTGAACAAATCTAAGAGAAAGGCCATGCCTCGCTCACCTAGGTGTCGAAACATGGCGTACGGGACACCGTCAGGACCAAGGGCGGTGTCCGCGGATGAAGCGGAACGCAACTCGCTCAAAGTAAACCTGTCGTTGAAGAGATCTCCGCCTCTCGAGGTTACATCCAGTCGGCGGCCTTCCGCGATATCACGACGCGCATTGAATGCTGGCGGAGCAGCATCCCGGCTAGAGAATAGAGAGAAAGCGGTCGCGAAGGATTCCACCACGGACGAGGGGTCCGAGATTACGGTCCCATTCTCGTGAGAACGAGACGGGCTCCTGCGAGAACTTAGCCCAAATCCTTTTGACTCGCCTCCACACCTCTGTTATAAGGTCTTCCCGTTAAGTGAAGACACGTATGCCCGCCAAGAAGAGCAGCGGGCGTGCTTCAGAATATACTAGAACCTAGCCCTAGCTCGACGAAATTCACCAAAAGTGAAGTCGTTCGGGCGACGCTTATAGCGCATGTAGGCATAACGCTTCTGTTTAAGGGCCGTCTTACACTCGGCTGACCTCCACGGGAGCGGTCGGCGTGCAAAACTGCCAGACGTTCTAGGAACAGTAGTTAGGCCCACGCCGATGAGGTCGCCGGAGAAGAACTCAAAGGCCTCATCTACCGCCCTAAACTCTTCGACTAAGACAGAAAAATCAGTCATTTCCTGAAATGCGAACCACCGCGCCAGCGCCAAGCACCACCGGGCCAGAACATGATATTGAATGGGAAAGTGCTAACTACCATGGAGGTCATCGACCACCGACCACCCAAAATCAGACTGTGCATCCGGAGATACAGATAGATCGGTGCGGTTAAATGAAGATGTTCTCGGGCAGTAATGCGTAAACTCATCCACATTTAGGGCACTCATCTCAAACTCGTCAAGGACCAAACCCCTCGAATGTCTTCCGTTCAATTTCCCGAGCAAGAGAAAGGGCCTCGGCAACCGTGCCACGACGCGGCGGAAGTGTCCCGCGTGACTTCCCGCGTCGAAGTCGGCTGACGGTGGAATATACGCGGAAATAACAGTATACCTCCTATCAAGGTGCAGCTGCACAGCTACTGCATGAAAGGAGCTATCTAAAGCGAAGAGAAGAACGGAGACATCATACTGGGTGTAAATCGCATATCTTCCTGTCCGGCCCCCATCCCGTGGTGGTGGGGTCGCAAAACCATTATACCCCGGGAGGGTGGGCAGGGGGCATGCGCCCAGCATGGTCTCCTGCAAAGAGATAGCCAACGGGAAACAGGAAGAGACGAGTCTCCTCAGCTTCTCCTAGTTGGCCCGGAGTCCGCGGCAATTCCATTGAAGGAATATGCCCTCCAGGCCTCGCTCGCATTAGATGCGTGTGCCCTCTTCGAAGAGAAGATGCTCACGGGAATGGCCGTACGCTTCCCGAAGGCAGAACTCCAGGCGATGGTGGCCAGACAGTGCGCTGTCGCCTTCGAGGGCTTATCGGGGGATGTTGGGCTCACCATGCGATTCTTTTCCTCCCTCCGCCTCGAAAGTTTAGGCAGGCGGGCGTGCCTCTTTTGGAGGATCCACCACTTTCGAGTAACAAAGCCCGCTACTTGGTGTAGGCGTTGGAGCCGAAACGACATTAGTGCTGTCCTTCTTTCATGGGAAAGCTTTAGAAACGACGGAAGATGGCCTCACGACCAACTTCAGGGGTGTTGCCTCCTGTGAGTCTTACGGAAAGCGGTCACGTTGGAGTAATTGGGGGAGCCCTGGTTTTAGCTATGGCTGGGTGTGAACCCTTTATCCCACCAGCTCTACCAGGAAAGCGCCCGGGGTGGGTAGAACCCGCAAAGGGTTCCGAATGGGCGCGGAAACAACCGTGATCGTATGCCTGGAGTGGTCAGGAGCAGAGGGTCTTTCTTAACATTGAGGCATAGGATGCCTCAGGCAGCACCGGACGCACCAGGACCACGTCCTTAGCTTCGCAAAATGAGACAATCCTGGGCCTAAACGGCCAGGATTTCCTTCTCAAGGAGATAAGTAACACATTGCTTCGAAGAAGCGGGGTGCGGCTCTCCGCAGAGATTTAGACTTATCGCGTGCGGCTTTGGAGCAACTTACACAGACTTCGAGTAAACCCGACTTTGCGCGTCTACTGGAGCGATTAGTATAGCCGAAGCGGTGGAAGTAGTAGCACCTCTGCAGCAGTGGCACGAATGCCTTCACGCGGTAGCGATAGCAACCGGCACGCACCGACTCAGGGAGCTTGTCACAGTGGAACGTGACGAAGAGTATATGGATGGGTCTCGAGGCCCCTCCCTGTTTTCTCATCACACGTTCGACCTTGACCGCCCCATGGTCGGCCAGGTCTAAGGTGATTTCATCTATGGAGTACTCCACAAGTTCCCTCACATAAACCATTCCTTTCAAGAAGTTCATGGTAGAATGTGGCGTCACACTCACCGGCGTACCATCAAGTGTCCGAAGGGCACTAATCATGGCCGCCTCTGAGTGATTCGCCGCATTCGCCAGAACGTTCCCGTCCGAGAAACGGGTCACCTTCAGCTCTCTACCAATCACGCAAACTAGAGCTCTCCTCTGATGGATCATGTTGCCCTTAGCCAACATGCTGCCATCAGTGGAGCGAATAACAAGGAAGCGTTTGATAAAGCCAGCGGGGTCGAAAATGCCAGGTAACCTCTGAATAAGGGGCCCTGACATAATTGAAGCTCCGCTCTGCGCCCTTTTGTTCTAGTCTGAGACTCTTCACCCGGGGGAGCAACGGGGCCGGACGTACCGATCTTGGCTTGGTCGCTTATCGAAACGATAGCAGACCCGTCGGTCCCCACAGCTCCCGTTGAAGGAGAGGAGCCCCGAGTATTCTTGTTCCTTTTCTTTTTAGAAGAGGATGGCGGGAAATGGAGCAGACCCGTCGGTCCCCACAGCTCCCGTTGAAGGAGAGGAGCCCCGAATCTTCTTGTTCCTTTTCTTTTTAGGAGAGGATGGAGGGAATGAACCCACTTCTCCCCTCCGCCGGCAGGAGCACCTAGGTCACATGGATTGGACTCAACAAGATCCTTCTGTGAAATGGAAAAGGGCTTGGTTGTCACAGGGGAACCAGCTAGGGAGAAGAGCCTTCCTCTCCTAGTAAGGCCTCGGGGGCCCGAGCAATCTGAGAAGGACCCGGCACAGGGGCGGACTCAGGTTCGGCCCCATCGAAGGTCGTACAATCTGGGGCTGGATCACCTCAGGGACCAAGTCCATTTCAGGGAGGGGGGGGGGGCTCCATGTGGGCATCACCCCCAAAGACTTCACTGATCCCATTCGAGGAACCCTTTTTCTTGTCTTTGGTCGGCGAACCGTCATCCGTCAGGTAAGAGAAGGGGGGCAGGTATACTGACCGCCTGTAAGCTGGTTGCGCACGGACGCAGGACATTAGGGGGCACGGGCCGACGGGCCCTGCCATTCCTTGCTCCCCTAAAGTGGGTGGCCCTAACGAGCTGCTGGTCAATTATGGGCCACCTGCCTGCTTAGAAAGTAAAGTGGGTACTGCCGCTGGAGAAAGGAAGTTAATCAATGGTGACTCCAGAAAAAGGTGTGAGGGGGAGTCGCCTGCAACGAATGCATAGGAGAGGAGTAAGCCTCCTTCCGGTCAGAGAAGTTTGGAATGTCCCCTGCGAAAGCACAGGTGGGGGAGAGGGATCCTCCTTTTCTACTTTGGAGCTACCCGAGGGCGGCTCCGACGCTGGTAAAGGGGAAGGGGGGGAGAGGTTTGTTTTTCAGATTTCCATCATTGGGCATGGTGACCCTATAATTATGACGGGACGCAAACGCTTATCACCCAACACAGTAGCCAGCTCTGCAAGAAGTGAACACGGGGCCGACAAAGCCAGCTGCCGCCATTTGAGGCCACTACTCCCGGCTAGTGACCTGGCGGCTCCACCATAGGCACGGCGTAAAGTAGATAGTCTGTGAAAATGAGCGAGAAAAGGAAAGTGAAGAAGGTGAGGGTGGGGATGAAGCAGGTTGTTAAAAACCCACCGTCCCAAACCGGAGCTCAAACCCGTCCCAAACCCGATTTTTTTGGTCTCATACCGAAACCGCAGCGGCCCCGTCTGTTCCTGTGGCTCCCACGGAGGAGAAAGCCTCGAGTCTTTTTCTTGTTTCGTTTCTTTTCAGGAGAGAAAGGCCAGGAATGAATCCACTTCCCAGATCCTTCTCTGAAATGGGTCTTGGGTGCCACAGGGGCACTAGCCGGGAAAGGAAATCACTCCTCTCCTTTTAAGGCCTCGGGCGCCATCTGAGGAGAAGCTTTCACAGGGGCGCACGCGTGTTCTGTGCTTGGCACCGATCCCGTGTTCGACAAGAAAAATCCCACCGTCTGGGGCTGGGTCACGTCAGGGACTATGTCCATCTCAGGGGCGGCCTCCATGTGGTTATCTCCACCCAAGACATCACGGGTCCCTTTCGAGGTACCTTTTATTCTATTCTGGGCCGGCATCCATCGGGGAATAGAGGGGGGCACATACAGTAATCCCCTGCAGATTTGCTATGCGCGCTAGCAGGACTTTAGAGAGCACAGGCTGACGGGCACTGTCATCCCACGTCCCTCTAAGGGGATTGGCCTTATCGAGCTACTCCCGGTGGAGCAGTCAATTATGGGCCACTCTCATGCTCTCTTGGCAGTCCTCTGGGAAGTAAAGGGGGGACTGCTGCTAGTAAGAGGGAGTCAACCAAAGGGTGACTACAGAGAAGGGGGTGAGGGGTATTCCCCTGCACCTGTAAGGATAGGAGAGGAGTAAGACTCCTCTCCGGTCCAAGAGTTTTGGAGGCTTCCCTGTAAAAGCACACAGGGGGGGGGGATCCATTTTTTCAATGGAACTGGCTCTGGTGGTGGTTAAGGGGAAGTATATTATTTTTCAACTCATCATTGAGCATGGGAAACCTATTATGTTACAGGATGCAATGCAGTAATCACTCCAAGCAGTAGCCGGCTCTGCGAGGGGTGAATCTGGGACAGCAGAACCAGCTGCCGCCATTTGAAGCCACTCCTCCCGCCTAGTGACCTGGAAGCCCATCGCCATGGTGGCTTCACCTTAGGCACGGCATAAAATTGATAGACAGTGAAAGTAGAAAGAAAGGGTATGTGAAGAAGGTGTGGATGGGGATGAAGCAGGTTGTTAAAAACTCACCACCCATGACCGAAGCTCAGGGGGGAGGGGGTTTGTCCCCTCCCCCTCAGCCCCGATCCTGGATGATGGGTGAGAGAAAGCTGGTTGGCGTGTATCCTGTAAAATTAGAGGCTGGCCAGAGAAAGTAGTGGGAGTGGTTGTAGGGAAAGTGAGGAAGCAGGGTAAGGAGACAGGGTGCAAGAAAGAAGAAGATGCTAAGGTGGGGCCGGACGGGGCGCTGAGACACATCAGCACGGCGGCCAGGAAGTCAAATCACTGTGCCCCTTAGAGGGGGAGTCGATGGGGTGTTTTTAGAATCTTCATCATTGGGCATGGTGATACTATTGTTTCAACCTGATGCAAAGAGTCATTACCCCACACAGTAGCCCGCTCTGCGAGGGGTAAACACGGGGCTGGCAAAACAAGCTGCCATCCTTTGAGGCCATTCCTCCCCGCTAGTGACCTGGAATCCTATCGGCATGGTGGCTCCACCTTAGGCACGACGTAAAATTGATAGACAGTGAAAGGAGAAAGAAAGGGTATGTGAGGAAGGTCTGGTTGGGGATGAAGCAGGTTGTTAAAAACCCACCACCCCAGACCGGAGTTCAGGGGTGAGGGAATGTTGTCCCCTCAGCGCCAATCCGGAATAGTTGGGCGAGAGGAAGCTGGCCAGCGTCTACCCTGTGAAATTAGAAGCTGACCAGAGAAAGCTGTGGGAGAGGTTGTAGGAAAAGTGAGGAAGTAGGGGAAAAACACAGGCAGTCTGAAAGGAGGAGAAAAGACTAACCTGGGGCCGGACGGGGCGCCGAGTCCTGTCAGCAACCTATGTAGCCTTACAGGGTACATAGGATCGGAAATCCCACAATGTGATAATTCTGGTCAAGCATCGATGGGCTTTGCAAACCCAGCCGGCCATTTAGGCGACATTGTCCACGAACTTTGACCATTACGGATGGTGCCGGTGAAGCCACCTTATAAGTGTACAGGAGGAAGGTGAGCAGAGTTAATGGCCCAACAAACACCATAACTAATACTTGCCTTAGCCAGCGGGCTTTTGGCCCTGGCAGTAGGTAGGGACCTCATGGTATACACTGCCACCCTACTAAAGCTCATATAAGAGGGCGAAAGTGCGTCGGGCAACCAGAACCTCTGTGGGTAGAAGAGCAAATGCAGAAAGGGGTAGGACGCTATGTAATAAAGAGGGGTCCATAAATGAGTAGGATGGGTATCACCTATTATTACCATAACCTGGTACTAGGCTATCCCAGTATGGCAGGGAGTCCAACAAGGCACCATAGCTACCGGACCGAACTCTGTACCTTTGGAAACACTCCTCCTGGCGCAAAGTTTGGGGAGAAAATGTTGAGTGGAGAGCTGTAATGATAATAATAAATATTAATAACTTATACTAATAATTATTCATACTAATCATAATAATTATAATACATATTAATAAATAATACTAATAGTATATCATAATAAATAGTAATAAAAAAATCATACTAAATAATAATAAATAATGATAATATACTAATAAAAATTAATACTAATCATAATACATAAAAATATATCATAAATACTAATAATACAAATATCATACTAATAATAAGAATGATAATAATAATGCTAATAATAACTAATAACAATAATACTAATAAAAAGGCAAAGTAGCGCTCAGTGTGGGCGAGAGTAAAGCACACCAACAACTTTCCCTGGCTCCATCAGAAGGTTCAAGTCAACCCAATGACGACGGGGCTTCCTTAATTTGAACTCAGGCCGGGAGGACATGCAACTCATCCGGATACCGAGTGTAACAGGCTACGCAAGGTACCCCCCCGCAGTGAGAGACTAAGGGAGAAAGCCTTTGATCCGACAGCCTGTGCTGTCCATTGCAGCTGAATCTGATGCAGATTGCATCCAAGTGGAATGGTTCCAGTCCAGGATTTCATCCACGTTGGGTGGTCATGTCATATCAACTTGGAAATGACTGACCAGTCTAAAATTCTATATTTTCCTCTCTTACAGGATGACTAGAGTTAAAAAGAAATACCCTTGCCTGCTGGGCAGGGACGGTGGGAAAATGAGGTCGAAAAGCCTAGGAAAGATTTTATGTAGCAGGATTTGGTAAGAGGTGGGGAGGGTGAATTGGGAAGCATTTGCGAGAGCAAAATTTTAGCGATGTGCGTCAGAAAATGGGCAAATCGGAAGGGGACGGGATGGATGGGGAGATGTCTAAGGACCTTGGTCAGGCGTCTCATTACCAGGCAACCCAACGTGGGAGGCTACCCTGCAGACACTCTTTTGGACCGTAAACTCATATTGGAGCAGATAAATGCCACACAATAGGAGGGGGGGTTGGGGGTAGGCACACTGGGAGACTGTTTAACGTCCTTTTTCATCCTTCTAGCGTCTATAGAGATGCAGAAAAGATAGGTGGAGATTTAAATGAGGTGGGAAAGACTATCCGAAAGAGCATCAGTTTCTCTTAGTGCACTGGGGTCAGGAGTGTGTGCCACCCCTCCAGTTTCAGTTGTAGCAGGGGCATTAATTACCCTTGTTATACCATCCATCAACCGAATACAAAGATGGTACTTTGAGAATCTGTGTATATCACCAAATTGTCAGAGGGAAAGGAGGTGGTCCTTTTTATCAGATTCAGTCTCACTTTCGACAAACAATAGGGTATCAACGTAGTTTTAAGAGTCCCATTATCTTTGACTATCATTATTATCCTGCCTTTTTTAAAAGTTCAGAGGCATTGGAGTATTTTCCTGTCCTCATTTTCAGGGGTAGCCTAATCAATATACATTACCTGTAGCAATCTTGACCATATTCGCAAGACTTTCGCGGTTTGCTGCTTGGTGCTGGAGTAGTGGTGGCATCATTTCCTTCAGAGTTACCTTCTTCATTATTTACTTCAGAGTTAGCATCTTCATCCTCACTGATGTCGTGTTGTAATATGCGCTGATCACTTGACAAATCAATATCAGAATTCTCCCTATCTTTAGAATAATACTGAGCGGCAGTGCCAACTTTTTTGGTCGGACTCCTTCGAGACTTGACAATCTGAAGAAAATAAAATATAAGAAAGATCTTACATACATAACTGAAATATTGCTAGTAATGCTGTCTAGCTAGTCTTATCTAGCTAGTACCTTTCTTTCAAAGATTCTACAGCTTCTCATCTCTGCAACTATATATAGCATCATGATGAAAACTTGTTTAAATGGTTCTTTGCTTCAAGATGTAAAGTCTGGTTGGAGGCCTTCAGCAATATCGTATCAGGCAATGAATGTTGATGAAGCAGCATCGCAGCTAAAGAATGTGGAGAAAGCGGTCGCAAAGAACTCTGCCAGGGACGCGGGGTCTAAGATTGCAGTCCCATTCTCTTGGAGAAGGGAAGGGGGGTCCTGCGAGAACTTGCCCTGAATCCTTTTGACTCGCTTCCACACCTCTACTAGAGGGGTCTTCCCGTTAAGTGAAGACACGTAAGCCCGCCAAGAAGAGCGGCGGGCGTGCTTCGAAATATACCGGAACCTAGCACTAGCTCGACGAAATTCACCCAAGGTAAAATTGTTCGGGCGGCGCTCATCGCACATCTAGGCGTATAGCTTCTGTCTGATGACCATCTCACACTCATTTTTTTTTTTTCTTTAGAGCCCATCTGGCGACTGCCCACTTGGGCATAAGGAGCCGGAAATACGACAGCCTAGGACTAGGCTACTTTAAAATAAAATTATGAAAAAATAAAAATGATAAATATTGGAAAAACTTAACAATTAGGAAGCAATCTCTGGCATCGGGGGGAGGTCCCCCTCACCCCAGTGCAGGAGCGTGCAACGTACAAAGAGAAAAACAAAAAAAACAAAAAAACAAAACCTACTTAAATAAAGGGGAGAAGCCCGGCCTCCCCCCAAAGTGAACAAGTCCACAAGTCAATGTGCACGAACTTATCCCAAGTACAAGGGACAGGCGGTAGCGACCCCGCCCATCCCGGTACCGGGACAGGTAACGTGCGCGAAAATCACCCAGACTGGGACATTCGACAAGAATGTGCCGAACAGTCTGGGGGACGACGCAGTCGTTGCAATAGGGCGCAGGCGAGCGATGCGACACACGAGTGTGTCCGATTCGGAGACGACAGAAAGCAACCTGAAGCCGCCGCGGCCTTGGGGGATAGGTCCATGGGAACAGTCGCGGCGCAATGGCACGCAACTTTAAGTTCCCTTCGACCGTCTCCCATCTTCTTTGCCAAGAAGTGCGAAGAGCTGCCCGTATTCCTGCCATGTAGTCGGTGTGAGGAAGAGCGAAACGCTGGTCCGGTCGCAGAGTCCTCGCGGACTCTTTGGCGCCCTCATTCCCCGCAATTCCTACATGTCCAGGAACCCAGCAGAAGATAATCTCGACATCTGCCCGGCTAGCCAAAACCGTGGCGAAACGGATATCGAGAACCAGGGGATGCGGAGATTCCAATGCCCCGAGAGCATTCAGGGCGCTTTGTGAATCGCTATAGATCACATCACAATCCGGTCTCCGAACCGGGCACATCGGGTAATCTCCCATACCGAGTGGCGTATTGCCACCAGCTCGGCCGTGAAGACAGACGCAGCGCCTGGTAGAGCCCCGCTGACTTCAAACAGAGGGGATACGGCGTGGAAGCCGACCCCCTCTTGGGACTTGAAGCCATCCGTATACACTGGCACGGTTCCAGTGTGACACGATATGTGCTCCAAAAAGGTCGAACGCAATACTCCCGGCGCAGTACAAGCTTTGGGAGCAGAAACGTGGCGACAAATAGCCAAATGTGGCACCCTCCAGGGTGGCGTCCTGGGCAAAACCAGGGGCGCCACCGGCCCGAGAGCTATATCTACCTCTCGAAGGAGTTTCCTGGCCCTAAACCCAAAGGGCTTAGGGTATGACTGGCGTCTCTCCGCGGCATAGGCACCATCGAGATCAGCTGCGGATGTAGTGAGAGCTGTTGGCGACTGAGGGAGGCGCCGGGCTCGCGCGTAAAGTCGAGTGATGCACTGCACGCGGCGCAGAGCGAGTGGCATCTCCCCAGCATCGACCAACAGGCTCTCAATGGGGGAAGTGCGGAAGGCACCAGTCGCAAGGCGAAGGCCGGTGTGGTGGATCGAATCCACCTTCCGCAATAAACGCTCGGCTGCGGATGCATAAAACTCGCATCCGTAGTCGAGCTTCGAACGAACAAAGGATCGATAAAAAAGAGAGGCAGTAGCCCTATCAGCGCCCCAAGCGCTGAACGTCACGGAACGGAGAATGTCCATGGCGCGGGTACAAGAGACCCTAAGGCTGCGAATATGAGCCTCCCAAGTGAGGCGTCGGTCGAATTCAAGACCAAGGAAACGGTGCGATTCAACCACATCCAGGCGCACCCCATTAAGAAACAAATCTGGGTCGGGGTGAAGCCGTGGATGGCGGCACAAGTGCACCACCTTAGTCTTGGCCAAAGAAAACCGAAACCTGTGCGCTTCGGCATAGCGAGAGACGCGGTTCAATGCCTGTTGGAGGAGACGCTCCAGAGTTGGAATCTGGGCCACGCCAAAAGAGATCGAAAGGTCGTCCACGTAGAGCGTAGCGAGAACATCTTCCGGCAGCACCGAGGTGATGCCGTTGATGCTCAGGGCAAAGAGTGTGACACTGAGGACACTTCCCTGCGGGACACTCTCTTCCTGCTCCTTTGGGCCGGAGAGGACTCCCCCCCACCCGTACGCGGAATCGACGATCTCGCAAAAATTCAGATATAAACATTGGGAGGCGTCCCCTCGCCCCCATCGTGTGGAGAGTCTCCATGATGCCGTATCGCTATGCGGTATCATAGGCCTTCTCCAGATCGAAAAACACCGTGGCGTAGTGCTTTCTACGAAGGAAAGCCTCGCAGACGGCATTTTCCAGTCGGAGCAGAGCATCCGACGTGGAGTGGAACTTGCGGAAGCCACACTGTGCGGAAGAGAGATGGCCTCCGCTGTCCAGGAAAAAGGCTAATCTAACATTTACCAATTTCTCCATCAACTTGCACACGCAAGAGGTTAGAGAGATTGGGCGGAAACCGGTCGGAGTAGAGTGATCTCTCCCCAGTTTGCGAAAGGCGAGCACAGTAGCGATTCGCCAGGAGTCTGGGAGAAGACCTTCCACCCAGATCCTGTTGAACAAATCTAACAGAAAGGCCATGCCTCGCTCACCCAGGTGTCGAAGCATGGTGGCGTACGGGACATCGTCCGGACCATGGGCGGTGTCCGCGCACCAAGCGAGAGCGGAAAGCAACTCACTCACAGTAAACTTGTCGTAGAAGGGTTCTCCGCCTCTGGAGGTAAAGTCCAGCCGGCGGCCTTCCGCGACATCACGACGTGCATTGAATGCTGGCGGAGCAGCATCACGGCTAGAGAATGCGAAAAAAACGGTCGCTAAGGATTCCGCCACGGACGCGGGGTCCGAGATTGCGGTCCCATTCTCCTGGAGAACGGGAGGGGAGTCCTGCGAGAACTGGCCCCGAATCCTTTGGACTCGCTTCCACACCTCTGCTAAAGGGGTCTTCCCGTTAAGTGAAGACACGTATGCCCACCCAGAAGAGCGGCGGGCGTGCTTCGAAATATACCGGAACCTAGCCCTAGTCCGATGAGGTTGCCGGAGAAGAACTCAGCAGCCTCATCTACCGACCTAAACTCCTCGACTGAGATAAAAAATTCAGTCATTTCCTGAAATGCAGGCCACCGCGCCCGCGCCAAGCACCACCGAGGTGGGCTCTCAGGCGGCAGTTGCCCTGAAAATGATATTTGAATGGGAAAGTGATTACTACCATGGAGGTCATCGACCACCCCCAATCAAAATCAGGCTGTGCATCCAAAGAGCACAAAGATAGGTCAAGGCAAGAAAATAAAGCGGTTCTCGGACAGTGATGCGTAAACTCATCCACGTTTAGGACACCAATTTCAAGCTCTTCAATCAGATCGGCAAGGACTTGTCCCCTGGGATTTATGGAGTAATCTCCCCAGGGAGGATGCCTGCCGTTCAGATCTCCAAGCAAGAGAAAGGGCCTCGGCAACCGTGCCACGACGCGGCGGAAGTCCCCCGCGTCGAAGTCAGCTGACGGTGGAATGTACGCAGAAATGATAGTATACCTCCTATCCAGGTGCAGCTGCACAGCCACTGCCTGAAAGGAGGTATGTAAAGAGAAAGGAAGAACGGAGACATCATGCCGGGTGTAAACCGCGCCTCCCCCAGCCCGGCCATCCCGTGTTGGTGGGGTCGCAAGACCCTTATACCCCGGGAGGGCGGTCATGGGGAACGCGCCTAGCATGGTCTCCTGCAAAAAGAGAGCTAACGGGGAACGGGACGAGACAAGACTCCGCAGCTCCTCCCAGTTGGCTCGGAGTCCACGGCCATTCCATTGAAGGAATATGCCCTCCAGGCCTAGCTCGGAGGAGACGCGGGGGCCCTCCTCGAACAGAAGACCCTCACGGGAATGCCCGTACGCTTCCCGGAGGCAGAACCCCGGGCGCTGACGCCTTCGAGGACTTATTGGGGAAGGTTGGGCTCGCCATGCCAGTCTTTTCCTCCCTCCGCCTCGAAACCTTAGGCGGGCGTTGCGGCTTCGGAGGCGGGGAACCTTCTTTTCGAGGAACCACCGTCTCCGAGCCACTCGCTCCATCACTAGGCGTGGGCGAAGGAGCTGAAGCTCCCTTGTTGCTGTCCTTCTTTGGGGAGAGCTTTAAGAACCCCGGAAGATGGCCTGGCGACCAACTTCAGGGGTGTTGCCCCCTGTGAGACTAACGACTCGGTGGAGGCGCGTGGCCGTTTCGCCTTACGGGAAACGGTCACGCTGCGGGAAGAGGGGGGAGCCCTGGTTTTAGCCGGGGCTGGGTATGAACCCTTTTTGTCGCCAGCTTTACCAGGGAAGCGCCCGGGTTGAGTAGAGCCCGCAGAAGGGCTCCGAATGGGCGCAGGAACAACCGTGCTCGTTGGACTGGATGGGCCAGGAGCAGAGGGTGCCTTTCTAACTATTGAGGAATATGAAGTCCCAGGCAGAGCTGGGCGCGCCAGAACCAAGTCCTTAGCCTCGCGGAATGAGATTCGATCGTGGGCCTGAACGGCCAGGATTTCTGCCTCAGGAGATATTCACCACATTGCTTCGAAGAAGCGGGGTGCGGCTCTCCGCAATTGACACACTTGGCCACAAATGATTTAGACTTATCGTGTGCGGCCTTGGAGCAATTTACACAGACTTCGGGTGACCCCGAATTTGCACGTCTACAAGATCGATTTTTATGGCCAAAGCGGTGACAGTAATAGCACCGCCGCGGCAGTGGCACGAATGCCTTCAAGCGGTAGCGGTACTAACCAGTACGCACCGACTCAGGGAGCTTGTCACAGTTGAACGTGAAGAAGAGTGTAGGGGTGGGTCTCGAGGCCCCTTCCTGTTTTCTCATCACACGTTCGACCTTGACCGCCCCATGGTCGGCCAGCTCTAAGGTGATGTCCTCAATGAAGTAGTCAACGAGTTCCCTCACATAAACTACTCCTTTCACAAAGTTCATGGTAGAGTGCGGCGTCACAATCACTGGGGTGCCATGAAGTGTCCGAAGAGCACTTATCTTGGTCGCCTCAGCGGGATTCGCCGCATTCGCCAGAAGGCTCCCCCGTCCGAGAAACGGGTCACCTTCGGCTCTCTACCAATTGCACTAGCTAATCCTCTCATCTGATGGATCATGTTGCCCTTGGCCAACATGCTGCTATCAGTGGATCGAATAACGAGGAAGCGTTTGAAGCCAGCGGGCTCGAAAACGCCAGGTAACCTCTGAATCAGGGGCCCCGATGTCATCGAGGCTCCGCCCTTTGTCCTAGTCAGGGGCTCTGCACCCGGGGGTGCAGAGGGGCCAGATGTGCCGATCTTGGCTTGGTCGCTTGCCAAAGTGGCAGCAGACCCATCCTTCCCCGCAGCACCCGCGGATGGAGAGGAGACCCGAGTCTTTTTAGGCTTTCTTGTCTTTTTCTTCTTCTTCTTTTTAGGAGAGGAGGGCGGGGAATGAACCCGCTTCTCCCTCCGCCGGCAGAAGCCCCTAGGCCAGATGGATCGGCCTCGGCCATGTCCTTCTCGGAAAAGGAGAAGGTCCTGGTGGTCGCAGGGGCACCGGTCAGAGGAGATCCCTCCCCTCGTTGTATTGCCTCGGAGGCCCCAGCCGTTTGCGGAGGACCTTGCATAGGGGCGGATTCGGGTTCGGTGCTTGGCGCCGAGCCCGGATTCCCCCCTATGGAATGCCCTACCCACTGAGGTTGGGTTTCCTCAAAGACCATGTCTATCACAGGAGGGGCCTCCAGTTGGCCATCCCCTCTCAGGACATCACAGGTCCCTTTGGCAGCGTCACCAGTCTTGTTTGGGGAGGCACAGGCCTTGACCCAGGCAAGGTTTAATATTCTTGCTAGCAGGTCTTTTGAGGGAAGCGACTGAAGGGGCCTGGCTTCCCTCTCCCCCCTAAGGGGGTTTGCCCTACCGAGCCGCTTCAATGTGGAGCGGCTGGCTAAGGGCTGCCTGCTGGCTTTCTTGGCAGTCCCCTTGGAAAGAACAGAGGGGACTACCGCTGGAAAGAGGGAGGTGCCCGAAAGCACCTCCAGAGAAGGGGGTGAGGGGGAGTCCCCTACACCCGTAGGCAAAGGAGAGGAGCTAGCCTCTTCTCCGGTTAGAGAGATATGGAGGGTCCCCTGCGCAAGCACAGGGGGTGGGGGGCGACCTCCATTTTTTTCGGTGGAGCTGCCCGAGGGCGCCTCCGTCGTTGTTTCAGGGGGAGTTAAAGGGGTTTGTTTTTATAAAAATTCATCTATGGGCATGGTGACCCTATTTGTGCCACGGGACGCAATAGCTCATTACCTCTCGCAGTTGCCCGCACTGCAAGAGGTGCTTACAGGCCTGGCAGAGCCAGGCGCCGCCATTTGGGACCACCGCTCCCGCCTGGTGGCCTGGCAGTCCATCGGCATGGCAGCTCTACCTTGAACACGGCGTAAAATTGATAGAATGTGAAGAGGAGAGGATAAGGGATTTAGGAAGGTATGGGTGTGGATGAAGCAGGTTGTTAAAAACCAGCCACCCCAGACCGGAGCTCAGGGGTTAGGGAACATTGTCCCCTCCCATCTCAGCCCCAATCCGGGACGGTTGGCTGAGAAGAAGGTCAGCATCTACCCTGTGAAATTAGAGGCTGACCAAAGAAAGTTGTGGGAGGTTGTATGAAAAGCGACGAGGTAGGGGAGAAATACAGGCTATCTGAAGGAAGGAAGAGAGGCTAAGCTGGGGCCGGGCGGGGCGCTGGATCCCGTTAGCACGGCGGCCAGGATGGCAAATCGCCGTGCCCCTTACGGTGCATCTCACACTCAGCCGACCACCAAGAAAGCGGATGCGGATGGCATGCAAAGTGATCAGACGTCCTAGGAATAGTAGATAGGCCCATGGCGATGAGGTTGCAGAGAAGAATTCAACAGTCTTATCAACTCATCTAAACTCCTTGAGTCGGGCAGAAAAATTAATAATTTCCTGAAATGCAAAACATATCGCCCGTTCAAAGCACCACCGAGGCAGTTTCTCAGGCATCAGCTGCCCAGAAACTGATAGTTTAATCGGAAGGTGAGTACTACAATCGTGTTTTGAGTGGTCAGTAGCGAGGGCCATGTTATGCCCCCGTTTATCTTCCCTGCTTGCCTTAGACTCAATACAGAGGGTTACATCAAGTGCCTGGAAGAGTTGGAGCTGGTGTTTCCCTGGATCCAGGAGGTAGCTCCCGGAAGGCTGTATGTGTACCACATAAGTAGGAGGACCCAGTCATGGCTATCAGACCATTTCTTTGACCATATCACTTTGAATGGCCTCCCAACTCCCCAGACTGCAACCCCCTGGTTGCAGTCTTAATAGCACACAGCCAAGGTGGAGTTTAGGCCCAAAATCACCCGTTTTCCCCCAGTTAAACAAAGGGACCGTAAAGAAGACTTGTAACAGGTTCCGACGATGCCTGGAGGTCGTGGCTGAGGCCGACGACAATTTCATTGAATAAAATGCATGGTAGAATCCTTCAAGTCTTTAACATGTAACTTTGGTAAATATTCATATATGTATGTATAAATGAACGGTGTTAGTTTCTTTTATATTGAAGTTAGGTGACAACTTACCAATTGCACTCTGTAGAACATGTGAAGGGGGCTGTTATGATGCGGGTGAAGGCAGTAATAAAAACCAATACACCATGTGTTTATGTGGACCAACTGCTACAGCTCATTAAAAAAAGCCTTGGTCTCATTTACAGGCACGTCTGTCGATGGGTACATGTAACATGGGCTCAATTTCATTATTCCGATTACACACCTTAAAATTTAAAAACTTATCACAGACAAAATACAAAACCAAAATCTACTCACTTTAGAGCTACCAACAGTGCTACTTTCTGTTTTAGGCAATGTATGATTTATTTTCGTAGTGGGAATTTGAGCATTTTGAGATGAGTTTTTCTGTTTATAATCATTCAGCATCCAATTTGGTAACATTCTTGTATGATGCGATGAGAAATCATGAATCTATAAAAGTAGATAGAGACGCACTTTATCACTCATTGTCACAGGTACCTTGAATTAAATGGAATCATCACAACTGCTAGATAGATGGATTGTTGGTTTTATTAAAACTGCTAATTTGTGTGCTTAAAAGTTGAAAAAGTTCAAGACCAATGGCTAAAAAGAGAAAGCGAAATTGGCTTAAGTGGATGAGGAGATCAAAACTCAGGAAAAACTTTTGTTTTATTCAATTACAAAAGCAGATACCAATGAAGGTATTTTGAGAAGGGTAGTTAAAAAACGTGGTAATCAATGAATATGAATTTTCCACACTTGAATTTAAAGTGCAATAACAATGGAGTACCACAGAAAGTTTGTAAGGAGAGATCAGTAAAGTTGTGAACATAGAGATCATGAAAATAGCTGCAGATACTCCTATGAAAATAAGTGGAATGTACAGCTTAGTAGACCAAAATAATAATAATAATTCACTTCAATTCCTTTGCTGAGTTTCAGTCGCTCATCTTTTAGTACAATTGGATAAAGATCTCTTTATACTTTGTTCTAGTTGTTAGTGGTTAAGATCATTTTCCTTACATGATCTTGTACCCTCATGCCTTCCATTGATTGAAACTATATACCTAAAATGTGAAGATGTTCTTTCCTTCATATTCATATAATCAAATTATTTTCCCCTGCAGTTTTTCTAATATGTGATTTTTACCATATACAAATACATGATTTTCTTAATTTTATTTTCAGAAGTATCATTGTGCTTAATTTACTTTGTTCTGTTCAAAGTTTGCTCTTTGATAAAAATACCTAAAATCTAGTTAATACCACCTGACCAATACTGGTGACCTTACAACCTCAGGAAACCTCCCTCTTGAGGTCATCAACTTCAGACATTCTTTCATTAGCCAGCTGTTGAAATTAGTGACTGAATGGGCTGTTTCATCTCTCTCTCTCTCTCTTTTTCAAACAAGCTAATCTCTGTTTATTGTTAATAGGAGTCATTGTCTGATGTCCATTTATTTGCTATTAAATATTTAGCATTGCCTGCATGTGTAGCAACAAGAAAAGCCATAGTGTGTGTGTGTGTGTCATAGAGGAAAGCTAGGTCTGGATAGGGGCTGCTGGCATGAGAAGCCACAACCTAAATCTTTTTTCCTGCAGATGTAATACACAGTGTAAGTAATGGGCAGGGATAGAGAAGACCCCATTCATTCATGCCAATTAATCTGTCAATGAGTAAACTGGGTTGATGTGTGAAATGTGAGGGGCATCTGAGATGATGGAAAATGGAGTGTAGAGAGTATTTGCATTATGTTAGGCAAACATGAAAAAGAATGAAGAATTTGTATGGGGTGGTGTGCATTACTTTTGGGTAAGAATGGCAGGACACTATGGTTGGATATGAAAGTGTGAGCTCAAGAATTATGAAGATTAAGCTGATATTTGAAAGAGTTAAACTGCCGGTGGCAGTGCATGAACCTTATAATTATAGAAGTGAGGCAGAGAAGAGGTTCTGGAATGACTTTAGATGAGATGAGTGATGAATGATAATGGGAATGGGTATTGGTTGATGGTTGTATGAGATATGAAACATGTGGCAAACACATTCTTCAGAGCAAGGATTGAGCCAATCCATGAGAAAGATGAGGGAAAGCTGGTTCTGGTTTAGAGAGGGAACCCCTTGGGGTAATTCCCAAAGGAATACGGATGGTAGAGGAGAAGCCTCTTTACTGAGGAGAGGTGGTAGAAGCCCCTCCGCAGGAGAGAGGGATATGCCATAACTCACTTGGCACTGAGGAGAAATGAGATTGGTTTTGAAGTGTCTAAACCTGAATCCTGAAGCATAAGAAAGGAATGGAGGGTCATCCAAGTGTCCTTCAAACTCTTAATAGCACAAAACCACAGAATTAAAAAAAAGTGTCAAGCTATATTCCGCATCCAACTGTTACTGCCGATTCTAAGAATTTCAGTTTTCAAAAGTTACCCTTTCCCATACAATAGCTAAAAAATGGTGGTGCAAAGGAGCACAGCCATACTGACCAGGTCACACACTATCTGGTTAATCCTTACAGCCACAACTACCAGCTAAGCATCGAGAGAAGAGCTGGCTAGGAGAGAGATCCATTAATTAGTCTTATTAGTTATGACACTCAGAATGTCATTTGGAAACTGACTGAAAGACCCAGAGGCAGAATCTGAGACATTTAATTAGCTTGGCAGCCAACAAGGCAATCAAGTCCACCATTCATAAGCAGCAGAGCTTTAGGTACCCAAGAGCAGGATTAGATGGGGTGATGAGCCCACTACATATCATGGAGCATAAACTCTAATTCCATTAATTAATTGCATATCTATGCGTATGTTACCTCCAGCCTGATCTACTACATCCTTTCAGTGTTACAAGACATTATTTATAGTTGTTATATAAAGCTTATCTTGTGCCACAGCATGAGGTAGCGAGACAGATCCTTAATACTAGATGGGGGAAGAAATCAGAATTGCTCAAGAGAGTTTGAGGTGAATGGTGATCAAGAAGGACAAATGAGGACCCAAGAGAGGTCACAAGTCTTTCAAGGCAGTAAAGGAAATGTTAGAAGCATCCAAAAGGAGTGATTCCTTCTCCAGAGAGTGAGCCAGATCGAAAGTTGGTTGAGGGTGAAATGTAAACTAGAATGACAGGTAGCTTCTATTTAGGTAGTGCTTTATGGCAATCACCTTGAGTTATGAAGAGAAAGGTGGTATGGAAACCATGCAAAAGCAGCCTGGCTGTGCACACCACAACACAACTCTCTCCTGAACCTCTCAAAGTGAAATAGTCAGAAACTTGAGAGCTAGGACTTTTTCTAGTAGATGAGTCACAATATTTTGATGAAGCATGGTGTGACCACTACAAAACAAAATTCACACATTTAGCACTACAGTGACTCATCATGCAGCACCTTGAAACAGTGAGTGCAAATTTGGGGATGATCCCCCTGGGCCTGTCAGCAAGTCTTTATAGTATGAATGAATTGCCTGGCATTGGAAACATTCCTGCAGTATTGGCAGAAATGCCTTAACCTAGAATGGGTACCACCCAGCATGCATTAACTCAGGAACATTGTCACAGGTAAACATGATAGAGTGTTACTCCCATCCTCTTCCTAACCTGGTTGCACAGACCTTGAAAATTTTAAGGATTCACCAGAATGGTTAAAAGGACCCAACTCTATTAGTTTAAATTATTCTATATTGGCAGCACATATGACCATTGAACAACCTCATTCTATCAGTAGACCTAATTATGAGGAAGTAAAGTTGGCAAGTTTGAAAATATCAAGTTGTCACTCAACCATGGGCATGGACAGATCCAAGGTCCCAGTCCCTTAGGAAGATTTTTCCCCTTATTTTGGGAAGATCGATTGTGTATGATCAGTGTGGATGAAGGGGGTTTGTGAGGGTGTGTGCTAAGGGACTTCTGCCCAGGGCTGAACGCTGATTGGACAACATACTACTACACATAAATATGAAGGGCCAATTTGGTGTAGAGACAATGGTAGATGGCCTTGCGCTAAATATGGTATAAAGGGGGCGAGAGGGGCAGGAAGGTTTTAGTGGTGTTGCAGCACACCAACGCCACTTTGTGAGAAACAGGACAATGTTGAAGTCTTGAGATGGTTTTAGGATCCACAGTCCATTTGAACTCCCTATTCAGAGAAGCTCCAAACCTAGATGGGTGCACATAAACTAAATATTACATGAAGATTGCAGAAGGTAACCCATATGTTTTTGAGACCTGCTTCTTGATACAGCCTTTTCCAAAAGCTCACCAAAGGGTGAGGGGCCAGACTAGATGATGATAGCCCCTCAGGACACAGAGACCAGATTCCTCATTCACATTGAACCTTCTGGGGAAGGCCCTCTCCAATGCAGAAAAATCTTTTGTGGCTCTATGCTTTGCCACAGAGGGAAGACCTCTTTCACTGGACTAAGTTGTCAGGAGTGTTAAAGCCTCCCAGAAATCGGTACAGTGCTGCTCAGGAATCGAACATAAGTCATGGTTGGGCTAGCTTGAGGAAGAATTGTTCTTCCTTCTTCAAATATGGAGTGAGGTTAGGCTAGGGCTTTCCAATGATTGCATGTACAGCTACATATTGTGGGGCAGGGTAAGTTGGTCTCCAAAGGTAAGGGGTTGGGCTACATGAACCTAAATGAGAAAGTAGACTGCTCAAAGATGGCCTCCCACAAAGGTAGAGGTGGAAAAAAGATGGTAAATGAAGTCCCTTTATCATAAGGAAAGGTGCATATCCTCCTTGCCCACCCTGGCACTAGATGGCTTGAGGTCTTGTAGAGAGGAGTCTCATCCAGAGTTGGAGGAAGGAATCATGGGGCAGCCTGTGAGAGTAGTGCAGTGGAAGATTAAATCTACTTAACCTGGTGATTCACAGGTAATGTCATTAGGTGGAATTACCATAACTCCAACTAAGCAGGAATCATACAGAAGGGTGTGATCAAATTCATCCTAGAAATATGAATTTTCTTTAGTTTGGAGGTTTTGAAAATGCACCTCTCCAGAGCCAGGCTTTTGGAGATATGTTAACAAAAGCATGCCAAATGCATGGTGACTTTGGCTAACCTATTGCTACACACAGCCCTGTTTATCTTTGATTTTTTCATCTTTTCTCCCTCTTACTGAGTGAATTAATATTCAATAATTAGACTACAACAATTTGATGTTACATCCTCAATGCTTATAATTATTAATGTTTTTTTAAGTACATTTCCAAATTTTAACCTGACTGTATATACAGTGCTTGACAAAAATTTACGCCGGGTGAGCGGGGGTGGACTAAACTTATGTCTAAAAAAGAATGATATTGATGAGGGTGATTTAATTTAGTCAGAAGTTTGGGCCGGCTGCATGATGTCACTACATCCCTAAGTTTCCCGCTCAGCCTGCCAGCATGTGCCCAGTGTCAGCTTGGCTGCGGTAGTGAGAAGACTGTGCTGTTGTGTTCTTCTGACTGACACCATTTTGTGACTTTTTTTTTGTAGTTTGGGAGTTTTTGTGGCCTTATTATGGGGAAAGCGAGGCAGTTATCGTCACAAACTATTGCCCAGATTATCGCTCTAAGGAGGACGGTAAGCAAACTAAGGAAATAGCCGACCAATTTAAAATAAGTGATCTTGTTGTGAGGCGTTACGTTGCTAGGTGGAGGGAGGGAGGGTGTGACGCAAAACCAACCCAGAAAGAGCAGTCTGGTAGGCCTCATAAGACCTCTAGGTGTGTTGATAGCGTTGTTAAGAGAGACCTAGAGAAGTGTCCTCGTATTTCAGCCCATAAAATTAATTGATGTGTTCATGAGCTTGGTTACACAAACCACCGCCCCATCAAGAAACCGATTCTCACCTGTGTGCAAAAAGCTCGTAGGGTCGCTTATGCTCTGAAATATCTTCAGTGGGATGATGCTGACTGGCTTGATGTACTTTGGTCTGATGAAGCAACATTCACAGTGACTGAGGGAAGGGGTGGTAACGTGTATCGGAAGCGTGGCAGTGACCCCCTTGACCCACGCTACCTTTGTGGAACCGTGAAACACTCCAGTTCATTAATGGTATTGAGTTGTTTCTCAGGCAGGGGCTTGGGGAGGCTTGTTATGTTGCCTGCCAACATTAAAGTCAACCGGTACATTTATTATGAGCTGCTAAAAGAACATCTGGAGGAGTGCTTTGAGTTAACAGGTGCAAGCGTGTTCCAACAGGATGGTGCCCCCTGCCACACTGTCAAATCTGTTATAACCTAGCTTAAAGACTGTGAGATTAAGTTCATTGAGGATTGGCCTGGTAACAGCCCAAATTTAAACCCGATTGAGAACCTTTGGCAGGAGGTTAAACACGGGTTACAAGGAAAGGACATCAGCACTCTCCCCAAACCAGAGAAGGCAATTAGGGCTTGTTGTGATGCTATACCTACCCAGAAGCTACATGATCTTGCTATGTCCATGCCACGACGCTTAAGGGACGTCAAGAAATGCAAAGGATGCCCAACAAAGTATTAAGGGTAAGATTAATATTTTTTATGACACTTTATCATGCTGCAACTTGTCTGACACGCACCCAGCCTAAACTTTTGTCAAGCACTGTAGGTCTAAAAATTGTCAAGCATTTAAAATAACTTGAAAAATCTTACATTAAAAAACAAAAGATTTTACCTTTCTCATATTAATATCCTCATCCACTTTAGGATTTTCTTCTTGTATATCCCTATCATTATTTTGATTACTATCAATGTCAACACCGGAATCTTCTTGCTCCTTTGTATCAATCACTGAAGTTGAAGCACTTAGTACTTCACTAATAATCTTGTGCCCATTACTTTCCTCTGCTGAAACAGACTTTACATTTGATTCAGAAGAATTTGAATGGTTTGTGGTTTTCTCAACTACCTGGGTAGAAGAATTCTTCATAACTCTGAAATTACAATAATTTTGTAAACTCAGCTATGTTATAAAACACTATGAATAATGCAAAAACATTGAGTGAAAACAAACTCACCTAAACCAAAATTTGTTATACAATAGGCCAAATTCATCCCCTTCTTTCAGTACAATTGACTGGCCTTTTGCTAAAGCTTGTCTTTCTTCATTTATTTTTATATAAGTAGAATTAATATGTATCTGAAAGATTTGAAAGTTCTATATTATTTATATAAAAAGCTAAACTTATGAAATGATAACTAAAAACACTAAGGTCTATCAAAAGTAAGACAACACAGACTAAACCTATTTTGCTCTGAGAGACAGAAGTTTTGGTTACAAAAATATAATCTGGAGAGATGCAATGGGATCAATTTAGTAAATAAGCATACCTAATATTAGCATGATATACAACATACTTCAATGCTCTGTGCAAAGATCATACAGACTAGGACACTCAATGAGAATGTACTGAACAGTCTGGGGGACCAGGCAGTCGTCACAGTAATGTATAGGGGAGTACTCCATCAAATGGCGGTGCATCCTGCAGGTGTGCCCAATTCAAAGATTACAGAAAGTATCCTGAAGCTTTTGAGGAATTGGAGGGCACTTTTAAGTTCCCATCTTTTTTGTCAGTGAGCCTGGATAGCTGACCTAATTCTTGCCATGTAGTCAGCTTGAGTAGGAGCAAAATGCTGATCTGGTTGCTGAGTCCTTGAAGACTCTTTGGTGCACTCATTTCCTCAAATCCATACAAGTCCAGGCATGATACATTATCTCATCTACAGAGGAGTGTATTGGAATCAGCTCTGCTATGAAGTTAGACACAGCACATGGTAGAGCCCTGCTGAGTTCAAACAAAGGGGATATTGGGTGGAAGCCCACATCCTCTTCAGAAATGGAGCCATCCATCTATAATGACACAGATCAAGCAAGACACAAAGTGTGCACCAAAAGGATAAAATGCATGGTGACAAATAGTCAGAGGTGGTACTCTCCAGGGTGGAAACCTGGGAAGAAGCAGAGGGACCACTGGTTTGAGAGCTACATCAAGCTCCAGGAGGAATTTCCTACCCCTAAACTTAATGGTCTTAGGGTAAAACTGTGATTCAGAGCAGTGAGCAAGTGGCATCTACAATTCATGCTCAGCTGTAGAGTCAAGCTTTAAATATACAAAGGAACTATACAACATGGCAGGGGTACAAGAGACTAAAGCTGCAAATATGGGCATCCCAGGTGAGGTGTTGTCCAAAACAAGATTGAGGAAAATTGTGAATTTATGACTTCTAGGAGAACCCAATTTAGTAACAAGTCTGGGTCAGGGTGGAGCCATGGATGGTGGCATAAGTGCATCACCTTAGTCTTGGCCAAGGTGAACTGAAATTTGGACACTTCGGCATAGTGAGAGATGCGGTTCAATGGCTGGAGTCAATGCTCTGGAATTGGCATCTGGGCTGGAAAAAAAGGGAAAAAAAGAAGTTGCCCATGTAGAGCATAGTGAGAATATCTTGCAGCAGCACTGAGGTGATACCGTTGATACTCAGGGCAAGGAGTGACACTGAGGACAATATATTGCAGGATGCACACTTCCTGATTCATTGGGCTGAAGAGGACACACAAAATTGATGATCTGAAAGAAACTCAAAGATTAGGAGGCATCCCCTGACACTCATTGTGTGAAGAGCCTCCATGATACTGTATCATCATAGGCCTTCTTCTGCAGATTGAAAATCACCATGGCATAGTGCTGTTTATGAAGGAAGGCCTCAGACAGGATTTTAGTTGGAACATTGAGCAAAGCATCCAACATGGAGTAGAACTTGCGGAAGCTGCACTGTGCAGAAGACAGGTGGCCTCTGCTGTCCAGGAAAAGGCTAATTAAACATTTACCAATTTCTTCATCAACTTGCACACAGAGAAGGTTAGAGAAATTGGGAACGAACAAGCCAGGGTAGAGTGGTCTCACCCCAGTTTGCAAAAAGCGAGCACAGTAGCCATTTGCCAGGAGTCTGAGAGGATACCCTCTGCTCAAAGCCTGTTGAACAAATCTAATAAAGGTCATACCTTGCTCATCTAGGTGTAGAAGCATGGCATATGGGACCTCATCCTCTGACCATGTGAGGTGTCCTCCCATGAAGCGAGATCAGAACACAACTCAGTCAATGTAGACCTGTTATTGAAGGGTTCTTTCTCTGCATCAGGAGGTAAAGTCTAGTCAGTGGCCTTCAGCAACATCACAGCATAAATTGAATGCTGGTGGAGCAGTATCCTGGGTTATGGAATGCGGAGAAAGAGATCATGAAAGACTACCACGGATGTGGGGTCTGAGATTGTGGTCCCATTCTCCTGAAGAATGGGAGGGGGGCCCAGCAAGAGGCTTCATGCCGGTAAGTGAAGACAGGTATTTACAGCAGGAAGAGTAGCAGGCATGCTTTGAAATATACCAGAACCTAGCTCTAGCTTAACAAAATTCAGTGACAGTGAAATTTTGGGGCAGCACTTATAGCGCATGTAGGCATAATGCTTCTGTTTGAGGGCCATCTCACATGTGGCTGACCATCACAGAAGCAGTCAGCTTGCAAAATGGCCAGACATTCTACGAATAGTTGTTAGTCCCATGGCGATAAGCTTGCAGGATAATTCAATGGCCTAACCCATTAACCTAAAATTCTCAACTAGGAGAGAGAAATCAGTCATTTCCTGAAATGTGGACCACCACAGTCACTGCTAAGCCGAATCAGGGTTATCTTTTAGGTGGTAGTGGTCCAGAAAATGACATTTGAATGGGAAAGTGATCACTCCATGGAGGTGATCACAACCTCCCACCTAAAATCAAGCTGTGCATCTCGAGAGAACAAGGATAGATCAAGAGAGTAAAATGAAGTGTTTATTGGATAGTGAAGCGTAAACTCATCCACATTTAGTACATCTATCTCCAGCTTGTCAATCAGGTCAGCAAAGCAAGGACTAATTGAGTAGTCTCCCCAGAGGGGGTGTCTACCATTCCCATCCTTGATCAAGAGGAAACTTTAGGAGCCCTAGAATATGGCCTCAAAACCAACTTCAGGGGTGAGGTGTGTGGCTGTTTCGCCTTATGGGGAAACAGTCATACTGGGGGAAATGGGAGGAGAGCTCCTGGTTTTAGCTGAAGCTGGGTGCAAACCCTTTGTGCCACCAGTTCTACAAGGGGAGGTAGAACCCACAGAAGGGTTCCTAATCATTGTGGAACTGACTGTGCTCATAGGCCTGGAGGGCTAAGGACAAGAGGGTGCCATTTTCAACATTAAAGTATAAGACGTCCCAAGCAGTGCCGGAGGTGCAAGGACCAAGTCCTTAGTCTTTCAAAATGAGAGATGATCCACAGCCTGAATGGCCAGGATTTCCTTATCCAGGAATGCACACTGAATTGCTTTGAAGTAGCGGGGAGAGACTCTCCGTAATTGACACACTTGGCCATGCACAATAAGGTTTGTTTTTTTAAATTTTATAGAGGCCATCTGGCAACTGCTTGCACAATAGGGACTTTATTGTGTATGGCCTTGGAGCAACTTACTAGACTTCGGGTAAACCCACTTTCCACATCTACACAAGCGATTTGTATTGCAGAAGCAGTGGTAGTAGTAGCATGCCCACAGCAGTAGCCTGAATGCCTTCACATGGTAGCGATACCAATTGAGCATGCAACTCAGGGAACCTGTCATGGTCGATTGTAAAGAGTGTAGGGGTGGGTCATGAGGACCTTCCCTGTTTTCTCATCACGTTTGACTTTCACTGCGCCATGGTTGCAGGAAGTCCCTGAATGAGCTAACCTGACATAATCAAGGCTCCCCTCAATGGGCCTCCCCTCCTGGGGATGCCTTGGGGCCTGCATTCCAATCTTGGCCTGGTTGCTTGGCAAAGCAGCAGTGGATCCGTCCTACCCCTGAACCTGCATGGAGGGAGAGGAACCATAGTTCTCTTTGTCTTCTTGTTCTTTTTCTTTCTGGGAGAGGAGGGTGGAGAATGAATCGCTTCTCTCCACCCCCAGAAGGTGCCCCTAGGCAGGATGGACCAGCCTCAGCAAGAGGTCTCATCTCTCCTCTCCTGGTAGTCTATGTGAAAAGCATTACTGTTGATATATTGGCTGAGGTATTCATGCCTCAGCCACTCAGCCGCTAAATAAAAGTAGCTTTCATGCAGGTAACTTCATACATTTCTTCTGAGAATGCCAACTGAAAGCGAAAAATGGTATGCTACTTGCAGCCCTTCACACATGGAAAAGTATGAAGGTGAATTTGTTTAACTACCCAAGGAACCTCATTTACAAAGTGAAATGGAAGTATGATGAGGCTGAGAATAAGGATGAAATTGCCACCAAATGACAGTGTTACAAGTGTCACTCTGATACCACCAGGAAGATATTTGTCACCAGTGTCAGGCAGAAGATCTCCAAGGATGCTGGTCAGTCCATAGGAAAACTTGCCAAGAAGATGGGTGTGAGCAATCAACCATCCACAGAGCAGTGACCCTAGACCTGGGCTACTACTCATATGTGCCAAAGAGGCACCAGCATATCACAAATGCTACCAAGGAAAGCCATCAAGGAACAAGCACTCAAACAAAGTCAAGCACAATAACAGTAGCTTTCATCATTTCTTCTCTGATGAGAAAAAATTTCATGTAGGACAGAAAGGGAAACCGGCAGAATGATCACCGTGTGTGAAAACCTGTCAGAAGTGCCTACAAGCACTGAAAATTTCCCACCTCTTTGATAGTCCTGGGCATGGTCAGCAGTGAGGGCCATGTTATGCCACCTCACATCTTCCCCCAGGCTCTCAAGCTCAATGCATTTACATTGAGGTCCTGGAGACTGTAGTCAAGCCTTGTATAAACTAAGTAGCTGCAGGAAGGCCTTGAGTTTTCCAGCAGGACTCTGCTCCTGCACACAAGGCAAGGAAGACAGGCACAGTTGTTCAACAATGTCCAGCCTCCCGACTTCCACCCCATAGATTATTTTGTGGGGGGCATTGGTGAGAAGGATGTCAACAAGACTGCTCAAATTACTTTATGATCTCTGAGGGCTAAAATTGTGGAGGTAATGTCATCCATTGATAAGGACTCCCTAACCAGGGCATGCAACCAGTTTAGGTCCCACCTGGATGGAGAAGGTTGTAAAGGAAGATGGTGGCCATTTTGAATGATTTTGCAACTATATATTGTTCTGTTTGTTTGTTAATTCTCATGAGAATATATTACTTCATTTGATACACAACTTTCCCAGCCCCCCCATTTACAACTTGTATTCATTTACCTGAAACCCCCTGTACTTTCAACTGGTGTGTGAAAGACCCCTACTTCATAACAAGAGATACTCAGAACAATTTAAATATCAGTATCATAGACAATGCAACCATAAACTAAGTATTTTCGAATGTCTGTCACTTACCACATCCATTACTTACCTATCACCCTCCCCCATCTGTACTAATGTAAAACATTAAACATCTAAAGCAATTCAGTTAACTTCAAATGAGTAATTTAATGCCCTTGTTAGTAGACTCATTCAGATACAGACTGACCCAACTAAATAACTTCAACTGTTAAGTAAATTTTGCCTCTCTCCCATAACTAATATAAAGACAACTTACTGAAGTGAGAAGAATCCCATCATTATCCCAATCAATTGTTGCATGATTCCGAGATATCCTTTTGTCACCACACTGAAAAGAAAAGCAACAAGAGCAATTGAGACATCATACTAACTGGAGAAGTCAATGGGAAAACATACTGTAGTATAATGGAAGTGAAGTCTGGGAAGTACGTAGACTTGCATACTCAATCTGACAATATTTAAATACCTAAAAATTGAATATAAGCTAACTTTTTTCACAATTCTTAAGTGTTTGGCTAAAAATAATTTAGTAAATTCAAAACTATATAAAAATAGTTAAAACAAGTATTTATGCTGAGGGTACAAGGGATATCAGATGGGAAGAATGAAAAACAAAAGGAATATATTTTACTGGGTTTATTATTATTAGTCTGCTGGATAGAAGTTAAAATTTAATTTGGGGAAAATATGCTTCACTAAGAGGGTGTATAAACCTGTACTGGGGTTAAATTAACCCTTTCCTGAATTAGAATTTAGTTTATGAGCATGGTTTCTAATATTTTTAATTGTGAGTTTTGTAACATGGATAAACAAGCTTGGTTTTATCTAAATAGGGTAGTTTCCATTTAGGATGTAGATAAAAAATAAAAGCCTATCCAGCAACTGCTTACTAGGGCAAAATCACGCTAAAGCCTAATAATAGGCTAGATTAAAAAATAAAATCCCCAAACCAAAAAACCCCACACAAAAGCAAAGAAAGAAAAGAGCAAAAAAAGCAAGAGTAAGGAAGCACACTGTGGTGTTGGGGGAGAGAGAGGCCTGCCCCCTAGGGTGCAGTAAAAAAAATTTTAACTAGCATAATGACTGAGTAGTTCTCAATAGGTGCATATACATCCAAAAATAACCCTTAACTCAATTTTGGGTCATAGCCCTGTTCTGGGAGATTGTTTGGATGGGAAAGTGTTAGAGTTCTTTCAAGTGATAATGAGTGTAGGAGAGCCAAAGTACGATGTAGTGAAGAAGTGGATGATTGGACAGGTGAAATGAATGAAAGAGAGTGTGAAATATAAGAGTGAATGAATTTGAGAAGGCTCAAATGGGGAAGAGTAAAAGTGTGAACATGTATGCACATAGGCTTGAGAGTATGGCGAGAAAGAGGTATGGTGATGATGATGTAAATGAATGTAAACTACTGATGAGGAAGTTTCTGGACACGATCCCGCGAAAGGTGAGTGAATGGCTGAGTGGAAAGAGAAAGGAGAGAATGAGACTGACAGGTGAACGGTTGATGTGGGAGGATGTGTTGGAGCAGTTGGAAGACGGACGATTTGATGATGAAAGAGATCTAGAAGAGGATGGATGGTACAGTGTGAATGTTGGGGGTAAGAAGCCCAGGAGCTTTTCCCCACCCCAGCAGTTTGTCAGCTACAGGGATACCCTGAAGGCTGCACCAACTGGAGTGATGTCGAACTTCCTGGGCTGGCAGAATGGATGAGTAAATGGAGGGTGGTCGAAGGGAATGGGACAGATGAATGTCAAGCGTGGGAACAGATATATGAGAGAGAAGCCGAGGTATGTCCCAGCAAATGAGAGACTGAATGGTGTGAGAAAGAGTGTGGAATGTCGTAGGTGTGGAAGGAAAGGTCATATGTTGGCAGAATGTAGGTGGACGTCTGGTGCATGTTTTGGGTGTGGTAAGAAGGGGCATATGATAAAGGATTGTCAGGAAAGTGTGAAAGAATGCTTCAAGTGTAAAGAAAGAGGCCACTTGAAGAAAGATTGTCGGAGGTTGAATGGTGGAGAAACTGCTGGGGAAAGTATGAAGTATGCTTGCAGTGATTGTGGAAAGGCTGGTCATTATGCAAGAATGTGTCGTGACCAGAGGAATGTATGTAGCTATTGTGCGATGGAAGGACATTCAAGTGAAAAGTGTTGGATTAGACTGAGAGTGCAAGGTGTGAATGGAAAGTCTGAAGCTGGAAACTGAATTGTAAGAGGGTACCTGCTGAAGTATCCTCTGGGTGCATGAGTGTGAGTAATGTGTTGGCAAGTCTGTCTAGTGTGAAAGTGCTGTCTGGTAGGAAGTATGAGTGTCTCAGTGTGAAGGTGAAATTGAATGGAATTGAGTGTTTGGCTTTAATAGATTCTGGATGCAAGGCGAGCTTGGTGTATAAAGATGTGTATGACAAGGTGAGCGAGAAAGCCCTCCTGTCTGAGTGTAAGGGTAGTTTGGTAGGTATTGGTAGTAGGAGAGTGCCTGTGATTGGAATTAGGAGAGTGCCTGTGATTGGAATGATAAGGTCACCTGTTCGAATGCATGGTATGTTGATGAATGAATGTGAATTCTCGGTGATTGATAAGGTGAGTAGTGAGTATGGTGTGATTTTGGGCTATGATTTTATAAAAATGAATCGTATGGTTGTGCATCCTGCGAGTGATCAGATTGAGAGAAAGATTGGTAAAAATGGGGTGTATAGGTTATATGTAGGGAGAGATGGTAGTGTTTTGAGGAGTATGTTTACTGGTATTGAGGTGACTGCGATGTAGAATGTAAGGCTTGTGAAGGGTGAAAGGGTGTCAGTTAGAGCGAGTTGGAGTTAGGATGTTAGTTTGAATGTGGGTGAGAACACTGTGATATTGGATGGAAAGGATGAGTGTTATAAGATAAGGCGTGTTGCTTGTGTGTTTGATGGCTTGATGAGAATGAATGATCCATTTGTATGTGTGCAGGCGGACCCCAGGGTGAAAGGACAGGTGAGAGGGATCCAAGTTGGAGATGTACTAGGTCAACTCTCCACTGTCAATGAGGTAGGTATGGATGATAGCACAGATGTCAGGGTGAATGTTGCAGGTGAAAGACGTGTGAATGGACATATAATGAAGTGAAGGGCATGGTGAAATTAGATGGATGTTTGACTGAGTATGAAAGGGAGGATGTGTATCGAATGATATTTGAACGAAAGGGAGCCCTCAGTAAGGGTGATCTGGATTTTGGGGTTGCAAAGCTCCCGGAATTCAAGATTGTCCTGAAGGAGGACTCTCCAATCTATCAGCGGCCGAGGCATTTCCCACATCCGGTTGCTGATGAGATTGTGGAGCAGTGTTTGGAATTAGAGCAATTGGGGGTGATTGAAGAAAGCGAGAGTGCATGGAATAGTCCAATTGTGCCTGTGCGTAAGCCGGATGGAAGATTGCATCTGTGTGTGCATTATCAAAAGGTGAATGAAAGGTTTCCGATGTGTGTGGCGTCTGAGTGTGTGTATAGTATGCATGGGATGGAGTGGTTTACCAAGCTGGATCTGGTATGAGGCTATTACCAGATGCCCATTGCTGAGGAGAGCGACCGGTAACTGCCTTCTCTTACGCAAAGAGGCATTACCAGTTCCGGAACCTCAGTTTTGGGTTGGCTAATGCTCCTGGAGCCTTGCAGCGGGCAATGAATGTTGTGTTGAGTAAGTTTGTGAGTAAGAATGTGATTGCGTTTATAGATGATATTTTGATTATGACTGATACTTTTGAGGAGCATATGAGATTGGTGAATGATGTATTGAGAACGTTGGAGAGTGTTGGTGTGAAGGAGAAAGTGGCGAAGTGTGAATGGTTTGCGAAAGAAGTGGAATTCCTTGGGCATATGGTGAGTATATGCGTGAGAATGGGTTGCAAAAGTCGCCTTAGTATGTTGAGAAGGTGCGAATGTTTCCGAAACCGGTGACTGTGAAGCAACTGAAATCGTTTTGGGGTTTCATTGAGTTCCAGCGAAAGTTTATACATGATTGTTCTGGTGTGAGTAAGCCTCTGACTGAGTGGATGGGCAAGAAAGGTAGTACGGTTGACAGGTGGAATGATAAGATGAATGAGGCGTATGAGAAACTGAAAGAGGCAGCGACTGAAGATGTTGAATTGGCGTATCCAGATTATAGTGTGAATGCTAAAATGCTTGAATTGTATACAGATGCGAGTGGGTATTGTATAGGAGGTTTTCTGATGCAAGAGCAGCGTTTGAATGGAGAGAATGTCAGGCAAATAATTGGGTATGTATCCAAGGCTATGAATGCAGCATAGCGAAAGTATTTAACTGTGGAATGAGAGTTAGCTGCGATAAGGTATTGCTTGAAAGTGTTGCATCTATTTTTGTATGGTGTGAAGATGGTGATCAAAACAGATCATCAACCTCTTGTGTATCTGCAGCATATGAAGTGGGCTCATAGTAGGATTGCGAGGACTTTGGAAGATTTGAGTGACTTTGATTATGTGATTGAGTATGTTCCTGGTGAATGGAATGGAGTGGCTGATTTGATGTCAAGGTATTCTGGTACGAATCATGAAAATGTGTGTGGAGTGAGTGATCCTGAGTATTTGCCGAAAGGGATTATGAATGGAAAGGAGAGTAAGGGTGGTGGTAATTCCTCATTTGAGAGTGTATGGAATGGTTTGCAAGATTTGAAGAGTGATGGAGTAGATGTGAGAGTGCCCGATAGTGTGGATGACTTAAGGAAGGAGGTAATGAGTGAAGTATGTAGGAAGCCTGAAAGCATTGGTATGGCAAGGGTGCATAACTTCATGAAAGAATTGAGAGCGATGTGTATGCAAGGGGTCCCGCCATTTCAGGAAGTGTTGATTGTAGTGAGTCGTTTGTATGGAGTGATTGTTTATGTGCACTTTGGTGGTGAGAGGCCGATTGTGTACCAAGATGAGAAGATGAAGGGTTTGAATCCTAATGTGGTACATCTGCAATGTTTGAGCGATGTGCACTACAATTGGGTGATTGAAAAGTGTTCATAAATGAGAGAGAAGAATGATTGTCTGGATGAAGATGAGTGTGTGGTGAGTGATTATGTGGGAGTTGATGATGGTGTGGATGTCAGTGCTGATATTGGTGTGCTTGTTCCTTCTGTGTATTGCGAACATGGTGGACCTGATATGATGGAAGCGAGAGTGAAAGTTGGTGAAAGGTTCTTCTGTGGTTTGATTGATACTGGAGCGCAAGTGTCTTTAGTGAATGAGAGGATTCTGAGTAAATATGATGAGTTTAGATGTTGCGAGCATAAACCTGTGAAATTACGGTTAAGTGGATTAGGGAATGGCATGATAGTGGCATGGGAACAGGTTAGTCTGAAAGTGAGTTTGGGTAATGGTGTGAATGTGAAGCATGACTTTGTGATTCTGAAAGATGAGCAAATGCCGTGTTGTTTCTTGCTTGGTGTAGACTTTATGAGATTGAATGATTTGTCTTTGGATGTTGATAAGGATTGTCTTATGAAAGGCGAATGTGAGGTGATGAGGTTGAATGAGTGTGCAAAGAATGTTGTCAAGTTTTGCGGTATGATTGAATTGGTCATGGATGATGAGAATGAGATTTTAAGTGATGATGATATTCTAGAGATGCAAGAGATGTGTCTTTTTGTTAGTGAGTTGAAGAGGTGTGTAATGACACGTGTTGATTTGAATGAATGGCCTGAGTGTTTAAATGATTTTAAAAGGTATGCTAAGGATTTTGTTGTTTGTATGGATGTTGTATATTTTGTGAGGCATGTGAAGGGTGGTGATGATATGTATGTACCTGTGATGTCCTTGGTTGGTATGATTGGTCTGGTGAAGGTTGTGCATGATAATTATGGGCATATGGGTAAGTTTAAGCTATGGGAGTGTATGAAAGAGCGTGTGTTCCATCCGTTTCTGAGAACTGTTGTGAATGATGTCGCAACTATGTGTGAAAGGTGTCAGAAGCGAAAGGTGCAAGGTGTGTAAGTGAAACCACCGATGTTGAAAGTTGATGCGAAAGAACCGTTTGAATTGGTAGTGATTGATTGTATGTCTTTGCCGCATACAAGTGCTGGGAATGTTGGTATGGTTGTGATGGTTGATCATAAAAGTAAGTTTGTGTATGCAGTGCCTGTGAGAGATAAAAGGAGTGTGACTGTTGCTTGTGTGGTTGAGCAGTTGTTTTTATCTATGTGTGTATGGAAGCCTAGAAGATGTCTGAGTGATAATGGGCCTGAAGTTGTAGGAGAAGTGTTTGTGCAAATGTTGAGAGAGAATGGTGCGGAGCATGTGAGAACAACTCTGTATGTACCGTCTTCAAATGGATTGGCTGCACGTACGATAAGAACCTTGTGTGAGATGTTGAGAATGATGAGTATGACAGTGAATGACTGGGATGTATGGTTGGGAAGAGTATTGTGGGCGTATAATTCAACTGTGCATAGTGCAACTGGAATGTCCCCATGTCAGTTTGTGATGAATTTTGAAAGGCGAGTGAAAGATAGGTTTCGTTTGAGTGAAAGTGAGCAGAGTGTATGGTGTGAGGCACATGAAAAGTTCAGTTCATTAGGTGCAAAAGTATTGAAGGTGAAAGAAGTGAAGGGTAGGTTGAATGTGTCAAAGATGAGTGAGAAGTTTGATGGACCTTATAGAGTTGTGAGAGTTTGGGAAAATGGAGTGACGTATGTTTCGGAAAGTTTGAATGATGGTATGACAGAGATTGCGGGCTCACCAGAGTCAGTTAAGGAGGTGGAGAGAACCTCCTGACTACCTGGTGAGTCATCCAGTGTATGAACTGTGGAGAGAGAAGGGTAAAGTGCATGATGATGAGATTGAATGTGATAGTATGGATCTGTCTGGGAAAGAGCAAGTCTTAGTCTCAAGTAGAAAGCGTACAAAGAACAGTGTAAGGAAGAATGCATGTACAAATGAAAGTAAGTCTGAGTGATTTGGCTGGTATAAGTAGACGAGTGAGTGAGTTGCCTGTGCCTGATTTTTCTGGTTTTGGGAACAGTATGAATGATGGTGTGTTTGGGCCGAATGAACCTAGTGTGGCTGATTTTTCTGGTTTTACGAATGGTAATAGTAGGGGTGAGTTTGTTGTGGTGAATGATGAAGTGGCTGATTTTTCAGGTTTCTGGTGGGAACCAGTTGAAGGGGTTTCTTGTATGCCTGTTGAGAATACAAAGGATGTGAGTCGCCTATCTGTTTCGCAAGAGTGTGCTTTGAGTTTGATGAGGGCTGTGAGTGAGGAGATGATGAATGGAGGTATGAAGAGCGAAGGTTCTGAATGAAAAAGTATGAAAGAGTTCTGTCGTGAGATAGGAGAACTAGTAATGAGGGCTAAGAGTATGGTTGATGAGATAATCAATAGTGACGATGAGACTGACAGGACGACTGACAAACAACCCTGACCGATTGCTACGCGTAGCCAGGGACCAGTAGAAGAGTATGAATGGGTGCAGAAGGGTGTGATTGAGCACAAGTGGTACCGTGAAGAGTGATTGAAAAGGCATTGCGTGTGACTGTAGGCGAATGGCTTAAGGAAGGAGGGGTGTGGGGGAGCGGTGTGTGTGTGTGTCTGTAGGGCTATTCTCCCACCCCCCTTTACATATATCTTTCCCTACCTCTGTGTGAGTGTGTGGGTATAATTTGCCTTCCGATTTTTTATTATGAATACAAATAATAACTGATTGTACTCTCTTTTCAGAGATATAATTTTCTAAACATAAATATAAGAGTAAATATTTAGAGAGTTGAGTTAAATTTATTTGTCCAGTGCATTGGGATATTACCCTAGGTAAGATTTTTTTTTTTAAATACTAATAGGCTCAACATTAATTTTAACAACAAGGGATAGCAAAGTTCATCACCAGATTTTTCTTTGGAAACGCTATACCAAAATTTCTCTGGCTCTTTTTAGTGTCGCATCCTGTGTCTTCAAAGAGTGAAGCTTCAGCGGACTGTGTGAGGAATTCTCGAGGCAAGTGCTCCACCCAGTCTAGCCCAGCCCTGAAATGGAGGGCGTTACCTGCATTGGCTGACGAGCCTGTGCCCCCTTCTTATTGGACACTACGACTACTACCCCCTCCCACCCCAGCCTTCAAGTGATAGTCCAGTACCCCTTCTTGTTCAGGTGTTGTTTTCATTGATTTGTTGTGTGGACCTTGTTTGGGTTGTTGAAATTTGTTCTCTGCACCTGTCATATTTTATTTTTGTTTTCAGTTGGGAAAATTGAAATTTGTATATAATATTTATTTTGAATGAGCACCGGTGTTTATTTATTTTGTTTGTAAATATAAACTGTAATTATAACTATTTTTTTTTGTAAAGTAAAGGACTGTATATCAAATTGTATCAATTCTTCCTCGGGGTTCTAAAGGCCCATAAATCCTAGGATAAAGTAAGAACGCGGGTTTAGTGATGCTTTCGGCCCGCTACAGCCCTCTCAAAATTAGCTGGCTACCGCCCACTAAAGGTTGTGCAGGGGTCAAATTCTACTATTTTGTCATAACTTTTTAACTATTGGTCATAGGAAGCTGGAATTGGTGTCAAAAGATGCATGTTTATGTGTGTCATAATTGAACCTTTTATTCTATCTCTACATATAAAAAAGTTATGAACAAAAAACATATTTTTAACAATATTTTATGGCAAAAAATGTTGTGTGTTTTAGTTGACCACTAGAAATGTACAGGTTATTGTATTTTATTATTATATAATTGATATAGGTCTGTTTTCAAGCAATGTTATATAACATTAGCATTAACGATGGGGTTCTACCGCTAATGCTATGGGACATTCAGTTTAATAATCTTCATTTAACCATTTATTTTTATTTAAACTAATCATATTTTTTATCTTTTACAGATTGTATATCTATTATCTATAGTTTAGCATTAAATCATATAAAATATAAAAATGCTAAGAAGTTCAAATGTTAAAGAGCTCTCTGGCGAACACAAATTTGTGAAGAGAAGTCAATTTCCTACTTGAAGTATGCTGCTGACAAAGAAAGAAGTAGTGGAATGTATGTTGCTCAAAAAAGAATGGGAATCTAATCAGGCTGTCAAAATATTAGCTAAGGAAATGATCGAACATTGGGTGTGGTGCAATGTGTATATTGTGCATCGAGTGACAGTAGTGAAAAAGATCACAGAGGTAATGAAAAGGTTTTCATTTTTGAAAAAATATCCGAAAAAGAAGCGTGGTCCAACATTTGAAGGGTATGTCACAAAGTTTATGGAGGATGCAGAATAGCTTTCCGACATTCTGTTATGATGAAAAACAAGGGCATGTTTTGGAAAAAGAAAACAAGTTGAAGATCAATAGTAGAGATTATGAGTTCTACAATGATCAAAAGGGTGTATGTGTTAGCAAATGTTTACCCGGCACAGAAAGCTTGTCAAACTCGGACTTATATTTCATGAAAATGCATAGTTCAAACCCACAGTCAATACTGAAAATGCACTACCTAGCACTTATGACCAATCTGATAGTGAAAGTCAATGTAGTTCTACAAGATTTGCCTCTGATGCTACCTGGTACTCACAAGAATAACAGTCAGAATTTAAAATACAAAAGTTAAATGATCAAAATAGGATAACAATAAGAAATTTAAGTTTAATGTGTGAATGATTTCAAATATCAGATCGTGCTGGTGCTGCTGTTGAAACTGCAATTTTAAAGGATTTTGGTTTGGTTAGTGATAAAGACAAGATATGTAATAGAAAGGAGTAAACTGAGAAGGGAGAGAAATAAATACTGAAGAGAAATTCAGGAGGAAGAAGAAAAATTATTTCAATGTGTAGATGGGATATACATTGATGGCAGGAAGGATGCAGCAATGAAAATGACAGAAGCAAATGGAAAAACAGATCGCAAGATAGAGCTGGAAGAACATTATGTGGTAGTAGGCGAACCAGGTTCTTTCTAATGACACATGTGATTCCAGATAATGGTAAAGGCAGACAAATTGCAATATTCTTATATAATGCAATAAAGTACACTGATCTGCATCATAAAATCAAGATGATAAGATCCGATGGCACAGCAACAATGACTGGCAACTGCAACGGCTCCTTGGAATTATTGGAATCTTTGCTGCAAAAACATTACAATGTATGTATCATACGCTTGCTCCATTGCAATGAGTTACCGCTTGGTCAGTCCATTACATGCAGGAAAGGGGTTATTGGGGCAAAACTGAGCTTCCTATTAATCATGCACAAGAACCCTCAAGTCCGGGTCTCTTGTGACCTACAGGCATTAAAGAACATTGTTTATAGAGCTTCCAATGCCTCTTCTGACATGGTATGGGATAGTGGTGAGGTGTTTAAGCATGAGGCTTCCCTATTTGCACTCAGGTTGAGAGAACATGCAGCTCCTCCAGGTACTAGGTGTAACAGGCTAAACAGAGTACCCTCCGGTGGGGTAGCTAGTGTGAGGAAGAGCAAAATGCTAGCCCAGTCACCCAGTCCTGGTGAATTCTTTAGCATCCTCACTTTCCCCCATCAGAAAAGCCATAAAAGCATTAGCATCTCCAGGTGTACTGAATTAATACTATGTATGCATGTATTGTTATGAAAAAAATGGAGAAATTAAGAGAAAATTACACCACTACAACACCTTGGTACTTTGAAAGTGAATTATTAAAAAAAATAAATAAATTAAATAGCAAACATATCTTCAATGAAAACTAAATTATTTATACTTGAGAAATATGTAAATATGACCTTAAAGATTGATCCTCTACCAACAATAAGAGGAGGCTGAACCTTAATGACTAATTCGTTCTTCGGAATATGCAGTCCTTTAACTTTATCAGGAATTCTTTCTAAAATCAATTCACTCATATTTACATCTAAAAATCTATTACTTTCTGGAAAGAGAAAAATGATTTTGTAACCCTAGATGCAAATACAAAAATGGTTAAAATTATTTATCTGTAGCCATGCTGGTTCAAGAAGGAGAACTTCTTTGGAAAGTTTATTGCACAAAAATACTGATAGCAGATTTTATTTTAATGTGCCTATCATGTGAGTGCCTTCAAAGACATGAGTTGCAGTAATTTACCCCACACTTTAGAACGATACCTACATGCTAGAGTTAGTGCATTTTTTTTTAGGAGCTCATCTGGCAACAGGCTATTTAGGCATTAGTCGCCGTATTAAAAACCTGCCTGGTACTAGACAACTTTAAGATCAGATTAAAAAATACAAACAACACTAAAAATTTAAAAAAAGGGAAAATGCAACAAGCAGGGGGCAAGCTCCTGTGTCGGGGAAAGGTCTCACCGGTGCAGGAACATGCGACCTATAAGAGGGAATAGAACAAAAAACAATAAACAAAACAAAAAACTGGTTAAATAAAAGGGAGAAGGCTGGCCTCCCCCAAAAGTCTACAAGTGCACCAGTCAATGTGCATGCACTAATCCCGAGTACAAAGAAGCACACCAGGTGTGCTGCAAAAAGGTCAAACACAATACTCCTGGCACTGAACAAGCTTTGGGAGCAGAGGCGTGGCGCCAAATAGCCAAATGTGGTACCCTCCAGGGCAGAACCAGGGGCGCCACCGGCCCGAGAGCTATATCTACCTCTCGAAGAAGTTTCCTGGCCCTAAACCCAAAGGGCTTAGGGTATGACTGGCGTATCCCGGCGGCATAGGCACCATCGAGATCAGCTGCGGATGCAGTGAGAGCTGTTGGCGACTGAAGGAGGCACCGGGCTCGCGCGCACAGGCAAGTGATGCACTGCACGCGGTTGAGAGCATGTGTCATCTCCCCAGCATTGATAACAGGCTCTCAATGGGGAAAGTGCAAAAGGCATCGGTCGCCAGGCGAAGGCCAGTGTGGTGGATCGAGTCCACCTTCCGCAATAAACACTCGGCTGAGAATGCATAAAACTTGCATCCATAGCGAGCTTCAAACGAACAAAGGATCGATAAAAAAGTAAGACAGTAGCCCTATCAGCGCCCCAAGCGCTGAACATCACGGAACGGAGATATCCATGGCGCGGGTACAAAAGACCCTAAGGCTGCAAATATGCGCCTCCCAGGTGAGGCGTAGGTCAAATACAAGACCAAGGAAACGGTGCGATTCCACCACTTCCAGGCGCACCCCATTAAGAAACAAATCTGGGTTGGGGTGGAGCTGTGGATGGCGGCAAAAGTGCACCACCTTAGTCTTGGCCAAAGAAAATCGAAACCTGTGCGCTTCGCCATAGCGAGAGACGCGGTTAAATGCCTGTTGGAGTTGACGCTCCAGTTGGCATCTAGGCCGCGCCAAAAGAGATTGAAAGGTCATCCACGTAGAGCATAGCGAGAACATCTTCCGGCAGCACCAAGGTGATGCTGTTGATGCTCAGGGTAAAGAGTGTGACACTGAGGACACTTCCATGCGGGACACCCTCTTCCTGCTCCATTGGGCCAGAGAGTTCTCCCCCACCCGTACGCGGAATTGACGATCTCGGAAAAAATTAAAAAATTCAGATATAAACATTGGGAGGCGTCCCCTCGCCCCCATCGTGTGGAGAGTCTCTATGATACTGTATCACCATGCGGTATCATAGGCCTTCTCCAGATCGAAAAACACCATGGTGTAGTGCTGTCTACGAAGGAAGGGCTCGCAGATGGCATTTTGCAGTTGGAGCAGAGCATCCAATGAGGTGTGGAACTTGCGGAAGCCGCACTGTGCAGAAGACAGATGGCCTCTGCTGTCCAGAAAAAAGGCTAATCAAATATTTACTAATTTCTCCATCAACTTGCATACGCAAGAAGTTATAGAGATTGGGCGGAAACCAGCTGGAGTAGAGTGATCTCTCCCCGGTTTACAAAACCAGGGAGAGATCACAGTGTTAAAGCATGGTGTACGGGACATCGTCCGGACCATGGGTGGTGTCCGTGCATGAAGCAAGAGCGGAATGCAACTCACTCACAGTAAACCTGTCATCGAAGGGTTCTCCGCCTCTGGAGGTAAAATCCAGCCAGGGGCCTTCCGTGACATCATGACATGCATTGAATGCTGGCAGGGCAGCATCCCGGTTAGAGAATGCGGCCGTGAAGGATTCAGCCACAGGCAGGGGGGTCCGAGATTGCAGTCCCATTCTCCTTGAGAATGGGAGGATGGGGGGTCCTGCAAAAACCTGCCCTGAATCTTTTTGACTCTCTTCCACACCTCTGCCAGAGGGGTTTTTCCCGTTAAGTGAAGACACGTATGCCCGCCAAGAAGAGCGGCGTGCGTGCTTCAAAATATACCAGAAGCTATCCCTAGCCCGATAAAAATCACTGACAGTGAAATCGTTCAGGCGGCGCTTATACTGCATGTAGGTATAACACTTCTGTTTGAGGGCAGTCTCACACTTGGCTGACCACCACAGTAGTGGTCGGCGTGCAAAACAGCCAGACTTTCTGGGAATAGTAGTCAGGCTCACGTCGATGAGGTTGCCGGAGAAGAACTCAACGGCCTCATCTACCAACCTAGACTGAGATAGAGAATTCAGTCATTTCCTGAAATGCAGGCCACCACACCCGTGCCAAACACCACCGAGGTGGGCTCTCAGGTGACAGTTTCCCTGAAAATGATAATTGAATGGGAAAGTGATCACTCATCCACATTTAGGACAGCCATCTCAAGCTCTTTGATCAGATCCGCAAGGACTTGTCTCCTGAGATTTAATGAGTAATCCCCCCAGAGAGGATGTCTGCCATTCAGATCTCCAAGCAAGAGAAAGGGCCTCGGCAACGGTGCCACAATGCAGCGGAAGTCCCCCGCATCGAAGTCAGCTGACGGTGGAATGTAGGCAGAAATGATAGTATACCTCCTATCCAGGTGAAGATGCACAACCACTGCCTGAAAGGAGCTATCTAATGTGAAAGGAAGAATGCTGACATCATGCTGGGTGCAAACCGTGCATCCCCCAGCCCGGCTATCTCATGGTGGTGGGGTCGCAAAACCCTTATACCCCGGGAAGGCGGGGCAGGGGGCACGCCCCTATCATGGTCTCCTGCAGATAAATAGCTAATGGGGAACGGGATGAGACGAGCCTCCGCAGCTCCCCCTAGTTGGTCCGAATCCACAGCAATTCCATTGAAGGAATATGCCCTCAAGGCCTAACTCGGAGGAGACACGGGGGCCCTCCTCAAACAGAAGACCCTCAGGGGAATGGTCGTACGCTTCCCGGAGGCAGAACCCCAGGCGCTGTTGGCCGCACAAAGCGCTGTTGCCTTTGAGGACTTATTGGGGGAGGTTGGGCTTGCCATGCAAGTCTTTTCCTCCCTCCACTTCAAAACCTTAGGCGGGCGTTGCGGCTTTGGAGGTGGGGGGCCCCTCTTTTCGAGGATCCACCACCTCCGAGCCATCATGCTGCCATCAGTGGAGCAAATAACAAGCAAGCGTTTGAAGCCAGCAGGCTTGAAAATGCCAGGTAACCTCTGAATAAGGGGCCCCGATGTTATCAATGCTCGGCCCTACGCACTTTTAGTCTTAGTCGGGGGCTCCACACCCAGGGGGGAGAGGGGCTGGATATGCCGATCTTGGCTTGGTCACTTACCGAAACAGCAGACCCATCCGTCCCTGCAGCCCCCACAGATAGAGAGGAGCCCCGAGTCTTTTTCCTGTTCTTTTTCTTTTTAGGAGATTAGGGCAGGGAATGAACCCGCTTCTCCCCTCAACTGGCAGGAGCCCCCAGGCCAGATGGACTGGCCTCAGCTAGGTCCTTCTCTGAAATGGAGAAGGTCTCAGCACTTGTAGGGGCACCGGCCGGAGATCCCTACCCTCCTTGTACTGCCTCGGAAACCCTAGCCGTTTGAGGAAGACCTTGCATAGGGGCGGATTTGGGTTCGGTGCTTGGCGCCGAGCCCGGATTCCCTCCCATGGAAGGCCCTACTGTTTGAGGCTGGGTTGCCTCAAGGACCATGTCTATCTCAGGGGGACGCCTCCAATTGGCCATCACAGGTCCCATTGATAGAGCTGTCTCTAGTCATGTCTGGGGAGGCACAGGCCTTGACCTCAGCAAGGTTTAATATTCAGGCCAGCAGGTCTTTTGAGGGAAGCAACTGAAGGGGCCTGGCTATTGGGTGTAGTCGAAGAGTACAACTCACATCCGTATTCAAATTTTGATAGAATAAGGGACTCGTAAAGTTTGAGCAGGGTGTTACGATCCGCTCCTCCGGATGTATGTGAAAACACCTTTAAAAGGTTCAAGGCTTGGGTACACGAAACCTTGATGGATCGTAGGTGAGTTGTCCAAGACAACCTGCTATCAAACAACAGTCCCAGAAATCATGCCTCCTCTCTACAGGGAATCCGCTCTCCGAAGAGGTACAGGTCAGGGTCTTGATGGACACTGCAGATTTTACAAAAGTGAACAGCTACAGTTTTCATTGTTGAGAAGTGAAAACCATAGCTGTTTGCCCACGCGCAAATCTTGTTGATAGCCAGCTGGAGACGGCGCTCCACCACCGCCATTCATGAGGCCGCGAAGGAGATTGACAACTCATTTGCGTATAGTGTGCTGAGTACTTCATCTGGTATAACTTTGGCTATACCATTGATGTCCACTGAGAAGAGGGTTACACTGAACATGCTGCCTTGCAGGATGCCTCCCATGAGGGCGTAGTCATGGGACATTGCTACACCATTTTGGACTTTAATGGAACTCATTTGTAGGAAGTTTTTGATGAAACGGGGCATGTGACCCTTCATGCCCAAGTCCTGGAGTGTTCGCAGGATTCCATGCCTCCACGCTGAATCATATGCCTTTTCGAGGTCAAAGAATACAGTCACATGATGCTGCTTGGAAGCAAATGCGGTGGTGATCAATGACTCTAAGGTGATGAGAGCATTGGAGGTGGAGTGATGTTTCTGGAAACCGCACTGCGGAGGTGAGATGCACCTGACTTTCCAGGTACCACACAAGCCAATAGTTAACCATTTTCTCAAAGAGCTTGCAGATGCAAGAGGTCAACGATATCAGCTGGAAGTTTGTGGCTTCTGTGTGGTTTTTCCCAGGTTTTGAAATGGGAAGTATGACTGCCATTTCCCAGCTAGTCGGGAAAGAGTCCTCCAGCCAGATTCTGTTATACAGGTCCAGTAGAAACTTTTGTCCCTGGCTGGGCAACTATTGGAGCATTGCATATGGGATGTCGTCAGGCCCAGGAGTAGTGTCATTACAGGTCTTTAGTGCTTCAAACATTTCTTGTGAGTCGAATGGGACATTGTAATGTTCTCCACCCCCTGGTGGAAACTCAATGGCCCTGCTCTCCTCACACAGTCTCCATCTAGCACTAGTATCATTTATATTTTGTTGAGCAATTTTTCTCTTATCAATTTCCTAGCTTTTCTATTAAACCATGTTTTTTTCTTTATTCCATTAAGAGTAAAAAATTTATTAGGTACTGCTATATCTACTGCCTTTCCAATATTTTTCCAGTAAATTATCATGCATATCATTTACACTATTCATATTACAATTTGCAAACCACTGTACTTCATGAGATATGATTTCAGTAATTCAATGTTCATTTTACTATACTCTTTTATAAATGTGTTGCTGCTGTTATAAGATACACTCAGTTTATAATAAAAAAAACAAGATACAATGATCACTCAGCCCCAGGGGGCTCTCATAATGCATTTCACTAATATCGGTAACATTTTCTGAAATAACCAAATCCAGCACACTTTGGACGTTATCCCCCATTTGACATGTTGGTTCATTAATATGCTGATATAGCATATTTTCTTGTATACCATTTAAGAATTCAATGGAAAATGGGGGGATATTGTTTACAATTTCATTGGTTTTTCAATTAATATTGGGTAGGTTATTATCTCCAACGATTAGGATATTTTCATATGTAATCTTCACTTGATTAATAAATTGTAAAATCTTATTATTGTTGTTTGCAATATATGTAGCTTTTCCATAAATAAAAGAAATAAGGAACTTTTTTGAATTATAAGATAATTCCAATGATATATTTTCCAAAAAATCAGTCTATATATTAGTTGTGATATTTGCCACTAAGAAATCTCTTACATAAACTATAATGCCACTTCTTAAATCTACATTAACCTTTCTAAATAATTTATAACCACATAGATTGAGGAATTCATTGCTTGCATAATTACTACTGGTATTTTCATCTTTAAGCCACGTTTCCACAATCCCAATTATATCAGGTTTCAAAATGCATTATCTAGTTGTAAATTCAGGCCACTTATTTAATATACTTTCTGCATTTGTAGAAAACATTGTAATCTTATGAAAATCTACCTCAAAATCTTAATTATGTTTGTTCAAGTTCATGTTCTGGTTTTCACTATTGTTCTCATTTTTGTTTACTTTACTATTTATTAAATGACTAAAACTACTTACATTATTACTTAAATTACTACTATTTCCATTAATTAAATTACTACTATTAGTTCCATTACTAGAGGATTTATTTACATAAGGTGTTATTCATCACTTGATACCCAGGCCTGAAATGCCACTATTTCATCATTCACAATTTTATATATACCATGCGGATTAGCCAACCTTTTTCCCCTTTAATTCCTCTTGAAGTTTCTTATTTTTATCTCTTTGTGCAGGGGTCAGATCAAGGTTGATATAAATATCTTTATATATAGTATGATTTCTCAATACTTTTTCCCTTTTCAATATCTTCCTCTTTAAGTCCACACTTCACTCTCAATAATCTTGGTCTTGTTCTAGCAATTTCAGTTCCATTAGCACCTTTAATAACTTTCCAACCTAGTCGGATGCAATTTGCCCTGTTAAGCTCTACACCACTCTCTATATCAAAAGCATTGGTAAATATTTCATTTATTTTTCCGATATCATGTTCAACACGATCCTCTATGGAGTTGCTATTACTTTCTGGAATGCTGTAGATAATTAAATTTTCTTTCCTTCTCTCTCTCTTCTTATTATCAAAAATCATTCTTTCTACATCAGTTTTAGTTAGTAATTTTCCTTATAAAACTAAATTTTCTTTTAAAAATTTGTTTTCATTTCTTAGTAACTCAATTTCTTTAGTCTGCGCTTGCAATTATATTAACTGCTTGGAAATCAAGTCACTACCATCTGAGGCAACGGAGACCTCCAAGTAAGATTATATCTCTAGGCAGATCAGAACTAGTCACCCTCTTCATCTCAATCCAGCACCACAAGGACTCAAAAAAGGGATCTGCATTAAGGTCATCACAATAATCAGCAGCTATATCATATTTAATATATATATAACAATCCCCACTTTTCTCTGATTTGTGTGTCTATGGAAAACTCTATAACTGCTGATTAATTTTGGAATTCTGGGTATCTAATTGACACCATGTTTCCACAATGCAAATAATAACTCGATTCAATTATACAATTCTTGCTTGAAATTCAGGCCATTTATTTTTAATGCTCTCAATGTTAGTATATATACATTTATATCTAGATACCAATGTAGTCCCACCACCACAGAAAGAAGAATAATTCCCACCACCCTCCTCTCATTATAATTATATATTAGCTATGCATTATTTTAGTTGGAATCCCTCTGGACAACACGGAAGTTCTGAATAACTTACAGATACTTACAGAAGACTTTATGGAAGAGGCTTACGCCTGTGACTCCAGATCTATATTATCAACTTGTGGCAGCGTGTGGTGGATTATCTTTGCCTTGTAATTGTATTTCAATTCTTGATTAAACCAAAATTTATCAAGTCTGACTGATGCTGCTGCAATCACCCACTCAGGCAACTGATTCCAGTTATTTATCACCCTACACAGGAAAGCATACTTCCTTATATCCAGCCGTGACCTTGTCTTAAAAAGCTTCAGTGAATTTCCCCTGCTGATGTTTTCTTCTTGAAGTTTCAATATGCCTTGACTACATTCCCCATCATATTTTCCAGTGAGTATCTTGTAGGTCTCAATTAAGTCTCCCTGTGCTCTTCTGTATGCCAGTGTTGGTAGGTTCAGCTTCCTTAGTCTCTCTTCATAATTAAGGCCTTTTAAGTTCCGGCACCATCCTTGTAGCCCTTCATTGCACATTCTCCACCATCTCAATGTCTTTAACCAGGTGAGGACTCCATACCTGATTAGCATACTCTATATGTGGTCTCACCAACGCTACAAACAAAGCTTTAAATATCGCTGCATCCAATGTAACAAAGGTCCTTCTGATTATTCCCACTAATTTGTTGGCTTTATTTACTTTCTCTGCCAGGTGATCTACACAACTCAATTTATCATTGATTATTACTCCCACATCCTTCTTAGAAGTAATCTTTTTCAGCTGCTTCTCCATTTGGTAGCCTTGATCTTCAATAGTCGTTCTTCCTATTCTCATATAACTACACTAATCCGGATGAAAACTCAACAACCATTTTTCACTCCATGAGTATACCTCCTGCACATCCTGCTGCAGTTTTTGACAATCCTCTTGATCTTTTATGCACCTAAATATCTTTGTGTCGTCTGCATACAGGTATACTTCGCTGTCATTTACTATACTATCAGGGAGGTCATTGATAAACAAAATAAACAACAATGGTCCAAGAACAGTGCCCTGCGGCACTCCACTTGTCACTGGCTTCCATCTTGACATTTCCCCCTTCACCACCACTCTTTGTTGTCTTTGTGTTAGGAATGCTGCAATCCACTCTTGGTACTCCTTTCCAATTCCATAAATACTAATTTTAATGAATAGTCTTCTATGTGCAACTCTATCAAAAGCCTTCATAAAATCACAATATATTACGTCCACTGCATGTCCATCATCAATAATTTCAGTCCATCTGTCCAGAACCTTTATGAGCTGTAGTACCGTTGATCGTCCTGAGATAAAGCCATATTGCTTGTCACTAAATAAACTATTGGTTCTCATGTATGCCATTATCTCCTCCCTTATCATTGTCTCAAATATCTTACAGATTATACTTGTTAAACTGACTGGCCTATAATTCTCTGGATCACACTTGGAACCCTTTTTAAATATAGGAGTAATATGAGCAATTAGCCAATCTTGAGGAAGTTCCTTATGTTTGAAGGAGTACTGATAAAGTATTTCTAAAGGCACTAATAATTGTTCCATAGCTTCTTTTATAATCCTAGGGTGGATTCCTTCAGGTCCTGGGGATTTATGCCTCTTTAGATTTTTAATGATCTTAATTTTTTTCCTTATTAATTTCCAGGTGATTCAGTGTTGGTACATTTTTCATCACACAGTATGGTACTTCATCTTCTGGCTCCATGACAAACACCTTCAAAAATTGCTTTGTTTGCTAAAACTTCAACTTTTTCCAGATCACTTTCAGTTTTTCCATCTTCAGCAGTGCCCTTGTATAAGTCAGGAATCCTTGGTTTTCTTTTTGTCTTAGTTTGCACATATTTCCAAAATATTTTAGGATTATCCTTTCTTTTAGCTTTACAGCATTTCAGGTTTCTTTTCTAATTTGATTATTCAGTTTTCTGTACTCCTTCTCAGTCTCTAAATATTCGTTCTTAGTAGATACATTCAGATTACTCTTCAAGGATTTCATTCTCATCCACAACCTCTGTTTCTTCTTTATCTTAGACCATAATTTCTTATTCATTGGTAGATTGCTATTCATCCTTTTCCTGGATTGATTTAAATTCCCCATCTTTCTTGTGGGTACACTCTTATCTATTGCAACATACAATTTTGACTTGAATCTGCTCCACATTTCCTCAATATTGGTAGCCTCGGATAGGTATTTCACCCAGTCAATATTAATATTAAGTTCCCTTCTCAGCAACTCATAATCTGCTTTTTCATACAAATACATAGTTATTCTATCATGAGCCACGATCTCCTCCATATTACATGTAACTTGCATCACAGCATGATTACTTCTCCCCAGTAGATTTCCAATCATGACCACTTCAACTATTGATTCTTCATTTGTGAAAAATAAATCTAGTGTATTACCCACATTTTCACCCCTTATTCTTGTAATTTCCTCCACATGCTGGGTCAAAAAGCAATCACGCACCTTTTCCACAAATTTTGTTCCGAAATCATTCATTCGAGTGTTAGTAGTGCAATTTTTCCAATTTATTTGTGGCAAATTAACATCTCCCATCAAAATCTTAAATGTAGCCTTCATCTCAGTTACCTCTTGCAATAAATCCAGCAACAGTTGGTCATTTTCCTCCTGGCTGTTTGGACTCCGATATACTAGAGTTAGGTTAAGTTTCTCTCCTTGAAGCATAATTTCCAGACAGCAATACTCACAGAAACATGAAACCAAATCCCCCTTGTTATACTTAATGCCACTTTTCACGTATATCAAGAGACCTCTACCTTCATTACCCAAAACATTACTTTCTTCTATCTCATACCCTTCGATGTTGTATTCTTCAAGTTCTCTTTGATATCTAAAGTGCTTAGGTTTAACTTTAGAGAGGACAATAATGCTTGGCTTATCATTTAATGTATCAAGTAACAACCTTAATTCTAAAAACTTATCAAAAGTATATGCATCCACATTTGTAAATATAATGCTAAACTTTCTATTTACATTATTTACATTCTCAGCACATGATGAACTTGAGTCAATTTCTACTGTAGCTGTGGTCTTTGATCCTCCACCTTGATGACCCTTCGGTTCCAGGGTGGACCTCTGACTACATGCTTCCCCTCTCCCATATCTGTTAAGTTTTTTGCCTTCTTTAACAGTTCTTTGTCCATTTCTCTCTCTCTCTCTTGGTTAAATCATAGGCCACTCTAAAAGTTTTCATCCTTGCCTAATTCTTTTATTCTTCTGAATATATCATTTCCCACTTCTGAGTCAGTGAGTGCAGCCAGTATTGGCCGATCTCGGCCTTCTACCTTTTTCCCAAACCTTATCACTCTCATCATATTATCCTCATGAACCTCACATGTATTCAGAATTTTCTTAACAATCTGTCTGTCATAATTAATTCTTTCCTGGAACATGTTTGAATTGCTTTCAGGGACATTGTACACCACAATGTTGTTTTCTCTCTTCTTATCATTTAGTTCTTCCAAAACTGTAGTCATATCCATTACCTCCTGTTTTTTCTGAGATGCCTGATGTCCTCCAATTGCCCCATGTACTACATTTACCTCATCAGTACTTGATTTCTTTATTTCAAGTATATTGATTTCAGCTCTCTCCATCCGTGAACTCAATTCTTGTACAGTCTCCCTGTCCCCATTCATATGTTCATTAGTATCCACTGCTCTAGCCTCCAGTACTGCTACTCTAGCAGTAATGTTGTTAAAATCTTCTTTATCCATTTTGACTGTCTCTCATATCTCCTTAACCTCTTCCTGCAATACATCTTGTTCTCAATTAAGTCTGCTTGAATCTTCTCTAGTTTCTCAATATGAGATTTTAATTTTGCACATCCTTTCTTACAGGAGAGAAAGTGCCATGTAAACTGGGATCCTGTCTCTTCTTCCACTATAAATTTATAAACATCCTCAGGTATCCTCTCACATTTGGCATGATACCAAGTTACACAGATATCACATAAGAGTACCATATCATTATCTCTTACTAGTCCACTGCATCTCCCACAGCAATCACCTGCATTTTCTGTTTCCTTTGAAGATGCTTCTGTTGTTGTTCTACTTACTTTTCATCTTCCTCCACCAGAGTCCATCTGTTTACTCGCTATATTTCGCTAGATCACCAATATAAATGCAAATTTAAAGTATACCTTGTGTTCAAATATATCTCAAGCAAGCTTGTAGTGTCTAAAGATGATACTGTATAGCAGCAAACAACCTCAAAGGTATGAATTCAAGAGAGCACAAGCAGCATGTCCACCACATGCCACCTCTGAGATGACCAAATTTGCCTTTCCTGCATCTCTATGTGAATTAAGTTAAGCTAAAGCAACCTTTTTTTTCATGTCACGTTGCTTTTGGGTATAATCAGGTGCTATATAAATTTTTGATTTCCAGCCTGTTTTGCAATTCGGATATAAGGAAACGACATATGAGGAAGTGTTTTATTATTTTTCAATATAACTACCCTTGACTTCAATGCACTTGCACCACTTGTCCCTGAGGCTTCGAATTCCCGACTGCTGTTCAATCAACTCCTGGACGGCGAGCTGGACATCTTCATCGTCCCAAAACTGGAATCCACGCAGTGCAGCCTTGAGCTGGCGGAATAAAAAGTAGTCACGAGGGAAAAGATCTGGACTGTAGGGGAGATGGTTGAGCTTCTCAAATCCGCACTCGCGCAGGGCAGCTTGTGCAATTCTGGCCTTGTGGACTTTGATGATGTTGAAGTCAATCATGGAGCGTGAAGTTTCTAGGGACCCAATGAGCGAAGACATTAGGCATGGCAAAATTGTCGTGGATGATGGTGATAACACTTCCATTTGATATTCCAAGTTCTCGCTCAATTTCTTCGACCTTCACCCGTCGATTTTTGAGGATCATCCTCTCCACAGGGGCCACAATGTCCTCATTGGTCACATCTGAAGGGCATCCTGGATGGGGTCATCTTCAAGGGACTCACAGCAGTGTTGGTGTACACTGCAACAATGCATTCATGGATCCCTTTTGCATTCTTGCCTTCCTTGGTAAAAAATTTGATCACTGCGCGGTGTTCTCCATTGTCAAAAAATTTATGACTGACAATCTGCTATTGCTTCTTAAATAGATGAGGCAGGAGTGTGCAGCTGCAGGTCCTGACTTGTAATAACTTGTCCTAACACCCCCACAAACAACCATCCCCCTTCCTCTGTTTTGCCCTACCGATTTTCAAAACCTATTGACCACCCCTTGTAGTTTTCTTAATTCATGAAATTTGATCACTGCGCGGTGCTCAACCTTCTCCATTGTTGAAAAATTTGTGACTGATGATCTGCGATCAGCTATTGCTTCTTAAATAGATGAGGCAGGAGCGTGCAGCTGCAGGTCCTGACTTGTCATAACTTGTCCTAACACCCCCATAAACAACCATCCCTCTTCCTCTGTTTTGCCCTGTTGATTCGCAAAACTTATTGACCGCCCCTTGTACTTTTCTTAATTCTCTGGCACAATTCATGATTCTATACTTATCAGAAATATCTTTAAATCTAATACAGAGTGGTCTAGCTCTATTTCCATTGTCTCTCTTCCCAAGGAGGAAAGATTTCTCTATCTTATCAGGTAAAATTTTTAAATCTTCACACATCCTTGTGTAACTTGGATATCATGCTCATGTCAGCCAAATCCCTATTTACACCCTGCACATTGTCAGCTGCCTCATCTAGTCCAAATATAATCAAATTATTTCTCCTCTTCTCTCTCTCAAATTTCTCATCCATAAAATCTTCCACTTTTTTTGGAATGGTAACATTTATATGTTACTCCATATCCTTAAGGCTAGCCTCTAAAGAATAAATTAGAGCTAAAGCAGACATAACCTTACCATCACATCCTGTGCAGAACCATTTAACTAAAGCCTCCACTGATTTAATAGCTTTATATTTGCTCATACATTTATGCACTCTATATGAAACCAAGAATGACATGAATTACATGACAAGACCTTATCATCATCATCTACATCAATTTTACAAATTCTACATAAAGAATCACTAGTACTACCATTATTATTTACAGCTGCTTCATTGTTTATGTTCTGAGATGGCTGGTCTCTTGCTGGACCAGAACAATTTTTGCACAAACCATTAACTAGTTTATTTCTTTTTTTATTACAGCCTCTGCATATGGTATGATTAACCATTTTTTATATTTTGTTAATTTATTTCTACTAGAGAACCTTTCAGAGGTAAATATGTAGATTATTGACGCGAACAATGGGACGTACTATTTCGTCTGTTCCAAAATGTTTCACATTTTTGGAGTACATTTAAGTTGACGGCTCGTGTGGGGGTAAATACAATGGGTGGACTACACTACGATGATCCTGAGTTTCATTAAATTGGGGGGGTCTGGGGGGCACAGCCCCCCCGTATATAATCCTAATTGTTTATAGAATAATAATTTGAAAAGGACTCAAACGCGTATGAATATTCCAACACGAGTGAACGATAATATTTACACACAAATTTTTTGGGGGGCCAGGCCGCTAATCTACATATTTACCCTTTCAGATAATGACACCAAGGCAAGATGTTAAAACTTTCAATACTCAGCAAAAAAGTTCAATGGTCCTTCAGCGATTGAACACATCTGATCGCTGGGTCTGATGAAGATTGACTTTCCTATGAAAGTACCTGACTGGCCTTGTCACACATAGAGCTTTGAGAGGGTTGTAAGAATAGTGACTGATGCTTCTTCTAAGTATTTCTCACATGAAAAGAGGGATGGAGGAATCAGGGCACAAGAGACAAGTAGACGTCTGATGTCCAGAAATGAGTCAAAGCAAGATTTGTGTGCTCTGGTGGTTTAACTTTTAAATATGACCCAAAGTGACCCATGCAGCTATATGATTACACTTTTCTCACTCAATAAACATGTAAAGTTGAGGTTACTTTGTGTTTGTGTGTACTTAGATTAAATAAAAATAGGTTACATAAGCTTGTGATGAAAGGGAAAAATCGATTTTTATTTAAATGGAAATTGACGTAGGTAGGAGCAATTGTATAACAAAATAAAGTTCTTTTTCAAAATCTACACCGGAAAAATCTATCATTTAAGCACCTCTCATTAAAGGATTTAATGAAAATATATGGTTGCTCCAAAGTATGACCCAGCCTACTGTATTACTCTATATTTGATACTCACCACCAGTCACATAAATAAACCCTAACTTTGACTATACATCTGAAGGGCCTGTCATGATATCTTATCTGGGTTGCTCGACATCGGACATTCCATACTATGTCACATGTGGTGAGTTACTGAATAGAGAGCTCACTGAGAACACGTCTGATTATTACGTTAATTGTGAGGTCTAGGTTTAGGAACAAGCTACATAGTCGCGTACCTTTTTTTAACATAACATAACATAATTACACGGATGAGAAAAGCCACAAGGGCCAATCAAAGGTCATCCGCCTCCTTCAAAACCCACCCACAAAAAGCACCATCACCAGGGTGAAGGTTGTATCGCTCCACGCTTTCCAAATCTTGTTTGTTATAAGTTATAAATCGTTGGGCACTTTAGTGAGAAGTTTGCTTAACCTAGGTTATCTCCTTATAACTACTGCCTACATATGTATATATTTTTCTAAGGAGTGGGGAGATTATATTTTGCGGTTTCATGAATGGACATAATCCTCTGGATGCATTTTATGTATATTGTAGATTAGATCTGACGAACTCCTGTAAAGGGTGACAATGTTGATGACTTTTCTCTGGTAAGAAATCTTTTGTGTGTTGACTGGAACAGGAGCTGCCAAGTGTAGGCCATGAATGGTCTTTTACAGTCTCCTTCTTTTCTTATGTTTTTATGTTCTTAATAAGCTAAGACTTTTCCCTTCAGATCAGATCAGATGATGTTGTGGGAGTATTGCCTTTGTTACGGCACTCTTGTGAAATATAATTAGATTAGTTTTTATTTGTTTATTATATATATTTAGAGAGTTATGTCTCTCTAATTTTCCTGTTCCTTTGATTCCATAATTTTACTAAAATTTCCTTTATTTTACTTTTGAATTTATTGTCAAATAAAAGCATGCCTATTAGATGTTCTTTGTTCTCTATGTATGGTTGCTGCAGTTCAGCATACTTCTCTCTGGTATTTGAATATCCTTCACATATTAGTAAAAAGTGTCCTACATCCTCTCTTTCTTTACCACAGATTGGACAGTCTTGATTTTCTTCCTGTGCCAATCCTGTTAGCTCTAATGTATTTGTTCTGCATTTATATAGTAGACCTGCTGCAAAAGTGTCATCATATATGTACTCCTGTCCTCCCATCTCCTTTCTCCATATTCTATATATGTTTAACGTGGTTTTTGCTTGGATATCTTGTCTCCAGATATTGGTATCCCATTCTCTTATCTTTTTTTGTAGGTCATCCTTTGATATCGGCCCTAGTTGTCTAATATTTAGATTTAGGTTGCCCATATATTTATTGATCTCGGTAAATATGTAGATTAGCGGCCCGGCCGAAAAAAAATTTGTGTGTAAATATTATCGTTCACTCGTGTCGGAATATTCATGCGCGTTTGAGTCCTTTTCGAATTATTATTCTATAAACAATTAGAATTATATACAGGGGGGCTGTGCCCCCCAGACCCCCCCGCAATTTAATGAAACTCAGGATCATCGTAGTGTAGTCCCCCCATTGTGGTTACCCCCACACGAGCCGTCAACTTAAATGTACTCCAAAAACGTGAAACATTTTGGAACACGGACGAAATAGTACGTCCCATCGTTTGCGCCGATAATCTACATATTTACCTTGATCTCTTTCATATAGTCTGTTTTCTTGTTTTCCAATGTATATTCCATTATGTTTGTTATCAATTGACTTTTCTTTTCTTTTAATACGTCTTGCAAGAATTATAATATATTTTTCATTACCCTTGTAATGACCAGTGATGCCCCTATCTCTCCTCTTAGGCTGCTTATGGGAGCTCTTTTGTTGGCTGATAATATTGTTCTATTAACTTTGTTCTCCATTTTTTGTATTTTATCTATCTCTCCCTGGTTTAGATCTATTACATTTGTGGTGTAGAGTAAGCTCGGTATCACAAGATTTTTCCAATATGTTTACCCAATTTCTATTTTATTGCAGCTTTTTGCAGTTATTGGGTATGTTATATTTGCCATTGTTTGCATCTTCTTATGTATTCCTCTGATGTGATCTCTGAAACACTTTTTTTTGTTATTAATGGTCACTCCTAAGTACTTTATACTATTGTCTACTTCTATCCCTTCTATTTCCGCTGGTTGCTCTCTCTTTCATGTTAAATATAATAAATTTACTTTTTGCTTTATTAATTTCTGGGCCATTTTTTCTTGCTGATTGTCTTAGAAGCTTTATGTTCTTTACAGCCTCTTCTATAGATTGTGACAATTGGAGTCCATCATCTGCAAAGAATAGAGTATTAATCTTAACATTTTCATCCCTGAACCCCATTCCACTTCTCTGTAGTTCTTCCATTATTTGATAAGTAGTTAGTTTAAATAGGGTGGCAGAGATGGTGCACCCCTGCTTTATTCCACTTGTGACCTCTATGATTTGCTCTTTTTCTTCACTTAGTTGTATTTTTGTTTTATCATCATTATATATTTTTGCTATTATGTCTATTATCTGTAGGTGTGCTTTATATTTCATTAGGTGTTCAATCATGTTTTCTCTTCTTATGGAGTCAAAAGCTTTTTGAAAGTCTATTGCCGCTATTACTAATGTTTTTTGTTCTTGTAGCTTTCTTCCATACAGTATTTTACAACCATTAAATTGTCTTCTATCATTCTTCCGTTTGTGAAGCCTGCTTGCAGTTCTGAGTCTTTATCTATATTTTTTATATGATCTTCTAATTTGTTTTTTACTAGTGACATAAATAATTTATAGTCTATGTTTGTTAATGATATTGGTCTGAGGTCTTTAGCTTCTGGTCTCGTGTTCTTTGGTACCATTTTTTTGGGAGAAGTTTTCCAATCATCTGGTGTTTTGCCAGTTTCTATTATTTTGTTGAAACATTCAGTAATGAATGTCGCCCATCCCCTAGGGCACAGAGGCTTTCTTCTCACGAGATGTCTCAAAAGGACAAATTTTGAGTTAAACTAAAACGACCTAATTCTAATCTTGAATCCCCTGCCGTTGATCCTACTCTAAAACAACTACATAAAGTGATCAAAGAGACTGACCGAGCTGTCTCACCTTTCTCTTCACAGCCATCAACTTCTGGTTCAGAGAAATCAAACATATTTAGACTATGCAGTACAATTTTGGTCACCATATTATAGGAAGGATATTGATTTGCTTGATTCTGTGCAGAGAAGGATGACAAAGATGATTGGTGGGCTAAGGAACTTACCTTATGGTGAAAGGCTCAGAAAACTAAATCTACATACATTGGAAAGGAGAAGAGTCAGAGGGGAATTGATTGAAGTCTTCAAATGGGTGAAAGGATATAATAAAGGGGATCTGGGTAAGGTTCTTATACCTAGTGAACATGACAGGACACGTAGCAATGGGTTTAAGCTTGATAAGTATAGGTTTAGGAAGGAGATTGGGAGGAATTGGTTTACAAATCGTGTGGTAGATGAATGGAATAGGCTCACTAGACATGTGATAGAAGCCTCCTCTCTGGGTAGTTTTAAGAATAGATTTGATAAATATATGGATGAAGCTGCTAGATGGGACTGACTTTTTTTTATGTACATATGTATATATTTTTCTAAGGAGTGGGGAGATTATATTTTGCGGTTGCATGAATGGACATAATCCTCTGGATGCCTTTTATATATATTGTAGATTAGATCTGACGAACTCCTGTAAAGGGTGACAATGTTGATGACTTTTCTCTGGTAAGAAATCCTTTGTGTGTTGACTGGAACAGGAGCTGCCAAGTGTAGGCCATGAATGGTCTTTTGCAGTCTCCTTCTTTTCTTATGTTCTTATATTTTTTCACCAATAGAGTGGTAGACTTCTGGAACAAATTGTCGCGGAGGGTAGTAGGTAGTCCAAATTTAAATGTATTTAAGAGTAGGTTGGATGAGTTTATGGGGAGGGAAGGTTGTAATGGTTCTTAAGTTTTGTATATATTAATATTGTTTGTATATATCTATAGCTGCATGATTTAGTTCTTGACAAGCCTTGATTGGTGATACCCTTGTTTCTGGATGCAATTCTCTGGATGTAGTTTTCTTGGGAGTTTGGGTGCCTTAAAAAAGAGGCTGTTTGACTCGGATGACCTATGATGGGCCCTTGTGGCTTTTATCATCTGTTATATTATATTGTGGGGGACTTTGATTTTGTCTTCCCCAGGTGATGGTGCTTTTTGTGGGTGGGTTTTGACGGATGCGGATGACCTTTGATACGCCCTTGTGGCTTTTGTCATCTGTGAAATTATGTTATGTTATCAACCTGAATTACTCTGCTAAATATCATAATCCAACACACAGTAATAAAACTCCTGTAACATCACAAAGTAAGACCAATGATATAGGTAGTATAAATGTGACTTTAATAAACAAAAATTGACCCCAAATTGAATATTGATCTCAAATTTGTTTCTTGGGTATATTTAAGCTCTCCAACAGTTAATTTGACAAAATTAAGTCCATTAACAATTAAAAAAAGTTGTTGAATCCATTTGTCATGGCCCTGTCAGCAAGGTTAAATATTGCAGAACAGGATCCCTCTTAATACATACAAAATCCTTAGATCAGACAACAGCCTTCTTAAATACAAAAACTATTATCAATGGACAATATGATGTAGGGTGCTCAGTTGCACAAAATTTAAATACTATTCAAGGTATCATATATGCACTTGATCTACTATACTTTGATGAAGAATTATTACTTAATGAATTAAAAATTCAAAATGAGTCACTTATGAAAATTAGACGCCTCAATAAAGGCCCTTCCCGTATCCCTACCGCCTTATTAGTATTAACTTTTGCTGGAAATGTCCTGCCTTCTAAATTATATTATGGATACCTTACATTCAGTATTGATAACCATTACCCTAATCTCTTGATGTGCTTTAATTGCTGGCATTTTGGACATGGAAGTAGGACCTGTACAAATAAATCTAGATGTGTTTATTGTAATGAGCAACATAATTCTCAGGATTGTATCACTCCAAGGGAAGCTCCTAAATGTATTCCCTGCTCTTCTCCCAACTATTTAGGAAATTCTAAGGAATGTCCTGTGTGGGTGGATCAGGGAGAAAGAAATTATTCATTTAAAAATTGCTAAAAAATTTTCCTTCAGATCTGGAAGCTATAGCAGCTAGAATTAATTTACCATCTTTAAAATTCACAATTTGTTCAATCTATATACCTCCAAGATTTCCTTTAACTACACAAGACCTAATGAATCTTTATATACTCATATACCAAAAAAAAATTAATGTCGTAATTATTCACATCTGACGCTACTGTCTGACATCATAAGACATATATTGCAACTCCAAATTGTAGCCTATAAACAGCGCCACCTACCATGCGCCCCAAATCTGAAGTATTACTTTTGTTTTTTCCTTCTTTATTATTTAGTAAATGCCTGCATTTCTACTTAATTATATTATATAGTAATCTATTTATTTTTTTATAATTATTAATGTATTAAACTTTGTATGTTTTGTTTAATTATTTTTGTGAAACTAAACTATTAATTTTAGATACTGGCAAACCTTAATTCAACCTTATTTCAAACATTGGTAACCTTGAAACCGAGCAGTTAAAAGAGCGTGATACCTGGATGTAGTTTTCCTGGGAGTTTGGGTGCCTTAAAAAAGAGGCCGTTTGACTCGGATGACCTATGATGAGCCCTTGTGGCTTTTGTCATCCGTGAAATTATGTTTTATGTTATGTTAATACGGTTTGTTTGACTTCAATATGACTTGTGTTAATTACTCGGTCAATTTAATAGACTTTTATAGATCGTGTTCTCATTTAAAAGAAGTGTGGCTCAATTGTAATAGTGAAAGGTGGAGATAGAGTAAACCTGAAGATCTCCATCACTTTTATCATGCTGCAACTTGTCTGACATGCACCCGGCCTAAATTTTTGTCGAGCACTGTGCATGAATTTTTATCAAAATCTAGAGGTGCGTGGTTCTACCCCTTGGCTGATTTGTCAATCGAGAGATAGATGCAGAAAGATACTCAGGGGATCCATTGACATTGCTGCCATAGAACAAACTTCCAAATTTGAATGAGGGGGGCCAAATTCAAGCCTAACAGATGAAATAAGAGCAACATTTGTCCCATATCAAGAAGCAAACTTTCTCATAGTTTCGATCCTTGGATGCCATGGTGATTGCTCCATCAAATCTGCTGATGGAGAGATTAAGACTGCACATAAGTATGCTTGAGACGAAGTTCTCTGACCTCTCTCTATCACCCTTGTGATGACAACCTTTATAGATGATTTCAGGAGTAAGAAGGCACTGAAGCCAAGGGGCCTGTTTGAGCCACAGCTTATTTGCCAGGGCTACCTGGGGTTTTAGCCTCTGAGCGGCATCCCTTTTATTTTGGCAGCATTGATATATGGCTTCCTTGGCCAGAGATCTAGAATGACTCTTGTGGAGAGCTCCTCAGCAGAAGTAGCAAGGGTTTCAGACTATGGCAACTTTATGCCTCTCTAAGTCAGTCAAGGCCTTCACGGAGTTCCCTGGGGCTGACTGCTCAGATGTATCAGGCATGACAGGCAACAGGCTTTGAGGTGGCATTCAACTGGGAATTTCACTTGGTAAATTCTAAGGCTGCCAGGTCAACCTCATCCATTAGAATGAGTGCTTGATTTTCTAGCAGCCGTGTATGGATTTGGTTGTATAACACGCCAGTTATAAAGGAGTTATGGACACCCTCATTCCTATAGGTGTCCTCAGACATTGTGGAAATTGCACCCCAGGCTGAACTTTTTAAGGGAGCGCAAAAAAAAAATCAATAGACTCATACTGGAGTACAACATATAATACCATTTTCCACAAGTTATATATTTACAATTTGGGGAACCATGTCTAACTAATATAACTACATAAGATTTGCTTTCAGAGAGATTTACCACCAAATATCAGATTGAGTAATCTTTTAGGTATTTATTCTTTTCTTTTTGTGTTTAGTCTGCACTTGAGAACCCCTAGTGTTTTTAAATTTTCCACTATTTCCTCTCCTGTTCATATAAAAAGTTGAGGTGCATATATATGGCCCTGTATTGTGTAATAATTGCAATATTTAATGAAATGAACTAAAGGTTGACAATTTAGGGTGTGGGTCTGTAGTTGACTTATAAACTTATGTAGCATAAAATGTTGTCCTGTAGTATGATTTTGAGGTTCAAGAGAATTGAGTTTTAATTTCCATTTCCTAGGATGGGTAAAGTTAAGGCATTTGATTTTGTTACTGAGATCAGGAAAGGTTTAGATTAGTTTGGGGTTGTAAGAGTGAAAGATTAATTGGGTAGATGGGGACTCTGCATCAAGGGAAAATAAACTGTTTGTTTGAGAGGGAGCTAGAAGATAAAAAAATGTCACAATTTGATCATCAGTTTCAAGATTTAGTTGGGCTATCAAAAGGAGAAGAGTTATGCTTCCTCTTTGTAGATCTCTGAGGTGATGGGGTTTGGCAGCCTTCAAAGGAATAATCTTTTTCAATTTTGTCGGCCTGGTTCATTTTGATATAGTGTAAGCCAAGGCTACATAGTTGTGGGATCCAAGCTTGGATTGCCAAAAGGCCTGCCCATAGTTGGCAGGTGATGGCCTTAACCTAATTATGTTAGGCCTTTTAGTTAGATCAAAGCTATGGTGTCCAAGATATCACCCATGAAACTGGCTACAGAGAACTGAAAAGGTCCAGAGTATGGGTGCATGAGTCACTTTGAAAGGTTGTGGATATGGGCTTCTCAAATGAGGCTTCAGTAAAAAAATAGACTAAGGAAATGTGCAAATAGATAGCATCCAGGCAAATCCCATGGAGCCATTGAGGGGGGCAGATGTGGACTACTTTTATCTTTGCCATGGAAAATGAAACCTGTGCTCTTATACATAGTGAGAAATATGGTTCACTGACTGTTGGAGTCGATGCTCGAGAGTTGTCATCTGGACTGCACCCGAAAAAAAATGAATGGTTGTCCTCCTAAAGTGTAGTGAGAATATCTGGCAGCACTGACTTAATGCTCAAGTTAGAGTGACACTGAGGACACTTCCTTGCATTCTCCATGGTTGTGGGAAGGAATATGTCTTGCATGAAGCAATTGAAGAGGGTAGGGGTGAGGATGGTGCCTTAGGACACTACATTGGGAAGCTCAATCCTTTTTGATTGCACCTGGTTCATTTTGATATAGTGTAAGCCAAGGCTACATAGTTGTGGGATCCAAGCTTGGATTGCCAAAAGGCCTGCCCATAGTTGGCAGGTGATGGCCTTAACCTAATTATGTTAGGCCTTTTAGTTAGATCAAAGCTATGGTGTCCAAGATATCACCCATGAAACTGGCTACAGAGAACTGAAAAGGTCCAGAGTATGGGTGCATGAGTCACTTTGAAAGGTTGTGGATATGGGCTTCTCAAATGAGGCTTCAGTAAAAAAATAGACTAAGGAAATGTGCAAATAGATAGCATCCAGGCAAATCCCATGGAGCCATTGAGGGGGGCAGATGTGGACTACTTTTATCTTTGCCATGGAAAATGAAACCTGTGCTCTTATACATAGTGAGAAATATGGTTCACTGAATGTTGGAGTCGATGCTCGAGAGTTGTCATCTGGACTGCACCCGAAAAAAAACGAATGGTTGTCCTCCTAAAGTGTAGTGAGAATATCTGGCAGCACTGACTTAATGCTCAAGTTAGAGTGACACTGAGGACACTTCCTTGCATTCTCCATGGTTGTGGGAAGGGATATGTCTTGCATGAAGCAATTGAAGAGGGTAGGGGTGAGGATGGTGCCTTAGGACACCCCATTGGGAAGCTCAATCCTTTTTGATTGCACCTGGTTCATTTTGATATAGTGTAAGCCAAGGCTACATAGTTGTGGGATCCAAGCTTGGATTGCCAAAAGGCCTGCCCATAGTTGGCAGGTGATGGCCTTAACCTAATTATGTTAGGCCTTTTAGTTAGATCAAAGCTATGGTGTCCAAGATATCACCCATGAAACTGGCTACAGAGAACTGAAAAGGTCCAGAGTATGGGTGCATGAGTCACTTTGAAAGGTTGTGGATATGGGCTTCTCAAATGAGGCTTCAGTAAAAAAATAGACTAAGGAAATGTGCAAATAGATAGCATCCAGGCAAATCCCATGGAGCCATTGAGGGGGGCAGATGTGGACTACTTTTATCTTTGCCATGGAAAATGAAACCTGTGCTCTTATACATAGTGAGAAATATGGTTCACTGACTGTTGGAGTCGATGCTCGAGAGTTGTCATCTGGACTGCACCCGAAAAAAAACGAATGGTTGTCCTCCTAAAGTGTAGTGAGAATATCTGGCAGCACTGACTTAATGCTCAAGTTAGAGTGACACTGAGGACACTTCCTTGCATTCTCCATGGTTGTGGGAAGGGATATGTCTTGCATGAAGCAATTGAAGAGGGTAGGGGTGAGGATGGTGCCTTAGGACACCCCATTGGGAAGCTCAATCCTTTTTGATTGCACCTGGTTCATTTTGATATAGTGTAAGCCAAGGCTACATAGTTGTGGGATCCAAGCTTGGATTGCCAAAAGGCCTGCCCATAGTTGGCAGGTGATGGCCTTAACCTAATTATGTTAGGCCTTTTAGTTAGATCAAAGCTATGGTGTCCAAGATATCACCCATGAAACTGGCTACAGAGAACTGAAAAGGTCCAGAGTATGGGTGCATGAGTCACTTTGAAAGGTTGTGGATATGGGCTTCTCAAATGAGGCTTCAGTAAAAAAATAGACTAAGGAAATGTGCAAATAGATAGCATCCAGGCAAATCCCATGGAGCCATTGAGGGGGGCAGATGTGGACTACTTTTATCTTTGCCATGGAAAATGAAACCTGTGCTCTTATACATAGTGAGAAATATGGTTCACTGACTGTTGGAGTCGATGCTCGAGAGTTGTCATCTGGACTGCACCCGAAAAAAAACGAATGGTTGTCCTCCTAAAGTGTAGTGAGAATATCTGGCAGCACTGACTTAATGCTCAAGTTAGAGTGACACTGAGGACACTTCCTTGCATTCTCCATGGTTGTGGGAAGGGATATGTCTTGCATGAAGCAATTGAAGAGGGTAGGGGTGAGGATGGTGACTTAGGACACCCCATTGGGAAGCTCAATCCTTTTTGATTGCACCTGGTTCATTTTGATATAGTGTAAGCCAAGGCTACATAGTTGTGGGATCCAAGCTTGGATTGCCAAAAGGCCTGCCCATAGTTGGCAGGTGATGGCCTTAACCTAATTATGTTAGGCCTTTTAGTTAGATCAAAGCTATGGTGTCCAAGATATCACCCATGAAACTGGCTACAGAGAACTGAAAAGGTCCAGAGTATGGGTGCATGAGTCACTTTGAAAGGTTGTGGATATGGGCTTCTCAAATGAGGCTTCAGTAAAAAAATAGACTAAGGAAATGTGCAAATAGATAGCATCCAGGCAAATCCCATGGAGCCATTGAGGGGGGCAGATGTGGACTACTTTTATCTTTGCCATGGAAAATGAAACCTGTGCTCTTATACATAGTGAGAAATATGGTTCACTGACTGTTGGAGTCGATGCTCGAGAGTTGTCATCTGGACTGCACCCGAAAAAAAACGAATGGTTGTCCTCCTAAAGTGTAGTGAGAATATCTGGCAGCACTGACTTAATGCTCAAGTTAGAGTGACACTGAGGACACTTCCTTGCATTCTCCATGGTTGTGGGAAGGGATATGTCTTGCATGAAGCAATTGAAGAGGGTAGGGGTGAGGATGGTGCCTTAGGACACCCCATTGGGAAGCTCAATCCTTTTTGATTACACCTGGAATTGGAGGGCTTGGCCATGTCTATTGGAGAGGAGCTTTACTATTCATTGGATCAGGATAGGGGCATAAGGCAGTCCTGAAGACTATGCTGTTGTCTATTGTAGACATGACTACACATTTTGGATAGTCAGTATTAGAGTTTTGGTGTTTTCTCTTAAGTCATGTTGGATGTGTGATAGGCTTGTTCTGTTTAAGATTAGTTGAGACACATTTAATATTCACACAGATACAATATGAAACATAAAAAAAATCTTAAGATTAATTTGCTTTGATTTCTAAATAATGAATACCTAATTGTACTTGGAATCTTTACATATTTATTTTTATATTAAATTTAATTGATCTTGATCTCTTGCATAGCATAATTGGATTATTGCATACCATGCAAAAGTGTCTGCTAAATGAATATATCAAAGGGATAGGATACTAATAAAAATATCTTGAAACAATTATACAATGCTTGGGACTTTATATATTATAGTTTGGGTACTCAGATTATGCTTTTATTTCAGCTTGTTGCTAAAATGAAATGTATTAACTATATATATTTTAAAGTATAAATTAAAAATAAACTTTCAACTAAGAATTGACAAAATGGCTGACAAGGATGGGAATGAAGGCTCAAGAAGAGTTAATAATTTACAAGGTTTACTGAATTTCTGCACAGAAGTAACAGCCCGAGAAGATCCAACTCAGGATACTCCTGTAGAACTCACAGAAGAAGTAAGCTTACTCATCCAATTGTCAATTTCTCAATATATATAATATACCATCTGTAAGGAATTCCTCCCTGATCCAGTATGCCCCCTATCCTCTAGCTAGGAAAAAGTTTCCCCTCTCCTAATCTTAAGGGTATATATAAGCTAAGGCTTGAAACCAGTACAAAATACTGATTATTAATTGGTTAAGAAAATTTACTTGATGACTGATCATAAAAAAATTAACTGTCTAAAAGAGTACATAGTTAACCCTATATTTCATTTTCTATTTTTTTGTAATACAGTACTGTATAATGCTTGACTAAATGTTTTATTCTTCATATATAGAGAGTGCAGTAGGTAATTTGAATGGCAACAATGAATTCATGCATGCGTGGTCTGGTGTTAGTTCTCTCTTCCTATCATTAGTAGACTCAGTTATGCATCATATATGAAGGAACCAGTGCCATGGCTGAATTTAATCATTCAAAAATTTTGAAAAGGCCAGCAGCTCCAATGCAAAGCTTTCTGAGTGCTTTGATGTCAAGCTGAGGATCAGGAAAGAGCTGGAGAAGTCAGGCTATGATTACAAGGGTAGGTGACTCAGAAACCTCACTCTAAGCAGTTTGATACCAAAATAACCCCCAAATTTGTTGTAGAGATCCAGGCCATAATTGACAATAATCTCAGCAAGTCAATGAGGGTTCATAGCCAGGGGCAAGGGAGTGTCAGTCTCTTGTCAAGGCTGTTAGTACATGTGGACATCTGCTACTACTTATACAAGATGAGAAAGGGACAGCCTCTGTCGCAGAAGATGAAGGACAAGCAGAGTGAATGTGATGTGAAGCTTGTAAATAAACTGAAGCAGGATCAGATGGTGAACTTGCAAAACAACTGCTGGCTTGCTGTGTTCCTCAAAGATATACTGAGAGTAGGGTGTTTAAAGAAATTGAAATTTTGAATTTTCTCTGAATCCTGCAGGTTATTCTTATTGAGACCTTCATACTTCATAATGAGGTCTGTAAGTTTCTTTTTGGCATAAAACAGCATTGTTGTAAGGATTTTGGTCATCGTCCATTATGAAAAAACTGCTTATACAACCCTCTTTGCATTCTTGGATTTTGTGCATTTTAAGTTGAGGTGATGGTAAAAAAAGTGACAAAAGACTTGGTCATTGGATGGGATCTTCCATTGTGTCAAACCCAGCTCAATGCCAAACAGCGAAACTGAATCCTCTTGTGTTTAAGCTTCTCCTCAGGCAGCTCATGCCCCCGATGACTCAGAAGGAGAGGAGCCTAGGGGCCCCTTCCAGGTTCATTCTCTGCCATCCTCTTCCAAAACAAAAAAAAAAAACTGGAAGAAGACAAAGAGGACTAAAAGTTCATCTCCCTCTGCAGGTGCTCTTGGGACAGATAGGTTTGCTGCCATTTTAACAACCGACCAGGCCAAGATCAGCTCATCCAGCCCTGAGGCACCCTTGGGTGTGGGGGCCTGGATCAACACCAAATTCACTAGTGTGGCGAGCAGAGCCTCAATTATCTTGAGGGACCCAATTGAAAGACTACCTGTTATTTTCAACCCCACTGGCTTCAAAACACTTTCAGGTTATTCATTCCACTGATTGCAACATGTTGGAAAAGATAACATGATCCATCAGAGAAGATCATTAGCTTATTTAATTGTTAGAGAGCCATAGGTGACTCATTTCTCAGATGGGAGCCTTCTGGCAAATGCGTCAGATCCTTCCAAAGCAGCCATGATTAGTGTGACACCAAACTCTACTGTGTACTTTGTGAAAGGAGTGGTTAATGCGAGGGAACTTGGTGACTACTCCATAGAAGAACATCACCTTAGAGCTGGTCAACCATGGGGTTGTCAAGATCATACTTGTGATAAAAAAACAGGGAGGGGGGGGGGGGGGCTCGAGACCCATCCTACACTCTTCATCACATTTGACTGTGTCGGTGCACGCCAGTTGGTATTGATACCACATGAAGGCATTCGTTTCTGAACCCTTCTGCACGATCTAATCACCAAAGGCATTCCCCTGGTACAGCTGGCAGCATGACCGTTTCCAGTAAGGCGAAACGACTGTGCACCTCCACCGAATCATTAGACTCACAGGAGGCAACACTCCTGAATGTGATTGTGAGGCCATCTTTTGTGTTTGCTAAAGATCCTCTTTCAATAGGAGGACAGCACCAAATGAGCTTCAGCTCCTACTCCCCCATCCAATGGGGGAGAAGGTGGATCCTCCAAAGTGGGATACCCGCCCCTGAAGCTGCCCCACCAAAGGTTTTGAGGTGGAAGGAGGAAAAGACTTGCATAGCGACCCAATCTGCCTCAATAAGGGATTTGCAACCCCACTACAAGAGGATGGGGCATTTGCACTAGCATGATGTCTAGATTTTTCTCTTGTTACCTATCCTGGTATCAGCGCAAGCAAGGTCACTACCACTTGTCCCTTGTACTTAGGGCAGGTTTGTGTACACAAACTTGTGGACTATCTGACTTGCCAGAGGCTGGCCTCCATTTTATTTGACTCTCTGTTGTAGGCCGCATGTTCCTGTGTCAGGGGAGAAGTCCACCTCCTTCCCTGATGCTAGAGCATGCTTCCTTCTTGCTTTTTTTTTTGCTTTTGTTTCTTTCTTCTAGATTTTTATGCACATTTGTTTTTAATTCAGCCTATCTTTAGTTTTGAAAGAATTACAGTGACTTATGCCCAAGTAGCAGTCTCCAAGTGGCTGATAAATTAAAAAAATCAATCCTGGCTGAAGCTCCTTAGTCCTTGATAAATGATCTTTTCTCTGCCAGTCAACTTTTTATATAATTGCATTTTCATTTTTCCACTACATTTTCTTGATCATAATTGGTTTTGCAGAGTGGGACACTTATGCATCAATCGGCAGTCAACCCCTTGCCATAAAAAATATATCTCTTAAGGGCAGGGGTATACACCATGCACACCAAACCTATCCATGAATAGAAAGAAAGAAGTAAGCTTATTTCGCTTGTAGGAGGCCATGGTCATGTATGTAACATCAAAAGGCATTAATGCTCAAATCATTCACTGTGCCACAAATGCAGATGGTACAAATTTCAAACTGCTTAAAGAAATTGAATATATATTATTTTTTAAATGTGTGTAAATATTTTGGAACAATATTTAGAATTTGAATCATCTATGATTGTATTTTTTTTTACCCTATTTATTTTTAATATTATTTTTAGATACTTTGAAAGAACTGTGACATTAATCCTATTCACCAAATATTGTAATTTTTTTTATTTTAGCGGAGGAACTTTTTAGAAAATGCACTTTATAAAATGCAAGATGATATTCCTAAACAAATTGCCATCTGTTTGAAAAAACTGAATGAAAATTGTATTGAAAATCTAAGTGAAGACATTTCTGAACAGGAAGATGCCCTTGACCAGCTTGGGGATATGGTTGAAGATATCAACTATGCTTCTGGTACTACTTAAATTTTCTAATATATAATTAGTAATTTATTTTACTGTCTTATTAAGAATATCATTTACATGCGCGGGCTTATACTAATTTAATATATGTAAATTGCAGCCAATTTGTGAGATCTCTCCCAGTTTCACATTCATTTTATTAGAATTTCAGCTTATCCCTATTCCTGATCCTTTTCCCTATCTCCAGATTTTGTAAGTTGCATGTCTTCCCTAGCTCCCGCAAGCAATTGTCTACTTCTGCCTTCTCAAACTATGTACCATTTCCACATTACTTCACAATTTTCTTAAGAAAATCCTTTTCTAACCAATATTTGGAGAGGCCCCTGAGAAAACAGTGAGAGGTCACGTACTTATCTGCCTCATTTTAAAACATTATATGAAGGGTAAATTTGAGGGCAAAATTTTGCATTAGAATTAAAACAGTCAACATGGCTCTTACACTTTCCATCCCATAACCCCTCTTCTGTGAGGTGGGCAGCTCCTAGGAATGCCACCACATCCACAGGTTGGATATATTGTGGGTGTTGCGTGTGTTTCTAAGGTTTGGACAGTCAAGGAGAAGGTGTTTGGTGATGGGGTGGTTTATTGTGTGTTTTTATTGTTGTAGTAATGTGGAATGGTCTGACTTTAATTAGAACAGGGTGACTTGTGTTTGTTGGGGGGGGGGGGATATTTAGGATATGGATATTGTTTGGTAGTAGAGCATTCAGGTGTCTTTAGCTTAGGGTGGTGGGGGTAGGTTTTGGAATTAGTGTGCTGGGGCTTATTTTTTTGTGTGTAGGTGGTGGTTGGGTGGGTTCAGTCCTCTGCTGAGATGTTGGGTTCTGATCATGTCAAAGTGAACGTTGAGTGTGAGTGCCTTATTCTGAGCAGTGTGGAGCTTATGTGCATGAGATTTGGTGAGGGTTGGGTATCATGCTGGTAATGTGTAGTTGAACGTGGTGCAAATGAGTTGCTTATATAAGATCACAATTGTCTCCTGTTTTCCAAATGTGATTTTTATATTGCTTTGGGGGTATTTACGATAAGTTTTAAAGGTCATGTGGGATCAAGTGTGATTCGCAGGAGAGTGGGGTTTGTTTAGATGATGGTGCTGTCTGTTTAGTCTGATTTTAGGGTGTTTGATTCCTGGTAGTCTGGTGTGGAGTGTGTGATGATTGATTTGATGGCTAATGCTCTCATGCACTTATGTGTGAGTCAGTGTTCCAGTGTGTTTATGTAGTGTAGGAATGTTCTGCTTGCTGTGCCCTGTAGGAGGGTACCCTATGTAGCCTATTACACTTGGTCACTGAAGGAGTTGCACATCCTCCTGACCGGAGTGCATTATTATTTATTTATTTTGGAGCAAGGAAGTGTCCTTGCTCCATCTCAGAATTCCTTTTTCTCTCTGAGTATCCCCTCAACTAAGAGGGTGTGCAGTCCATCAGGGTGTCATATTCAGTTTGTTAAACATGGTGGCTGGGTGGGTTGCATGCCATCCCAGTATAACCTAGCAATAGGGTGTGATAATAATAGGTGATCACCCACCCTACTCATTAGTGGACCCGCCTATCTTTACTTCTCTTTATTACATACCAGCCTACCCCCTTCCAAACTGCTCTTCTATACACAGAAGTTCTGGCTGCTCAGCACACTTTCCTCCTCTTACCAGGCCTTAGATGAGTGGTATTTTATACCATGAGCTCCTTACCTGCTGCATTAGGCTGAAAGCCCACTGGCTGAAGGAAATATTAGGCACAGGGTGAGCTGGAGTGTTGACTCTGCTAACTGCCACCCAGTACACATATAAGATGGCTATGTTGGCACCATCCTTTATTTTCTAAGATCATGGACAAATTCGCCTGAATATTTGGCCAGGTTGTCAAAACCCATCCTATCTCAAATCGGTGGGCTGATTATGTGTTATGATCACATTGTGGAATTTCTGATCCTATGGAGACTTTTCTTTTAACCTTCCCTGGCATTATAAGGTCATAATACAATAGTAAGAATATTTGAATACTGTTTCTTAGTTTCTTACCTGGTGAGGCTCTCCTTCATCTCCTCATAGGTTTTTGAGGATCCTCCTCCCAGCTCGGACCTACCTATTTCTGCCTCCAAGGCACGCACGGCTCGCCCCTGTGCTAAACTGGATCCAAAAACTGAAATTATCGATTATCGCTAGTTTGGAACCAAAAGTATTGGCCATACCGATGAATCAATAATGCGGAAAAAAATATATCACATAACCGATAACCCGATATTGTTATCATGATAACATCCACCTATGGGGGCAAGGGATAGTGGGGCCAATTTGGGCCATGTCCCCTACTGTCCTGCAGGCATATATATTAAGGTTTTAGAGGACTAGCATGTCTTCCCTGATAGAGGTTGGCTCACTAGCCAAAAAGACTGATAACCACAGGAATGAACAATCTTATTTAGATGTGTTACCTTGGAAGGGGATGGCCACATTGAGGCCCTCCCTGAGGTGAATATGGTCTTGGAGGTTACTCCATCCTAGATGGCAGGATCTTCCATAGATGTGAACCTAAGTTCACCTTTGTGTAAGCTTCTCCTCAGGTGTCCTGGGCCCTGAAGACTCACAAGAAGAGGAGGGACCTCCTCCTCTGACTGGTGCCCCTTGGACTGTAGCGGGCCAAAAATCTAGACTAACCCCAATCAATCCAACCCGCTTCCTACACTAATCCGGACATGATAAATCGAAGGAGAATGAAACGGATTGTATGTACAGTCCTTTACTAACAAAAAATACAATAATTACAAAAGAAAATTAAATTTTCTTATAAGAACTCAATGAAAAAAATGTGTGCACACCACAAGCAAGGCCAAAATTCCCCAATAAAAAAAAACAAGATAAAAAACTACGACGGACAAAGAGGAAAAAAAAATTATACAATAACACCAATCGGTACTGAGTCAAACAATGCTCGCTCAAAAAAAAATGAAATGAAAAATTGAACAGTACAAGATAGTTCAATCAACACCATACGATGCTTTTTAAAACAAAAAGGGGGTGCAGGGGTATCACTCGCGAGTTAGGGCAAGGCTGTATATTTCTTGGTTCACGATGAGGGCTGGCGAAACCAGGTGCGGTCGTAGTTTCCAATGAGAGGTCATGTAAACCCGCCTGTCGGGGTAGAAACCCTCTAGGCCTCTTTCCAACTTCTGCTAGAAGTCTGTTGTCCCACGGTTGCGCCCACCGGGTCTCCACTCTATGCTCGAACTCAGTAAATCTTCTTTAATCAGACAATACTCTTCCTCGCTAGCGTTCTTTTGACATGTATATAAATATTACGCTTTCAATCTATTTTTACATCTAACTCTTTTCTTTTGATAAAAGATTATTTTAAACAAAGTACAATCTGAGAAAGAAAAAAAAACAATTTTAATACATGAAATCAAATACATATATATACCCAAAATTTTTTTTAAAAAAAACTCATTCCCACTCACACACACACATTCTTACAGAGGGAGGAAGAGGGTATTGGGAAAAAGGTGGGAGAATGGCCCTTCACACACACACTCGCATTCGCTCCACCACACCCCTCCTTAATTAGGCTATTCGACCACAGTCACTCACCCTTTTGCACCCATTCACACTCGTCTACTGGTCCCTGGCTACGTGTAGCAATCAGTCAGGGTTGTTTGTCAGTCATCCTGTCAGTCTCGTTGTTACTATTGATCATCTGGTCAACCATACTCTTAGCCCTCATTACCAGTTCTCCCATCTCACGACAGAATTTGTTCATACTCTTCCATTCAGAACCTTCACTCTTCATACCCCCATTCATCAGCTCCTCACTCATAACTCTCACCCAACTCAAGGTACACTCTTGCAAAACAGACAGGTCACTCATATCCCCTGTATTCTCAACAGGCATACCAGAAAACCCATCAACTGGTTCCCCACCAGAAACCTGAAAAATCAGCCACCTCATCATTCACTACATCAAACTTACCCCTACTATTACCATTCATAAAACCCGAAAAATCAGCCACACTAGGTTCATTCTGCCCAAACACACTATCATTCATACTATTCCCCAAACCAGAAAAATCAGGCACAGGCAGCTCACTCACTTGTCTACTTATACCAGCCAAATCCCTCACCTGTTTACGCAAAAACTCAATCTCCCTTTCAAGATCCCCCATACCAGAAAGACTCTGCTCGGACTTACTTTCATTCGTACTTGCATTCTTCCTTTCACTCTTCTTTGTACACTTTCTACTCGAGACTAAGACTATCTCTTTCCCAGACAGATCCATACTATCACATTCAATCTCATCATCATGCACTTTACCTCTCTCTCTACACAGTCCATACACCGGATGGCTCACCAGGTAGTCAGGAGGCTCTCTCCATCTCCTTAACTGACTCTGATGAGCCCGCACTCTCTGCCATACCGTCCTTCAAACTCTCCAAAACATACATCACCCCATTTTCCCAAACTCTCACAACTCTATAAGGTCCATCAAACTTCTCGCTCATCTTTGACACATTCAACCTACCCTTCACTTCTTTCACCTTCAATACTTTTGCACCCAATTCAAATGAATGGAACCTTTCATGTGCCTCACGCCATACACTCTGATCACTTTCACTCAAACAAAACCTATCTTTCACTTGCCTTTCAAAATTCATCACAAACTGACATGGGGACATTCCAGTTGCACTATGCACAGTTGAATTATACGCCCACAACACTCTTCCCAGACATACATCCCAGTCATTCACCGTCGTACTCATCATTCTCAACATCTCACACAAGGTTCTTATAGTACGTTCAGCCAATCCATTTGAAGATGGTACATACGGAGTTGTTCTCACATGCTCCACACCCTTCTCTCTCAACATTTGCTCAAACACTTCTCCTACAAATTCAGGCCCATTATCACTCAGACATCTTCTAGGCTTCCATACACACATAGGAAAAAACAACTGCTCAACCACACACGCAACAGTCACACTCCTTTTATCTCTCACAGGCGCTGCATACACAAACTTACTTTTATGATCAACCATACCAACATTCCCAGCACTCGTACGCGGCAAAGACACACAATCAATCACTACCAATTCAAACGGTTCTTTCGCATCAACTTTCAACATCGGTGGTTTCACTTGCACACCTTGCACCTTTCGCTTCTGAGGCCTTTCACACGTAGTTGCAACATCATTCACAACAGTTCTCAGAAACAGATGGAACACATGCTCCTTCATACACTCCCACAGCTTAAACTTGCCCATATGCCCATAATTATCAATCATACCAACCAAGGACATCACAGGTACATACATATCATCACCACCCTTCACATGACTCAAAAAATATACAACATCCATACAAACAACAAAATCCTTAGCATACCTTTTAAAATCACTTAAACACTGGCCATTCATTCAAATCAACACGCGTCATTACACACCTCTTCAACTCACTAACAAAAGGACACATCTCTTGCATCTCTAGAATATCATCATCACTTAAAATCTCATTCTCATCATTCATGACCAACTCAATCATACCACAAAATTTGACAACATTTTTTGCACACTCATTCAACCTCATCACCTCACATTCACCTTTCATAATACAATCCTTATCAGCATCCAAAGACAAATCATTCAATCTCATAAAGTCTACACCAAGCAGAAAATAACACGGCATTTGCTCATCTTTCAGAATTACAAAGTCATTCTTCACATTCACACCATTACCCAAACTCACTTTCAGACTAACCTGTTCCCATGCCACTATCATGCCATTCCCTAATCCACTTACTCAGAATACTCTCATTCACTAAAGACACTTACGCTCCAGTATCAATCAAACCACAGAAAAACCTTTCACCAACTTTCACTCTCGCTTCCATCATATCCGGTCCACCATGTTCGCAGTACACAGAAGGAACAAGCACACCGACATCATCACTCACCACACACTCATCTTCATCCAGACAATCATTCTTCTCTCTCATATATGAACACTTTTCAATCACCCAATTGTAGTGCACACCGCTCAAACATTGCAGATGTACCACATTAGGATTCAAACCTTTCATCTTCTCGTCCTTGTACACAATCAGCTTCTCACCACCAAAGTGCACATAAACAATCACTCCATACAAACGACTCACTACAATCAACACTTCCTGAAATGGCGGGACCCCTTGCATACACATCGCTCTCAATTCTTTCATGAAATTCCACACCTTTGCCATACCAATGCTTTCAGGCTCCCTACATACTTCATTCATTACCTCCTTCCTTAAGTCATCCACACTATCGGGCACTCTCACGTCTACTCCATCACTCTTCAAATCTTGCAAACCATTCCATGCACTCTCAAACAAGGAATTACCACCACCCTTACTCTCCTTTCCATTCATAATCCCTTTCGGCAAATACTCAGGATCACTCACTCCACACACATCTTCATCATTCGTACCAGGAAACCTTTACATCAAATCAGCCACTCCATTCCGTTCACCAGGCACATTTTCAATCACATAGTCAAAGTCACTCAAATCTTCCAAAGTCCTTGCAATCCTACTATGAGCCTACTTCATACACTGCAGATACACAAGAGGTTGATGATCTGTTTTGATCACAAACCTCACACCATACAAAAACGGACGCAACACTTTCAAACAATACCTTATCGCAGCCAACTCTCGCTCCACAGTCGAATACTTTCATTCTGCAACATTCATAGCCTTGGATACATACCCAATTATTCGCCTGACATTCTCTCCATTCAAACGCTGCTCTTGCATCAGAAAACCTCCCATACAATACCCACTTGCATCTGTATACAATTCAAGCATTTTAGCATTCACACTATAATCTGGGTAAGCCAATCCAACATCTTCAGCCGCTGCCTCTTTCAGTCTCTCATACGCCTCATTCATCTTATCATTCCACCTGACAACCGTACTACCTTTCTTGCCCATCCACTCAGTCAGAGGCTTACTCACACCAGGACAATCACATATAAACTTTCGCTGGAACTCAATGAAACCCCAAAACGACTTCAGTTGCTTCACAGTCACTGGTTCCGGAAACATTCGCACCTTCTCAACATACTTTAGCGACTTTCGTAACCCATTCTCACTCACCATATGCCCAAGGAATTCCACTTCTTTCACAAACTATTCATACTTCGCCACTTTCACCTTCACACCAACACTCTCCAACATTCTCAACACATCATTCACCAATCTCATATGCTCCTCAAAAGTCTCAGTCATAATCAAAATATTATCTATAAACGCAATCACATTCTTACTCGCAAACTTACTCAACACAACATTCATTGCCCGCTGCAAGGCTCCGGGAGCATTAGCCAACCCAAAGCTGAGGTTCCGAAACTGGTAATGCCTCTTTGTGGAAGAGAAGGCAGTTACCGGCCGGCTCTCCTCAGCAATAGGCATCTGGTAATACCTCCATACCAGATCCAGCTTCGTAAACCACACCATCCCATGCATGCTATACACACACTCAGATACCACACACATCGGAAACCTTTCTTTCACAGTCCTTTCATTCACCTTTCGATAATCCACACACAGACGCAATCTTCCATCCGGCTTACATACAGGCACAATTGGACTATTCCATGCACTCTCGCTCTCTTCAATCACCCCCAATTGCTCCAATTCCAAACACTGCTCCTCAATCTCATCAGCAACCAGACGTGGGAAACGCCTCAGCCGCTGATAGATTGGGGAGTCCTCCTTCAGTACAATCTTGAATTCCGGGAGCTTTGCAACCCCAAAATCCAGATCACCCTTACTGAGGGCTCCCTTTCGTTCAAATATCATTCGATACACATCCTCCCTTTCATACTCAGTCAAACATCCATCCAATTTCACCATGTCCTTCACCTCATTATACATCCATTCACATGTCTTTTCATTCGCAACATTCACCCTGATATCCGTGCTATCATCCATACCTACCTCATTGACAGTGGAGAGGTGTCCTAGTACATCTCTGACTTGGATACCCCTCACCTGTCCCTTCACCCTGGGGTCCGCCTGCACACATACAAAAGGATCATTCATTCTCATCAAGCCATCAAACACACAAGCAACATGCCTTACCTTATAACACGCATCCTTTCCATCCAATATCACAGTGTTCTCACCCACATTCAAACTAACTCCTAACTCCAACTCACTCTAACAGACACCCTTTCACCCTTCACAATCCTTACATTCTCCATAGCAGTCACCTCAATACCAGTAAACACACCCCTCAAAACACTACCATCTTTCCCTACATATAACTTATACACCCCATTTTTACCAATCTTTCTCTCAATCTGATCACTTGCAGGATGCACAACCATACGATTCATTTTCATAAAATCATACCCCAAAATCACACCATTCTCACTACTCACCTTATCAATCACCGAGAATTCACATTCATTCATCAACATATCATACATTCGAACAGGTGACCTTATCATTCCAATCACAGGCACTCTCCTATTACCAATACCTACCAAACTACCCTTGCACTCAGACAGGAGGGCTTTCTCGCTAACCTTGTCATACACATCTTTATACACCAAGCTCGCCTTGCATCCAGTATCTATTAAAGCCAAACACTCGATTCCATTCAATTCCACCTTCACACTCAGACACTCATACTTCCTACCAGACAGCACTTTCACACTAGACAGACTTACCAACACATTACTCACACTCATGCACCCAGAGGATACTTCAGCAGGTACCCTCTTACCATTCAGTTTCCCGCTTCAGACTTTCCATTCACACCTTGCGCTCTCAGTCTAATCCAACACTTTTCACTTGAATGTCCTTCCATCGCACAATAGCTACATACATTCCTCTGGTCACGACACATCCTCGCATAATGACCAGCCTTTCCACAATTACCACAAGCATACTTCACGCTTCCCCCAGCAGTTGCTCCACCATTCAACCTCGGACAATCTTTCTTCAAGTGGCCTATTTCTTTACACTCGAAGCACTCTTTCACACTTTCCTGGCAATCCTTTATCATATGCCCTTTCTTACCACAACCAAAACATGCACCAGACATCCACCTACATTCTGCCAACATATGACCTTTCCTTCCACACCGATGACATTCCACAATCTTTCTCCCACCATTCGATCTCTCGTTTGCTGGGACATACCTCAGTTTCTCTCTCATATATCCATTGCCACACTTGAAATTCATCTGTCCCCTTCCATTCGACCACCCTCCATTTATCCATCCATTCTGCCGGCCCAGGAAGTTCAACATCACTCCAGCTGGTGGAGCCTTCAGGGCATCCCTGTAGCTGACATACTGCTGGGGTGGATGACAGCTCCTGGGCTTCTTACCCCCAACATTCACACTGTACCATCCATCCTCTTCTAGATCGCTTTCATCATCAAATTGTCCATCTTCCAACAGCTCCAACACATCCTCCCACATCAATCATTGACCTGTCAGTCTCATTCTCTCCTTTCTCTTTCCACTCAGCCATTTACTCACCTCTCGCGGGATTGTGTCCAAAAACTTCCTCATCAGTGGTTCACATTCATTTACATCATCATCACCATACTCTCAAGCCTATGTGCATAAATGTTCACACTTTCGCTCTTCCCCATTCAAGCCTTCTCAAATTCATTCACCCTTTTATACTTCACACTCTCTTTCATTCGTTTCACCTGCCCAATCAATCTCTCCTTCACCACATCATACCTTGGTTCCCCCACACTTGTAATCACATGGAAAAACTCCAATACTTTTCCCTCCAAACATTCCCCCAAAACATTCATCCAGTATCCTTTATTCTCCGGGTACTTGAGCTTACAATATCGCTCAAATTTCCCGAAGAATTCTTCCACACTTTTCCCACCATGTAACCTAAATCTATCTATCTTTGGCATTTCCCTTATCAAAATACCCTTTCCCACATTCACTTCACTCTCACTTGAGCTGCCTTTACTCTCACTCGTATCAATCATACCAACACTCTCTCCTTCATCCACCCCCGTAAGGGGCGCGGCGATTTGCCATCCTGGCCGCCGTGCTGACGGGACTCAGCACCCCGTCCGGCCCCAGCTTAGCCTCTCTTCCTTCCTTCAAAACACTTGTTTCCTCTCTTTTCACACAACCTCTCCCACAACTTTCTCTGGTCAGCCTCTAATTTCACAGGGTAGATGCTGACCTTCCTTTCAGCCAACCGTCCCGCATCGGGGCTGAGGGGGTGGGGGACAATGTTCCCTAACCCCTGAGCTCCGGTCTGGGGTGGCTGGTTTTTAACAACCTGCTTCATCCCCACCCATACCTTCCACACATCCCTTTTCCTCTCCTCTTCACAACCTATATTTTTTACGCCGTGTCTAAGGTGGAGCCGCCATGCCGATGGACTGCCAGGCCACCAGGCGGGAGGGGTGGTCCGAAATGGCGGCGCCTGGCTCTGCCAGGCCTGTAAGCACCTCTTGCAGTGCGGGCAACTGCAAGAGGTGATGAGCTATTGCGTCCCGTGGCAAAAATAGGGTCACCATGCCCATGGATGAATTCTTTAAACCTCAAACCCCTTTAACTCCCCCTTGTTCATCGACGGAGCCGCCCTCGGGCAGCTCCACCGAAAAAATGGAGGTCATCCCCCCCTGTGCTTGCACAGGGGACCCTCCATATTTCTCTAACCGGAGAGGAGGCTTACTCCTCTCCTTCGCCTATGGGTGCAGGGGACTCCCCCTCACCCCCTTCTCTGGAGGTGCTTTTGGGCACCTCCCTTTTCCCAGCGGCAGTCCCTTCTTTTCTTTCCAAGGGGACTGCCAAGAAAGCCAGCAGGCAGCCCATTGCCGACCGCCCCTCGTGCAAGCGGCTCGGTAGGGCAAACCCCCTTAGGGGGGAGAGGGAAGCCAGGCCCCTTCGGTCGCTTCCCTCAAAAGACCTGCTGGCAAAAATATTAAACCTTGCCGGGGTCAAGGCCTGTGCCTCCCCACTAAAGACTTATGACGCTGCCGAGGGGACCTGCGATGTCCTGGGAGGGGATGGCCAACTGGAGGCCCATCCTGTGATAGACATGGTCCTTGAGGAGACCCAGCCTCAGACGGTAGGGCCTTCCATGGGGGGGAATTCGGGCTCGGCGCCAAGCACCGAACCCGAATCCGCCCCTATGCAAGGTCCTCCTCAAATGGCTGAGGGCTCCGAGGCAGTAAAAGGAGGGGAGGGATCTCCTCCGACAGATGCCCCTACGACAACCAGGACCTTCTCCATTTCGGAGAGGGACCTGGCTGAGGCCGGTCCATCTGGCCTGGGGGCTTCTGCAGGCGGAGGTGAAAAGCGGGTTCATTCCCCGCCCTCCTCTCCAAAAAAGAAAAAGACAAAGAAGACTAAAAAGACGAAAAAGACTCGGGGCTCCTCTCCATCCGCGGGGGCTGCGGGGACGGATGGGTCTGCTACCACTTTGGTAGGCGACCAAGCCAAGATCGGCACATCCGGCCCCTCTACCCCCTCGTGTGCGGAGCCCCTGACCAAGACTAACACCAAGAGTGCACAGGGCGGAGCCTCGATGACATCGGGGCCCCTCATTCAGAGGTTACCTGGCGTTTTCGAGCCCGCTGGCTTCAAACGCTTCCTCGTTATTCGCTCCACTGATGGCACCATGTTGTCCAAGGGCAACATGATCCATCAGAGGAGAGGATTAGCTAGTGCAATTGGTAGAGAGCCGAAGGTGACCCGTTTCTCGGACGGGAGCCTTCTGGCGAATGCGGCGAATCCCGCCGAGGCGGCCAAGATAAGTGCTTTTCGGACACTTCATGGCACCCCGGTGAGTGTGACGCCGCACTCTACCATGAACTTTGTGAAAGGAGTAGTTTATGCGAGGGAACTCGTTGACTACTCCATTGAGGACATCACCCTAGAGCTGGCCGACCATTGGGCGGTCAAGGTCGAACGTGTGATGAGAAAACAGGGAGGGGCTTCGAGACCCACCCCTACACTCTTCGTCACGTTCGACTGTGACAAGCTCCCTGAGTCGGTGCGTGCTGGTTGGTACCGCTACCGCGTGAAGGCATTCGTGCCACTGCCGCGGCGGTGCTATTACTGTCACCGCTTCGGCCATACGAATCGATCATGTAGACGTGCAAAGTCGGGGTCACCCGAAGTCTGTGTAAATTGCTCCAAGGTCGCACACGATAAGCCCAAATCGTGTGTGGCCAAGTGTGTCAATTGCGGAGAGCCGCACCCTGCTTCTTCGAAGCAATGTGGTGCATATCTCCTGGAGAAAGAAATCCTGGCCGTTCAGGCCCAGGATAGACTCGCATTCCGCGAGGCTAAGGACTTGGTCCTGGCGCGCCCAGCTCTGCCTGGGACGTCATATGCCTCAGTAGTTCGAAAGGCACCCTCTGCTCCTGGCCCATCCAGGCCAACGAGCACGGTTAATTCCGCGCCCATTCGGAGCCCTTCTGCGGGCTCTACCCAACCCGGGCGCTCCCCTGGTAAAGCTGGCGGCAAAAAGGGTTCATACCCAGCCCTGGCTAAAACCAGGGCTCCCTCCTCTTTCCCCAGCGTAACCGCTTCCCGCAAGGCGAAACGGCCACGCGCCTCCACCGAGTCGTTAGACTCACAGGAGGCAACACCCCTGAAGATGGTCGCTAGGCCATCTTCAGGGGTTCCTAAAGCTGTCCCCCGAAAGGAGGACAGCAACAAAGGAGCTTCGGCTCCTTCGCCCACGCCCCGAGGTAGAGCGAGTGGCTCGGAGACGGTGGTTCCTCGAAAAGAGGCCCCCCCTACCTCCGAAGCCGCAGCGCCCGCCTAAGGTTTCGAGGCGGAGTGAGGAAAAGACTCGCATGGCGAGCCCAACCTCCCCCAATAAGTCCTCGAAGGCGACAGCGCCTCCAGCGCTTTGTCCGGCCAACAGCGCCCGGGGTTCTGCCCCCGGGAAGCGTACGGCCATTCCCGTGAGGGTCTTCAATTCGAGGAGGGCCCCCGCGTCTCCTCCGAGCTAGGCCTGGAGGGCATATTCCTTCAATGGAATTGCCGTGGACTCCGGGCCAACTGGGAGGAGCTGCGGAAGCTCGCCTCGTCCCGTTCCCCGTTAGCCTTTTTTTTGCAGGAGACCATGCTAGGCGCGTGCCCCCTGCCTGCCCTCCCGGGGTATAAGGGTCTTGCGACCCCACCACCGCGGGATGGCCGGGCTGGGGGATGCGCGGTTTACACCCGGCATGATGTCTCCGTTCTTCCTTTCTCTTTAGATACCTCCTTTCAGGCAGTGGCTGTGCAGCTGCACCTGGATAGGAGGTATACTATCATTTCTGCGTACATTCCACCGTCAGCTGACTTCGACGCGGGGGACTTCCGCTGCGTCGTGGCACGGTTGCCGAGGCCCTATCTCTTGCTTGGAGATCTGAACGGCAGGCATCCTCTCTGGGGAGATTACACCATAAATCCCAGGGGACAAGTCCTTGCCGATCTGATCGAAGAGCTTGAGATGGGTGTCCTAAACGTGGATGAGTTTACGCATCACTGTCCGAGAACCGCTTCATTTTCTTGCCTTGACCTATCTTTGTGCTCTTCGGATGCACAGCCTGATTTTGATTGGGGGGTGGTCGATGACCTCCATGGTAGTGATCACTTTCCCGTTCAAATATCATTTTCAGGGCAACTGCCGCCTGAGAGACCACCTCGGTGGTGCTTGGCGCGGGCGCGGTGGCCTGCATTTCAGGAAATGACTGAATTCTCTATTTCAGTCGAGGAGTTTAGGTCGGTAGATGAGGCCGTTGAGTTCTTCTCCGGCAACCTCATCGCCGTGGGCCTGACTACTATTCCTAGGACGTCTGGCCGTTTTGCACGCTGACCACTCCCATGGTGGTCGGCCGAGTGTGAGACGGCCCTCAAACAGAAGCGTTATGCCTACATGCGCTATAAGCGCCGCCCGAACGATTTCACTATCGCTGAATTTCGTCGGGCTAGGGCTAGGTTCCGGTATATTTCGAAGCACGCCCGCCGCTCTTCTTGGCGGGCATACGTGTCTTCACTTAACGGGAAGACCCCTTTAGCTGAGGTGTGGAAGCGAGTCAAAAGGATTCGGGGCTTGTTCTCGCAGCACCCCCCTCCCGTTCTCCAGGAGAATGGGACTGCAATCTCGGACCCCGCGTCCGTGGCGGAATCCTTAGCGACCGCTTTTTCCGCATTCTCTAGCCGTGATGCTGCTCCGCCAGCATTCAATGCACGTCGTGATGTCGCGGAAGGCCGCCAGCTGGACTCTACCTCCAGATGCGGAGAACCCTTCAACGACAAGTTTACTGTGAGTGAGTTGCGTTCCGCTCTCGCTTCGTGCGCGGACACCGCCCATGGTCCGGACGATGTCCCGTACGCCATGCTTCGACACCTGGGTGAGCGAGGCATGGCCTTTCTCTTAGATTTGTTCAACAGGATCTGGGTGGAAGGTCTTCTCCCAGACTCCTGGCGAATCGCTACTGTGCTCGCCTTTCGCAAGCCGGGGAGAGATCACTCTACTCCGACTGGTTTCCGCCCAATCTCTCTAACCTCTTGCGTGTGCAAGTTGATGGAGAAATTGGTAAATGTTAGATTAGCCTATTTCCTGGACAGCGGAGGCCATCTGTCTTCTGCACAGTGCGGATTCCGTAAGTTCCACTCCACGTCGGATGCTCTGCTCCGACTGGAAAATGCCGTCTGCGAGGCTTTCCTTCGTAGACAGCACTACGCCACGGTGTTTTTTGATCTGGAGAAGGCCTATGATACCGCATGGCGATACGGTATCATGGAGACTCTCCACACGATGGGGGCGAGGGGACGCCTCCCAATGTTTATATCTGAATTTTTGCGAGATCGTCGATTCCGCGTACGGGTGGGGGGAGCCCTCTCCGGCCCAAAGGAGCAGGAAGAGGGTGTCCCGCAGGGAAGTGTCCTCAGTGTCACACTCTTTGCCCTGAGCATCAACGGCATCACCTTGATGCTGCCAGAAGATGTTCTCGCTACGCTCTACGTGGACGACCTTTCGATCTCTTTTGGCGCGGCCCAGATGCCAACTCTGGAGCGTGGACTCCAACAGGCATTGAACCGCGTCTCTCGCTATGCCGAAGCGCACAGGTTTCGGTTTTCTTTGGCCAAGACTAAGGTGGTGCACTTCTGCCGCCATCCACGGCTTCACCCCGACCCAGATTTGTTTCTTAATGGGGTGCGCCTGGATGTGGTTGAGTCGCACCGTTTCCTTGGTCTTGTATTCGACCGACGCCTCACCTGGGAGGCTCATATTCGCAGCCTTAGGGTCTCTTGTACCCGCGCCATGGACATTCTCTGTTCCGTGACGTTCAGCGCTTGGGGCGCTGATAGGGATACCGCCTTACTTTTTTATCGATCCTTTGTTCGCTCGAAGCTCGACTACGGATGCGAGTTTTATGCATCCGCAGCCGAGCGTTTATTGCGGAAGGTGGATTCGATCCACCACACCGGCCTTCGCCTTGCGACCGGTGCCTTCCGCACTTCCCCCATTGAGAGCCTGTTGGTCGATGCTGGGGAGATGCCACTCGCTCTGCGCCGCGTGCAGTGCATCACTCGCCTGTACGCGCGAGCCCGGCGCCTCCCTCAGTCGCCAACAGCTCTCACTGCATCCGCAGCTGATCTCGATGGTGCCTATGCCGCCGAGAGACGCCAGTCATACCCTAAGCCCTTTGGGTTTAGGGCCAGGAAACTCCTTCGAGAGGTAGATATAGCTCTCGGGCCGGTGGCGCCCCTGGTTCTGCCCAGGACGCCACCCTGGAGGGTACCACATTTGGCTATTTGTCGCCACACCTCTGCTCCCAAAGCTTGTACTGCGCCGGGAGTATTGCGTTCGACCTTTTTGGAGCACACATCGTGTCACGCTGGTACCGTGCCAGTGTATACGGATGGCTCCAAGTCCCAAGAGGGGGTCGGCTTCCACGCCGTATCCCCTCTGTTTGAAGTCAGCGGGGCTCTACCAGGCGCTGCGTCTGTCTTCACGGCCGATCTGGTGGCAATACACCACTCGGTACGGGAGATTACGCGACGTGCCCGTTTCGGAGCCCGGATTGTGATCTATAGCGACTCACAAAGCGCCCTGAGTGCTCTCACGGCATTGGAATCTCCGCATCCCCTGGTTCGCGAAATCCGTGACGCCACGGTTTTGGCGAGCCGGGCAGATGTCGAGATTATCTTCTGCTGGGTTCCTGGACATGTAGGAATTGCGGGGAATGAGCGCGCCGATGAGGGCGCCAAAGAGTCCGCGAGGACTCTGCGACCGGACCAGCGTTTCGCTCTTCCTCACACTGACTACATGGCAGGAATACGGGCAGCTCTTCGGACTGCTTGGCAAAGAAGATGGGAGACGGTCGAGGGGAACTTAAAGTTGCGTGCCATTGCGCCGCGACTGTTCCCATGGACCTATCCCCCAATGCCGCGGCGGCTTCAGGTTGCTTTCTGTCGTCTTCGAATCGGACACCCTCGTGTGACGCATCGCTACTTGATGGAGCGCTCGCCTGCGCCCTATTGCAACGACTGCGTCGTCCCCCAGACTGTTCGGCACATTCTTGTCGAATGTCCCAGTCTGGGTGATCTTCGCGCACGATACCTGTCCCGGTATCGGGATGGGCGGGGTCGCTACCGCCTGTCCCTTGTACTCGGGACGAGTGCGTGCACCATGTCTAGTGGACTTATTGACTTTTGGGGGGAGGCTGGCCTTCTCCCTTTCATTTAACACAGTTTAATTGTTGTTGTTGTTTTTGTTATTGTTTTTGTTATTGCTTTTTTATTGTTATTTCGTTTTATTGTTTCCTGTTTAATTTTTAAAGTAGCCTAGAACTAGACTGTTTGTTTACGGCGACTAATGCCTAAGTCGGCAGTCGCCAGATAGCCCCTTAATTAAAAAAAAAAATAAATAAGCTCTCCTTCATCCGAGTACAATGAGTCCACACTCTTGCCTCTTACCTTCCTATCCTTCCCCTTTGAACCATTCTTCCTTCTTCTCTTGCGTTCAACTCTCTTTCATTCTCCGTCCTTCCTATCACTCATAATCACCCTATCCTCTCTAGACTCGCACACACTCCCATTGATCCCATTAGTCTTATTCCCTTCAGTTGGAACAGGGGTCAAGGTTGAGGGTCCTGGGGCTGGTCCTGGCCCCTTCATCATGTCATATAAGTCCTTCATCCGTTGGTCGACCTGCTTCTGTCTCTCGTCCATTTCTTTCCTCATCCTGTCTGTCTTCTCATCCATACTCATCACATTACTCTTCAACCATCAATCACATTTTCAACATCATACATTCTTCCTCCTTCTGCCTCAATACTAGCCTCAGTCTCACAATCTCATCATGGAGGCCCTGTTCCACAGAAGCCATCCTCCCAGGTTAGTAACAGTGATAGACAAAGGTGAAAAACAACTAAACTACCTGCCACGCTAATTGGGTATGGACTGCAATCCAATCCTGTCACGCTCCCAGTTTCGAGATCTCACGTCCCTATTTGGGCGTCAAATGTAGCAGGCCGAAAATCTAGACTAACCCCAATCAATCCAACCCTCTTCCTACACTAATCCGGACATGATAAATCGAAGGAGAATGAAACGGATTGTATGTACAGTCCTTTACTAACAAAAAATACAATAATTACAAAAGAAAATTAAATTTTCTTATAAGAACTCAATGAAAAAAAATGTGTGCACACCACAAACAAGGCCAAAATTCCCCAATCAAAAAAAAAACAAGATAAAAAACTACGACGGACAAAGAGAAAAAAAAATATATACAATAACACCAATCGGTACTGAGTCAAACAATGCTCGCTCAAAAAAAATGAAATGAAAAATTGAACAGTACAAGATAGTTCAATCAACACCATACGATGCTTTTTAAAACAAAAAGGGGGTGCAGGGGTATCACTCGCGAGTTAGGGCAAGGCTGTATATTTCTTGGTTCACGATGAGGGCTGGCGAAACCAGGTGCGGTCGTAGTTTCCAATGAGAGGTCATGTAAACCCGCCTGTCGGGGTAGAAACCCTCTAGGCCTCTTTCCAACTTCTGCTAGAAGTCTGTTGTCCCACGGTTGCGCCCACCGGGTCTCCACTCTATGCTCGAACTCAGTAAATCTTCTTTAATCAGACAATACTCTTCCTCGCTAGCGTTCTTTTGACATGTATATAAATATTACGCTTTCAATCTATTTTTACATCTAACTCTTTTCTTTTGATAAAAGATTATTTTAAGCAAAGTACAATCTGAGAAAGAAAAAAACAATTTTAATACATGAAATCAAATACATATATATACCAAAAAAAATAAAATAAAACAAAACTCATTCCCACTCACACACACATTCTTACAGAGGGAGGGAGAGGGTATTGGGAAAAAGGTGGGAGAATGGCCTTTCACACACACACTCGCATTTGCTCCACCTCAGGACAACCAAAGATCTTACTGAGGCCAGTCCATCCAACTTTTGTGAAAGTATGAGTGGAAGGAACAGTTTGGTGAGAGTGAGATGGGAGAATTTTCTAAATTTTTGGAAGATCAAGATGGTGTATATGACAAAATGTATAATATTTGTAAGTTTCCATTGAATGTGTCTATGTTAGCAATTATAAATGTGATAAGTGTACAATTGGAGCATTATTCAATGAATGCTATGAAAGAATGAGAAGGATTGATAGATGAAGTAGAGAATCTGGTTGAAGATTTCAGTCAGACTGATAGTATCTGGTGTGTGTGTGGATGGAGTGTATGTAGAAGGGGCATAGACTGACTGGCTGAAGAGAGGACATTATGACATATGACAGAGATGGGTGTTGGCCCTGTGACTAGGTGAAGGGGCAAAGTGAAGGGTTATGACTGGCTGATGCTGAAAGTGTTGTGAAGATAGGGATTGAGGCATGGTGAGGTGAGGTGAACTTAGGTGGGGGAATGTAGTAATTACTTTTAGGTAGGAATTTGCCTCCCCTCACCACCCCCAAAAGCCTAATCCTTTTCTTCTTTTCCAGGGCAGCTGGGATGACCAAGAACTGAGTGATTGTGACCCAAGTGGTAGACCCGATGGATTTCCATCATGCCCCCCTCATTCATCTCTGTCTCCTCCACAGGAGTATTTTTCAGTAATTGAGATAGAGATTCACCTTTGTATAATTGATTGCTGACTGACTTTAAAATTAGTCCACTGAGAATAATGTGTGAATAAGAAACGGGAGCTGGATAGAAGACCAAGTGAGTGGGTGTGGTTGTGATAGGGATGTTTGAGTGTAGCAGTAAATCTTTGACTGAAATGCCTTCTTCTTTTCATCTCCTTGAGACTAGCTAGACCAAGTCTTGACAAGCAGTGGTGGAACTGTTGTACCTCCCAGTTCCTCTTAAGCTTGGAGCACTCCATCCAAGTCCCATTCACTGAATTCTATGGAGTAACCTTGGAATCCACTGAGTCCCATTTCCAGAACCATACCTAATTCTTGGGAAGAAAATGTGCCCACCTCCCATCCAATTTCCCAGAAAAAGGCTCACAAAGTTCATGTGAGTCAAAGTTATGCAGATACACCCACAAAGGAAAAGTGAAAAACAAGGTCTTTAAGAATAAAGATGAAAGTGCTCGGAATTGTATTTCACTTTTCCTTTGTGGGTGTATCTGCATATATGAAATGAAAAACTCACAAAGTATCACGTGAGGGTAGCAAATGAATGCAATGTCCCGCAGGAAAAAATGAAAAGGTCTTTCCAAGTACTTTGGAACTTTATTAAGTTCCTTATCAAGGATAACTACAAGAAATAATATTTTATTAGAGGTATATATACAAAAGAAAAGTATGAAAGACCGCCTCCAAAACAAGAAATCACCAATGAGGAAGACGGAAGGGGGAAGGTAAAGAAACACATTAAGAATTACAAGAAGCAGGTAGTAAGGTCAAACTAAGCTGAAGGAAAGGGTAACAGATTCAAAGAAATGGAGATAGCCTAACGAGGGAGATTATAAGACACGATGAGCAAAAGGGGGGAAAATACAATGTACAAAACAGAGCAGTGACAATTAAAAAAGAAAAAATAATAATAAAAAATAAAAATAAAATAGAGGCCACATAACTAGAGAATGTATATAAAAAAACTAGGAACGAAAGACAAAACTAATTTCTTTGAGTATTAATCTTTTAATTATAGCATTTATTTTATATAAGCCAGGGGAAAGGTTAAAATTATCACATTGGCTTATAAAAGCATATTCAATGATATTCCTTTTTATAGGGTCATTGGAACGATAAATAAATTTGGCCGAGTTCCAGTTAATTAGATGGTCCTTATCTGACATATGGACAAAGAAAGCACTGTTATCTTCCCCTCTTTGGACATTATATTTGTTTCATATTACGGACAAACAGGTAAACAACTCTCTGTTCAGGAAAATATACAATAAGAGTTAGTTTATTAACTAAAATGAAAGTACAAATTTGAAAGAAGTAGAATAACTTTCTAGTTGATTTCACCACAGATGAAGTACATCGAGTGAGGACTAGGTTCCGGTATGTTTCAAAGAATGCCTGCTACTCTTCCTGGCTGGTATATATATGTCCACTTAATAGGAAGATCCCCCCCCCCATCCTCTCATGCAGAATTGTGGAGAGGCATCAAAAGGATCCATGGAAAGTTTCACAAGACTCCCATCCAGTCCTCCAGGACAATAACACCCTAATCCCAAACTCTTCAGCCAATCAGAGTCAGTCCTCTGCATTGCTCTCTCAGTTTTCTAGCCACAATGCTACTCCAAAAGCATTTATTGCATATTGCGGGCTCGCTGATAGCCCACTACTGGACTTTACCACCAGAAGCGGAGAAACCAACACTCTTTATGCAATAGCAGCCAGTGTGAGTTTTGGAAGGTGAACTCGGCCCACCAGACAGGTCTGTTTGGCAACCAGTGCCTTCCACACCTTTCCTATTGATAGCCTGCTGAGAGATGTCACTTGATCTGCATTTCTATTGATGGGCCTGACTTTTTCATCAAATACATCCTGTGTAAAGATGCAAGTGCTTTGTTTTCTCTCTTTTCTGCTATATTGAGGTGAGTAGATGTGAGATTGAGTACAGAGGTATAGGAGAGAGAGGGATACTGTTTGTAAATGTGGATAACAGAGTCCTTAGCTTGCCCAAATGCTTATACCTCTGAGTTCTCGGAGTATATTCATTCTTGTATTTGCCTTTGTGTTTCTTATGCATTGTCAGAAAGGTATTACTGTATCAAATGTGACACCCAGCACTGTGTGTCCTATTTAAGGAGTGTTGTATATGAAGGGACAATGTGTGCATGTTTGTTGTACTCAAGTTTGTGAGTTGTGAAGAGAATAGCAGTATTTTGAAGGTGAGACAGTCATTAGGTTTTGCAGCAGCATTTGTGTCTTGTGATGTAGAATTATAGTTCACCAAGTGCTTGAGTATTGGGTAAGTATGGTGATGTCATTGGCATAGATGTAGAATGTGATGTGGGGATTTAGAGGAAAGATGTCAGCTTAAGTTTTCTTACCAAAAGATTTCCTGTAAGAGAAAGGAAGTTTTCACACATACCTTCAGTTGCTCTAGTTGCAGGTTCCATTGTCATTGATAGATATTTTTTTTTCAGATCTTGAAAAAATGAATGGGTTTCCATTGTTGATTAAAGTCTTAAATTGCCCACATTCATCTCTGCAAAAACGAGCTGCTAAGGTGATTGGAGATGTTTGCCAAAATAACAATGCTGGGCAAATATGTATGCTTGCTCTGGATGCAATGCCATTATTGCTGAAAATTTTAGATTCTCATAATGACTCTGAATGTAAAGTGAAGGCTCTCTATGCTATATCATGTAAGTTTTTCTGCTTTGTCTAAAGCTGGAATTAAATGGGGGGAGAGTGATAAATCTACCACTGTGGTGTCAAAATAAATGACAAAATGCAGCCAGAACCATTTTTGTATCTCATAAATGCATTCATAACCTTGGATCAGATTGGGGAATTTATCAGTCCTGACCTCTTTTAAAGTGGCCTGATTTATCAGCCTCTCTTCTCTCCAAATTCTTCTACTTTTTATCAAGGCTGAATAGCATTGATGAATGTCAGCACCCAATTTCGGGACCATATATACTTAAATAAGGGAATAAAAAGAAATGTTTAACTAACTCAGGGGATCATGTCCACTCAATAGAGAAAGAATGAAGGAAAGGTGACATGGAGGAAAGAGGTAGGTGATAAAGAAGACACAGAAAGGAAGACAGAGAATAGATATTCTAAACTTGTCTGTACAAATTATTTCCAAGAGCATAGTTCCCAGAAGACAACCACCCCTCACACAGGTCGCCTTGGAATTCTCAAGAGTGATTTCCACCCACAACTAAACACAAAAATATTGTACCAACCTGACCAATACTGACATCTGCCCCATGTTAACAACCAGAAACAGATCAACACATTCACATGACCAATTCAAGTACAACTAAAACAAAACCTGCAAATACATGAATTAGAGAATCTCTGAAAGAACCCATCCAGTCTGGAGTTCATTAATGTTGTTGGCCTTAGGTATGGGCCCTAGCCAAGAGGACATTCACTCTAAAGTACATACTAGAATTTCTTCCCAGGAATGTACCCCTAAATGTTCTATTATTTGCATAAGATATTTTTATTTTCCATTATGGCAAGTTTGAAGAATTCTTTTTATTCAGCTAAAACATACTGCCCAGTCAGTGAATGTAGTCGTGTGAACACCATATGATAAAAAATCAAAATGGGAGATAATAGGGTAGAAGAGACCATCCTAAATACAAGTGAGTTGTGACCCACCTCCACTCACAATGTAATCCAACGCAATTTAATTGAGTATCGAATTATTATATAAAAAGGTGGTCCCTCAACTGAGTGGTATTCATACTCTGCTACCACAAGAAGAGAATTAATTATTCCTCACCATTTATAGGTTTAACTCGAGATTGTGGCCCAGCTGAGAAGCAATTTTCAGAGTTGTCTGGGTTTTGCTTTTTGATGAGAGCCATTCAAACAAAAATACCAAAATTAATCATGAAATCTGTATTTTTACTCAATTCCCTCGTTGAGAAAACTGGTGAATATGAAGGTATGTCTTTCATTTTTATTATTAATCATCATGTTTGCAAAACCAAGGTTCACTTTTATTGTGATAAATCATTCATAATGTACCCAAATATTACCATCAGTTTTTCTTTGCAGACACTTTGGTTTCCATGGGTTTCATTGAGCAGTTGATATCTGTGTTATTCAATGAAAATACTGATGATATATCGAGGGAGTATTGCACCTTATCTCTTCTCAATGTTGCATCATCATACAAGAAAGCCCTGAATGAATGCCATAGACTTGAATTTCAATTGGTTTCACAGCTTCAAAAAAGAAAACTAGTTATTGCTGGCCAGGAGGAGTTTCAGGTATCCATTATAGTTATTTTCAAACTCACTTGACATGAATTTTTTAGGATTTAATTCTTATGTTATTGTCTCCATTTATTGGTTTTGTTTAAGATAGATAACCTACAAGTATGTTTTATTCTGTAAAACCAAAATGTGCATACCATAAGTTCCCTACTTGCTGCGCAGGCCTAAAGCTTGTTGACTAAGGCAAATATTAGGCACAGGGTGTGTTGGGCCATCGACTCTGCTCACCACCTTCCAGGACACATAAAAGGTGATACGTCAGCACCATCATTTACGATCAAAGCTTAAGGACAATTTCACCTGAATGGAAACCAAGGTTGTCGAGGCCCATCTTAGCTCGAGCCCGTGGGCTGAGTATGTGTAAATGATTACATTCCAGAATTTCTGATCCTATAGACTTTTTCTTAACCGCACAAGGCATTAGGAGGTCATAGTATCTACTTTCCATGGATTTCTTTCCTTTTTCATACTAATCATGGCAACAATAGAAAGTAATAGTGGGCAACTGGATATGCACGAGAGCCACCTCCAAGCACGGGTGTAGGGGAGAATGAGGTAATACCCCATTGACCAGTTGAGGGGCTCTCCTCTCAACCATCTCTATGCAGCAAAGGTTATTTCCCTTTGCCACCTTTGGAGCTGCTGGCAGACAGCTTCACCTCAGAAAAGGAGCCCCCTCCCCCCCGCGCGCTGTGCTTTCCTAGGGGCCCACATCGGGTGTGAATAGTCATTGGATGAATTCCAAATTGGGGTAACTTCATGGCTGCTCCCATACATGGTTCAGATCCCACATTAATCATTAGGTCCTACTGAGATACGAGGGGCGGTCAATAAGTTTTGCAAATCGGTAGGACAAAACAGACGAAGGGGGATGGCTGTTTGTGGGAGTGTTAGGACAAGTTAGACCTGCAGCCACACGCTCCTGCCTCGTCTATTTAAGAAGCAGTAGTTGATCGCAGATCGTCAGTCACAAATTTGAGCACCGCGTAGTGATCAAATTTTTTTTTTACCAAGGAAGGCAAGAATGCAAAATAGATCCATGAACGCATGGTTGCAGTGTACACCGACACTGCCCCTTCCTATGCAACTATTGCTCGCTGGAATAGGGAGTTCCACCATGGTCGTGAGTCCCTTGAAGATGACCCCTGTCAGACATGACCAACGAGGACAATGTGACCCGTGTGGAGAGGATGATCCTCGAAAATCGACGGGTGAAGGTCGAAGAAATCGACTGAGAACTTGGAATATCACATGGAAGTTTTATGAACATCATCCACGACAATTTGGCCATGACCAAGGTCTCTGCCCGTTTGGTCCCTAGAAACCTCATGCCCCATGATCGACTTCAAGTGGCGCAAGTGCATTGAAGTCGAGGGTAGTTATATCGAAAAATAATAAACCACTCTTCCTCGTATCTCGTTTCCTTATATCCAAATTGCAAAACTTATTGACTGCCCCTTGTATGTAAGGCAGCGTGAATGATTGCAGATTGGTAGTAATACCTGTACCAATTTCTTGTTTTCATCAAGGTCAGAACGACAATCGCTGATAAGCTCCTTGAAGGTACTGCGTGGGGCAATCCTCGTGTGTGGGTTTTCTTTGTGGTGGTCGGAGTTGTAGTGTTCTTTACAGCAATCAGGGATTGGAGAACCCTTCGCAACCATAGAGATTGGGCATCCATTCCAATTAAGGGGTATATGGATATTAATACCCCATTGGTACTTACAAAAATATGTTGTGCTAGGAAGACGGGTAGGTAAAGGACCGGTGTTGTAATTGTTGTATCTTGTGAAACATTGTAGCAGGCCAAAAATCTAGACTCTAACCCCAGTTGATCCAACCCTCTTCCTACACTAATTCGGATGTGAGAAATCGAGGGAGAAATGAAATGGATTGTATGTACAATCCTTTACCTACAAAAATATGGGGTAAAATGCACACAAAAATATAGATAGTTAATTTTCCTATATACACAATTAATATCTGATGAATACCAATCAAAATTTATACCCAAAAAAACAACAACATTCAATTAGACTATATATACAAAAAGAAAAAAACAACAAGAAAACGTTGTGTTCATACACACATTCTTACAGGGAGACGGTATTGGGGAAGGGGTGGGAGAATGTCCCTTCTCACACACACACACACATTCGCTCCACCACAACATGATGTTCTCCATTATGAGTTACTGTAACAAAGAAAAGATACTATTCCAGTCTTTTATTGCCAGCAACACGATCATGTCATTGAACCATTATGTTGGAATCAGGCAGTTTGGGTGAACATTAAAGTTGCATATCTTGAGCATAACACCCCATAAGTGGTGCAGTGATTGGCCTTCCTGGCCATCCGGCCCAAGCTTAGCCTCTTCTTTCAGACAGCTTGTATTTCTCACCTACTTTGTCACTTCTCCTACAACCTCTCCCACAACTTTCTCAGGTGACCCTGTATTTTCACAAGGTAGATGCTGAACTTCTTCTTCACAGCCAACTATCCTGGATCGGGGCTGAGGGAGAAGGGGACAATGTTCCCTAACCCCTGAGCTCCAGTTTGGGATGGTGGGTTTTTAACAACCTGCTTCATACCCACCCATACCTTCCTCACATCCCTTTTCCTTTTCTCTTTGCACACTATCAATTTTACTCTGCGTCCAAGGTGGAGCCGCCATGCTGATGGACTGCCAGGTCACCAGGCCGGAGGGGTGGTCTTGAATGGCAGCACCTGGCTCTGCCAGGCCTGTATGCAGCCCTTGCAGGGCAGGCTACTGCGAGGGGTGATGAGCATGTGCATCTTGTGAAAAATTTAGGGTCACCATGCCCAATGATGCAAGTATAAAAATAACCTTCCCCTTTCCCCATCACAATCAATGGAGCCGCCTTTGAGCAGCTCCACAAAAAAATAGAGGTTTTCCCAATGTGCTTGCTCAGGGGATCCTCCAAATTTTTCTAACCGGAGAGGAGGCTTACTCTTCTCGTTCACCTACACCTCACACCCTTGTCTGGAGGTGCCTTAAGGCACCTCCCTCCCTCTTCCCAGCAGCAGTCCCCTCCTTTACTTTATAAGGGGACTGCCAAGAAAGCCAGCAGGCAGCTCATAGCCGACCACTCGCCATTGAACCGGCTCAGATGGCAAACCCCCTCAAGGGGGAGAGGGAAGCTAGCCCCTTTGGTCACTTTCCTCAAAAGACCTGCTGACTAAAGTACTAAACCTACCGGGGGTCAAGGCCTGTGCCTCCCAAGATGAGACTAATGACACTGCTGCTAATAGGCCCCGTAAGGGGCACGGCGTTTGCCATCCTGGCCGCCGTGCTGACGGGACTCAGTACCCCATCTGACCCCAGCTTAGCCTCTTCTCCTTCCTTCAAAACACTTGTTTCCTCCCTTTTCATACAACCTCTCCCACAACTTTCTCTGGTCAGCCTCTAATTTCACAGGGTAGAGGCTGACCTTCTTCTCAGCCAACTGTACTGGATCGGGGCTGAGGGGGGAGGGGACAATGTTCCCTAACCCCTGAGCTCCGGTATGGGGTGGTCTGTTTTTAACAACCTGCTTCATCCACACCCATACCTTCCTCACATCCCTTTTCCTCTCCTCTTCACATTCTATCAATTTTACGCCGTGTTCAAGGTGGAGCCGCCATGGCGATGGACTGCCAGGCCACCAGGCGGCCGGGGTGGTCCCACATGGAGGTGCCAGGCCTGTAAGCACCTCTTGCATTGTGGGCTACTGCGAGAGGTGATGCGCTATTGCATCCCGCAGAAAATTAAGGGTGACCATGCCCGATGATGAACAAATAAAAAAATCAACCCTCAACTTCCCCTTGCTCATCAACGGAGCCGCCTCGGGCAGCTCCACCGAAAAAATGGAGGTCCTCCCCATGTGCTTGCACAGGGGACCCTCTATATCTCTCTAACCGGAGAGGAGGCTTACTCCTCTCCTTCGCCTATGGGTGTAGGGGACCCCCTCACACCCTTCTCTGGAGGTGCTTTCGGGCACCTCCCTCTTTCCAGCGGCAGTCCCCTCTGTTCTTTCCAAGGGGACTGCCAAGAAAGCCAGCCGCTCCACATCTAAGTGACTTGGTAGTGGCTTGGCCTCAAAAGACCTGCTGGCAAGAATATTGAACCTTGTCGGGGTCAAGGCCTGTGCCTCCCCACACAAGACTAGTGACGATACTGCCAACGGGACCTACGATGTCTTGGGGGGGGGGGGGCCAACTGGAGGCCCCCCCCCCTGAGGTAGACATCGTCCTTGAGGCAACCCAGCCTCATACGGTAGGGCCTTCCATGGGGGGGAATCCAAGCTCAGTTCCAAGCACCGAACCCGAATCCGCCCCTATGCTAGGTCCTCCTCAAACAGCTAGGGTTTCCGAGTCAGTACAAGGAGGGGAGGGATCTCCTCCGACCGGTGCCCCTACGACTACCAGGACTTCCTCCATTTCGGAGAAGGACCTGGCTGAGGCCTGTCCATCTGGCTTCGGGGCTCCTTCCGGCGGAGGTGAGAAGCGGGTTCATTCCCCGCCCGCCTCTCCTAAAAAGAAAAAGACTAAAATGACAAAAGGAAGACTCGGGGCTCCTCTCTATCCGCGGGTGCTACGGGGACGGATGGGTCTGCTGCCACTTTGGCAAGCGACCAAGCCAAGATCGGCATATCCGGCCCCTCTGCCTTCCCGGGTGCTGAACCACTGACTAAGACAAAGACCAAAGGTGCACAGGGCGGAGACTCGATGACATCGGGGGCCCTGATTCAGAGGTTACCTGGCGTTTTTGAGCCCGCTGGCTTCAACGCTTCCTCGTTATTCGATCCACTGATGGCACCATGTTGGCTAAGGGCAACATGAACTATCAGAGGAGAGGATTAGCTAGTGCTATTGGTAGAGAGCCGAAGATGACCCGTTTCTCGGGTGGGAGCCCTCGTGCGAATGCGGTGAATCCCGCTGAGGCGGCCAAGATAAGTGCTCTTCGGAAACTTCATGGCACCCCGGTGAGTGTGACGCCGCACTTTACCATGAACTTTGTGAAAGGAGTAGTTTATGCGAGGGAACTTGTTGACTACTTCATAGAGGACATCACCTTAGAGCTAGCCGACCATGGGGCGTTCAAGGTCGAACATGTGATGAGAAAACCGGGAGGGGCCTTGAGACCCACCCCTACACTCTTCGTCACGCTCGACTGTGACAAGCTCCCTGAGTCTGTTCGTGCCGGTTGGTACCGCTACCGCTTGAAGGCATTCGTGCCACTGCCGCGGAGGTGCTATTACTGTCACTGCTTCTGCCATACGAATCGTTCCTGTAGATGTGCAAAGTCGGGGCACCCGAAGTACGTGTAAATTGTTCCAAGGCCCGCACACGATAAGTCTAAATCGTGTGTGGCCAAGTGTGTCAATTGTGGAGAGCCGCCCCCCGCTTCTTCGAAGCAATGTGGTGCATATCTCCTTGAGAAAGAAATCCTGTCCATTCAGGCCCAGGATCAACTCTCATTCCGCGAGGCTAAGGACTTGGTCCTGGCGCGCCCGGCTCTGCCTGCGACGTCATATGCCTCAATAGTTAGAAAGGCACCCTCTGCTCCTGGCCCATCCAGGCCAACGAGGACGGTTGTTTCCACGCCCATTCGGAGCCCTTCTGCGGGCTCTACTCAACCCGGGCACTCCCTTGGTAAAGCTGGCGGCAAAAAGGGGCTCACACCCAGCCCCGGCTAAAACCAGGGCTCCGCCCGCTTTCCCCACCGTGACCGTTTCCCGTAAGGCGAAACGGCCACGCGCCTCCACCGAGTCGTTAGACTCGCAGTAGGCAACACCCCTGAAGTTGGTCGCTAGGCCATCTTCTGGGGTTCATAAAGCTGTCCCCCGAAAGGAGGACATCAACAAAGGAGCTTCGGCTCCTTCGCCCACGCCTACTGGTGGAGCGAGTGGCTCGGAGATGGTTATTCCTCGAAAAGAGGGCCCCCCGGCTCCGAAGCCGCAGCGCCCGCCTAAGGTTTCGAGGCGGAGGGAGGAAAAGACTGACAGGGCGAGCCCAACCTCCCCAAATAAGTCCTCGAAAGCGACAGCGCTTTGTCCGGCCAACAGTGCCCGGGGTTCTGCCTCCCGGAAGCGTACGGCCATTCCTGTGAGGGTCTTCAATTCGAGGAGGGCCCCCGCGTCTCCTCCGAGCTAGGCCTGGAGAGCATATTCCTTCAATGGAATTGCCGTGGACTCTGGGCCAACTGGGAGGAGCTGCGGAGGCTCGTCTCGTCCCGTTCCCCGTTAGCTATCTTTTTGCAGGAGATCATGCTAGGCGCGTGCCCCCTGCCCGCCCTCCCGGGGTATAAGAGTCTTGCCACCCCACCACCACGGGATGGCCGGGCTGGGGGATGCGCGGTTTACACCCGGCATGATGTCTCCATTCTTCCTTTCTCTTTAGATACCTCCTTTCAGGCAGTGGATGTGCAGCTACACCTGGCTAGGAGGTATACTCTGATTTCTGCCTACATTCTACCGTCAGCTGACTTCGACGCGGGGAACTTCCGCCGCGTCGTGGCACGGTTGCCGAGGCCCTTTCTCTTGCTTGGAGATCTGAACGGCAGGCATCCTCTCTGGGGAAATTACTCAATAAATCCCAGGGGACAAGTCCTTGCCGATCTGATCGAAGAGCTTGAGATGGGTGTCCTAAACGTGGATGAGTTTACGCATCACTGTCCGAGAACCGCTTCATTTTCTTGCCTTGACCTATCTTTGTGCTCTTCGGATTCACAGCATGATTTTGATTGGAGGGTGGTCGATAACCTCCATGGTAGTGATCACTTTCCCATTCAAATATAAATTTCAGGGCAACTGCAGCCTGAGAGCCCACCTCGGTGGTGCTTGGCTCCGGCGCAGTGGCCTGCATTTTAGGAAATGACTAAATTCTCTATTTCAGTCGAGGAGTATAGGTCGGTAGATGAGGCCGTTGAGTTCTTCTCCGGCAACCTCATCGCCATGGGCCTGACTACTATTCCTAGAACGTCTGGCCGTTTTGCACCCCGACCACTCCCATGGGGGTAAACCCAGTGTGAGACGGCCCTCAAACAAAAGCGTTATGCCTCAATGCGCTATAAGCGCCGCCCGGACGATTTCACTCGCTGCATTTCGTCGGTCTAGGGCTAGGTTCCGGTATATTTCGAAGCACGCCCGCCGCTTTTCTTGGCGGGCATACGTGTCTTCACTTAACGGGAAGACCCCTTTAGCAGAGGTGTGGAAGCGAGTCAAAAGAGCTCGAGGCAAGTTCTCGCGGCACCCCCCTCCCGTTCTCCAGCAGAATGGGACCGCAATCTCCGACCCCGCGTCCGTGGCGGAATCCTTCGAGACCGCTTTTTCCGCATTCTCTAGTCGGGATGCTGCTCCGCCAGCATTCAATGCACGTCGTCATGTCGCGGAAGGCCGCCGGCTGGACTTTACCTGCAGAGGCGGAGAACCCTTCAACAGCAGGTTTACTGTGAGTAAACCTGCTCCTCTCTTGCTTCCTGCGCGGACATCGCCCATGGTCCGGACGATGTCCCGTACACCATGCGTCGACACCTGGGTGAGCGAGCCATGGCCTTTCTGTTAGATTTGTTCAACAGGATCTGGGTGGAGGGTCTTCTCCCAGATTCCTGACGAATCGCTACTGTACACGCCTTTCGCAAACCGGGGAAAGATCACTCTACTCCGACCGGTTTCCGCCCAATCTCTCTAACCTCTTGCGTGTGCAAGTTGATGGAGAAATTGGTAAATGTTAGATTAGCCTTTTTCCTCGACAGCGGAGGCCATCTGTCTTCTGCACAGTGTGGCTTCCGCAAGTTCCACTTCACGTCGGATGCTCTGCTCCGACTGGCAAATGCCGTCTGCCAGGCTTTCCTTCGTAGACAGCACTACCCCACGATGTTTTTCGATCTGGAGAAGGCCTATGATATCGCATGGCGATACGGTATCATGGAGACTCTCCACACGATGGTGACGAGGGGACGCCTCCCAATGTTTATATCTGAATTTTTGCGAGATCGTCGATTCCGCGTACGGGTGGGGGGAGCCCTTTCCGGCCCAAAGGAGCAGGAAGAGGGTGTCCCGCAGGGAAGTGTCCTCAGTGTCACACTCTTTGCCCGTAACATCTACGGCATCACCTCGGTGCTGCCGGAAGATGTTCTCGCTACGCTCTACGTGGACGACCTTTCGATCTCTTTTGGCGCAGCCCAGATGCCAACTCTGGAGCGTCTCCTCCAACAGGCATTGAACCGCGTCTCGCTATGCCGAAGCGCACAGGTTTCGGTTTTCTTTTCCCAAGACTAAGGTGGTGCACTTGTGCTGCCATCCACGGCTTCACCCCGACCCAGATTTGTTTCTTAATGGGGTGCACCTGGATGTGATGGAATCGCACCGTTTCCTTGGTCTTGTATTCGTCCGACGCCTCACCTGGGAGGCTCATATTCGCAGCCTTAGGGTCTCTTGTACCCGCGCCATGGAAATTCTCCGTTCCGTGACGTTCAGCACTTGGGATGCTGATAGGGCTACTGCCCTACTTTTTTATCGATCCTTTGTTCGTTCGAAGCTATTTGATGGAGCGCTCGCCAGCGCCCTACTGTGAAGACTGCATTGTCCCGCTGAATGTTCGGCACATTCTTGTTGAATGTCCCAGTCTGGGCGATCTCTGCGCACGTTACCTGTCCCGGTACCGGGATGGGCGGGGTCGCTACCGCCTGTCCCTTGTACTCCGGACGAGTTCGTGCACATTGACTGGTGGACTTATCGACTTTTGGGGTCGAGCCGGCCTTCTTCCCTTTCTTTAACTATGTTTTGTTTTTGTTATTGTTGTTTTCTTTGTAGGTCGCACGCTCCTGCGCCGGGGGGGAGGTGGAACAGCCCCCCCCCCCCCCCCGACGCCGGAGCTTGCTTCCTGATTGTTGCCATCTTTCCTTATTATCGTTGTTGTGTTTTCATATTCTTATTTTCCAGTAGCCTAGTTCTAGGCTGTCTTGATTCCGGCGACTTATGACCAAGTGGGCAGTTGCCAGTAGGCTCCTAAAATTAAAAAAAAAAAAATGGAGCATAACAATCGAAGGGCTCCACAGTCCAGACAAACTGAAGGAAAGATAATACTAAGGATCATGTCACCAGATTTATTACAACACTCAAGGATTACATATATTATGCTTAGGTTATTAAAGTATTTCATTTTGGGCAAGACATTCAGATACCAAAAAGTTGTCATGGCTATCATACTTTTTTTAGGAGTTGCATATATTTTTCAGCGGGTAATTGAAATTTTTCCATTACGTAAATGATTATGGAGTTTTCATTATTTGTTAAAAAAAAAATGTTTTTAATTCAACTTACTGGCATTCATTCTTATCTCATTAAAAAAAATAACATTCCTTTCTGAGCACCTTAATATTTTTTTTAGCCTCAATCTCCCCCCCCCCCCCCCCAAAGATTGAAACTAAAATAGGTTGTATGGTTTTAGGTCAGATTCGATTTCATTTTTTTGTCTCTTATAAGTGATTGGAATGACAATGTTCCTTCATTCCAGGAGGAGGAAGCCCATATTAGTGCATTGTTAAAACTTCTGGAAGAAAACGGAGAAGTCGAAGAGATGCTTATGAGATAACCCACAATTTAAGAGGCGGAAATCGCAAGAAAATTTGTTCAAAAAAGATGAGGGAAATTAGTTATTTTTTGAAATTTCAAATTGGGTTGTTGCACTTTAATATGGAATTTCATGAGAAGGAATAAAGGATGAGTGACTCAAATAGATGTTTCAATATCGACAATATTCAAATTAGGTTATTGCACATTTGGACGAGTGATCTGAACTATTATTTTTTTTTTAATATAACTCAAGATAAAAAGAGTGAGTGTGTCAGATGTACTAAGTGTTCCTAGTCCTGAAAAATTGTTGTTTTAAATGGATTCAGATGAAGCATCATAATGGTCCCATCCCCCCTCCCCCCTAAAAAATCAATATAATTTAGAAAGGGAATAGAAACAAAATATTCATTTTAAGTCAGTTGGGCCAAGACTCGACCCAAGGTAAATTAATGCATTCTTGAGATCATTTACAACATAGCGGGATTTTAGCCCATCGCCTCTCCCCATTTGATGTTGTATAGCCTAACATTTTATTTTGCTCCCTTAGGGAGTGTACTGGATTCTTCTATCACTAATGTCCGTTTACTTGTCATACAATTAGGCATTTATTATGGCGCCAATGGGGAATGGGATCGGATCTTTTGGATTCAACTAGATTGTTGGAAACAGTAAAGAGTGCGATTGCTTGGGTGGGGATGGTGAGGATTGCCCTAAATTTACATTAAATTATTTTCACTAATGATTAGTAGTTGATGTGGATATGTGCATCTGACGGCGGAGCAATGAGCTGTCTATGTAAGTCTCAAGATGTCACCACCTGAAATAATTGTATTTTCATCCTTTATGCTACGTTTATTAAACATTCTTCTTCCCTTTTTATCTTAACCATACTGCCCAATGTATCCATGTTCACTTGGTGCAATGTCACACGATTGGAAAAAAAAAAATTAAAAAATCATGAGACTGCTTTTCCACAAGGGGTCAACGCACATCACCGTCTACATACCCTCTCCATTCAATCCTTTTATTTCATATTAAGAACAAAACTTAATTATTTATTTGTCTACATAATTGGCAATTCATAGCAATTGGTCTAGTCAAGGCTCATCTCCGGCCCAAAGTCCCCAAACACCCTACCCCCCTCGTTTGCTGGCCTAACTTCAGATGGGATCCCGCATTTTTGAGGTGAGGGGGTTTAGTAGGTTTGCTTGTGACGAAAGAGACCTTTATCATGCCCTTCCCCTCCTCCTTTTATTTTCCTTTCTCCCTATTGTTTTTCTGCTTTTCTTTCCATCTACACAACTCCATGAGCAGACGTTGAGACCTGCATGAGCTTCCATTGAGCCCGCCCATTACCGACGCAGTGTAGCTGGTAGAATGTTTCGTTTTGACCGTAACACCCACTGAGCCCTCCGGTAACACCCTTGAATACCTCCAGACAACGAAGTGTCCAAGCTCTAATATTTTTCATCGGATCAGTAACATCTATCGAGCCCTCCTAATAGTGACCCATTACAGCTCTGGCATGTTTCGTCCTGACCATTCTGCCCTACCCCGACCATCAACTAAGTGGCGAAGCTCTGGTATGTTTCATCGGGGCATAACGCCCATCGAACCGTCCCGACAATTACGTAGCGTGGTTCTGGCATGTTTTGTTCAGCCCCGACATGCTTTGAGTGGTCATGTAACACCCATTGCGTCCTCCCATGTCACCCTTCGAACCCTCACTATATTGACGTAATATCGCTCTTATAAGCTTAATCTGGATCGTAACACCAAATGAGCCCTCACGCACCACTAATTGAGCGCTCCCTTAACCCAGTAATATCCTTAGGAGAAGGACCTGGCCGAGGCCGGTCCATCTGGCCTAGGGGCTTCTGCCATCGGAGGTGAGAAGCGGGTTCATTCCCCACCCTCCTCTCCTAAAAAGAAGAGAAAGACTAAAAAGTCTCGGGGCTCCTCTCCATCGCGGGTGCTGCGGCGACGAATGGGTCTGCTGCCACTTTGGTAAGCGACGAAGCCTAGATCGGCACATCCGGCCCCTCTGCCCCCCCGGGTGCGGAGCCCCTGACTATGACAAGGACGAAAAGTTCACAGGGCGGAGCCTCGATGACATCGGGGCCCCTCATTCAGAAGTTACCTGGCGTTTTAGAGCCAAATGGCTTCAAATGCTTCCTCGTTATTCGATCCACAGATGGCACCATGTTGGCCAAGGGCAACATGATCCATCAGAGGAGAGGATTAGCTAGTGCAATTGGTAGAGAGCCGAAGGTAACCCGTTTCTCGGACGGGAGCCTTCTGGCGAATCCCGCCGAGGCGGCCAAGAGAAGTGCTCTTCGGACACTTCATGGCACCCCGGTGAGTGTGACCCCGCACTCTACCATGAACTTTGTGAAAGGAGTAGTTTATGCGAGGGAACTCGTTGACTACTCCATTGATGACATCACCTTAGAGCTGGCCGACCATGGGGCGTCAAGGTCGAACGTATGATTAGAAAACAGGGAGGGGCCTCGAGACCAGCCCCTACACTCTTCGTCACGTTCGACTGTGACAAGCTACCTGAGTCGGTGCGTGCTGGTTAGTATCGCTACCGCATGAAGGCATTCGTGCCACTGCCGTGGCGGTGCTAATACTGTCACCGCTTCGGCCATACGAATCGATCTTGTAGACATGCAAAGTCGGGGTCACCCGAAGTCTGTGTAAATTGCTCCAAGGCCGCATATGATAAGTGTAAATCATGCGTGGCCAAGTGTGTCAATTGTGGAGAGCCGCACCCTGCTTCTTCGAAGCAATGTGGTGCATATCTCCTTGAGAAAGAAATCCTGGCCGTTCAGTCCCAGGTTCGAATCTCATTCCGCGAGGCTAAGGACTTGGTCCTGGCGCGCCCGGCTCTGCCTGGGACATCATATGCCTCAATAGTTAGAAAGGCACCCTCTGCTCCTGGCCCATCCAGGCCAACGAGCACGGTTGTTTCCGCGCCCATTCGGAGCCCTTCTGCGGGCTCTACTCAACCCGGGCGCCCCCCTGGTAAAGCTGGCGGCAAAAAGGGTTTATAACCACGCGCCTCCACCGAGTTGTTAGACTCACAGGGTGCAAAACCCCTGAAGTTGGTCGCCAGGCCATCTTACGGGGTTCCTAAAGCTGTCCCCCAAAAGGAGGACAGCCCCAAAGGAGCTTCGGCTCCTTCGCCCACGCCTACTGGTGAAGCGAGTGGTCGGAGACGGTGGTTCCTCGAAAAGAGGGCCTCCCGCCTCAGAAGCCGCAACGCCCGCCTAAGGTTTCGAGGCTGAGGGAGGAAAAGACTCGCATGGCGAGCCCAACCTCCCCCAATAAGTCCTCGAAGGCGACAGCGCTTTGTCCGGCCAACAGCGCCCGGGGTTCTCCCTCCGGGAAGCGTACGGCCATATCCGTGAGGGTCTTCTGTTCGAGGATGGCCCCCGCATCTCCTCCGAGCTAGGCCTGGAGGGCATATTCCTTCAATGGAATTGCCGTGGACTCCGGGCCAACTGGAAGGAGCTGCGGAGGCTTGTCTCTTCCCGTTCCCCGTTAGCTGTCTTTTTGCAGTAGACCATGCTAGGCGCGTGCCCCCTGCCCTTCCTCCCGGGGTATAAGGGTCTTGCCACCCTACCGTTACGGAATGGCTGGGCTGTGGGATGCGCGGTTTACACCCGGCATGATGTCTCCATTCTTCTTTTCTCTTTAGATACCTCCTTTCAGGCAGTTGCTGTGCAGCTTCACCTAACTAGGAGGTATACTATCATTTCTGCGTACATTCCACCGTCAGCTTACTTCGAGCGGGGTACTTCAGCCGCGTCGTGGCACGGTTGCCGATGTCCTTTCTCTTGCTTGAAGATCTGAACGGCAGGCATCCTCTCTGGGGAGATTAATCAATTAATGCCAGGGGACAAGTCCTTGCCGATCTGATCGAAGAGCTTGAGATAGGTGTCCTAAACGTAGGTGAGTTTACGCATCACTGTCCGAGAACCGCTTCATTTTCTTGCCTTGATCTATCTTTGTGCTCTTCGGATGCACAGCATGATTTTGATTGGGGGGTGGTCGATAACCTCCATGGTAGTGATCATTCAAATATCATTTTCAGGGCATCTGCTGATTGAGAGCCCACCTCGGTGGTGCTTGGCGCGGGCGCGGTGGCCTGCATTTCAGTAAATGACTGAATTCTCTATCTCAGTCGAGGAGTTTAGGTCGGTAGATGAGGCCGTTGAGTTCTCCGGCAACCTCATCGCCGTGGGCCTGACTACTATTGCTAGGACGTTGGCCGACCACTCCCAGAGTGGTCGGCGAGTATGAGACGGCCCACAAACAAAAGCGTTATGCCTATATGCGCTATAAGCGCCGCCCGAACGATTTCACTGTCGCTGAATTTCGTCGGGCTAGGGCTAGGTTCCGGTATATTTCGAAGCACGCCCGCCGCCGCCCTTCTTGGCGGGCATACGTGTCTTCATTAACGGTAAGACCCCGTTAGCAGAGGTGTGGAAGCGAGTCAAAAGGATTCGGGGCAATTTCTCGCAGAACCATCCTCCCGTTCTCCAGGAGAATTGGACTGCAATCTCGGACCCCGCGTCCGTGGCGGAATCCTTAGCGACCGCTTTTTCCGCATTCTCTAGCCGGGATGCTGCTCCGCCAGCATTCAATGCACGTCGTCATGTCGCGGAAGGCCGCCGGCTGGACTTTACATGCAGAGGCGGAGAACCCTTCAACGACAAATTTACTGTAAATGAGTTGCGCTCCGCTCTCGCTTCGTGCGCGGACACCACCCATGGTCCGGACGATGTCCCGTACGCCATGCTTCGACCCCTTGGTGAGCGAGGCATGGCCTTTCTGTTAGATTTGTTCAACAGGATCTGGGTAGAGGGTCTTCTCCCAGACTCCTGGGAATCGCTACTGTGCTCGCCTTTCGCAAACCGGGGAGAGATCACTCTACTTCGATCGGTTTCAGCCCAATCTCTCTAACCTCTTGCGTGTGCAAGTTGATGGAGAAATTGGTAAATGTTAGATTAGCCTTTTTCCTCGACAGCGGAGGCCATCTGTCTTCTGCACAGTGCGGCTTCCGCAAGTTCCACTTCACGTCGGATGCTCTGCTCCGACTGGCAAATGCCGTCTGCGAGGCTTTCCTTCGTAGACAGCACTACGCCACGGTGTTTTTCGATCTGGAGAAGGCCTATGATACTGCAAAGCGATACGGTATCATGGAGACTCTCCACACGATGGGGGCCAGGGGACGCATCCCAATGTTTATATCTAAATTTTTGCGAGATCGTCGATTCCGCGTACGCGTGGGGGGGGGGGGAGCCCTCTCCGGCCCAAAGGAGCAGGAAGAGGGTTCCCGCTGGGAAGTGTCCTCAGTGTCGCACTCTTTGCCCTGAGCATCAACGGCAGCACCTCGGTGCTGCCTGAAAGATGTTCTCGCTACGCTCTACGTGGACGACCTTTTGATCTCTTTTGGCGCGGCCCAGATGCCAACTCTGGAGCGTCGACTCCAACAGGCATTGAATCGCGTCTCTCACTATGCCGAAGCGCACAGGTTTCGGTTTTCTTTGGCCAAGACCTAGGTGGTGCACTTCTGCCGCCATCCACGGCTTCACCCCGACCCAGATTTGTTTCTTAATGGGGTGCGCCTGTATGTGGTGGGGTCGCACCATTTCCTTGGTCTTGTATTCGTCCGACGCCTCACCTGGGAGGCTCATATTCATTTCCTTAGGGTCTCTTGTACCCGCGCCATGGAAATTCTCCGTTCCGTGACGTTCAGCGCTTGGGGCGCTGATAGGGCTACTGCCCTACTTTTTTATCGATCCTTTGTTCGTTCGAAGCTCGACTATGGATGTGAGTTTTATGCATCCGCAGCCGAGCGTTTATTGCGGAAGGTGGATTCGATCCCCCACACCGGCCTTCGCCTTGCGACCGGTCCCTTCCGCACTTCCCCCATTGAGAGCCTGTTGGTTGATGCTGGGGAGATGCCACTCGCTCTGCGCCGCATGCAGTGCATCACTTGCCAGTACGCGAGAGCCCGGCGCCTCCGCCAGTCGCCAACAGCTGTCACTGCATCCGCAGCTGATCTCGACGGTGCCTATGCCGCCGATAGACGCCAGTCATACCCTAAGCCCTTTGGGTTTAGAGCCAGGAAACTCCTTCGAGAGCTAGATATAGCTCTCGGGCCGGTGGCGCCCCTGGGTCTGCCCAGGACGCCACCCTGGAGGGTAGCACATTTGGCTATTTATCGCTACGCCTCTGCTCCTAAAGCTTGTACGGCGCCGGGAGTTTTGCGTTCGACGTTTCTGGAGCACACCTTGTGTCACGCTGGAACCGTGCCAGTGTATACGGATGGCTCCAAGTCCGAAGAGGGGGTTGGCTTCCACGCCGTATCCCCTCTGTTTGAAGTCAGCGGGGCTCTACCAGGCGCTGCGTTTGTCTTCATTGCCGAGCTGGTTGTAATACACCACTCGGTACGGGAGATTACGCGTCTTGCCGGGTTCGGAGACCGGATTGTGATTTATAGCGACTCACAAAGTGCCCTGGGTACTCTTGGGGCATTGGAATCTCCGCATCCCCTGGTTCGCGATATCCGTGACGCTACGGTTTTGGCGAGCCGGGAAGATGTCGAGATTACCTTCTGCTGGGTTCCTGTACATTTAGGAATTGCGGAGAATGAGAGCGCCAAAGAGTCCGCGAGGACTCTGCGACCGGACCAGCGTTTTGCTCTTCCTTACACCGACTACATGGCAGGAATACGGGCAGCTCTTCGGATTGCTTTGCAAAGAAGATGGGAACGGTCGAAGGGAACTTAAAGTTGCGTGCCATTGCGCCGCGACCGTTCCCATGGACCTATCCCCCAATGCCACGACGGCTTCAGGTCGCTTTCTGTCGTCTCCGAATCGGACATACTCGTGTGACGCATCGCTATCTGATGGAGCGCTTGCCAGCGCCCTATTGCGACGACTGCGTCGTCCCCCAGACTGTTCGCCACATTCTTTTTGAATGTCCCAGTCTGGGTGATCTTCGCGCACGATACCTGTCCCGGTACCGGAATTGCGGTGTCGCTTCCGCCTGTCCCTTGGGCTCTGGACGAGTTCGTGCACATTGACTTGTGGACTTGTTAAATTTTGGTGGGAAGCCGGGCTTCTCCCCATTATTCAAAAAGATTCCTTTTTTTGTTTTTTTTGTAGGTTCCACGCTCCTGCACATGGGTGAGGGGGGACCTTTCCCCGCTGCCGAGATTGCTTCCTATTTTAAGTTTTTATCATTTTATCAGTTATGTTTTCATATTTTTATTTTAAAGTAGCCTAGTTCTAGGCTGTGTCGTGTTTCCGGCGACTTATGCCCCAGTGGGCAGTTGCCAGATGGGCTCTATAAAAAAATAAAAACAAAACCTTCCTCCCGCAACGCACATGGACCGCTTAGTGCTTCTGTAATCTCGTAACACCTATTGTATTGTATTTTATTGTAGACCCTCCTTGAAAACCCTATGACTCTCCGCTCGAGATGCCCAACACCTTGGTTGGGTGGCTACTTGTAAGCCCATCTTGAAGTGCTGATAATCCTGAAAGTCCCCACGCCCGATACTGTGGTGTCTTTCGTATGCAGCGAACCTGGGTTCGGTGCCAGATAATACCTAACCTGATTCGCCCCTGTAGAAGGTCCTTAGGCGGCACGGGCCCCCCGACGACTAACGAAGAAACGGGGCCCACCGTCTGCTGCCTCCTTTGCTTGGTAAGACCATTTCTAATAACATGGCTGAGGCTCGTCCGTCCTGTCATAAGGTGCCTTTCGGGGTTGGATACAAGATAGCTAACTCCTAACCATCCTCTCCTAAAAAAGAAGACTGGGTTTCTCTCCCTCAGCAGGAATAAGTAGCGCCATCACGAACATAACAAATCACAATGTTATCATTCCCTTCCCGTCTAAACATAACCATGCAGATGGATTACTAGTGTCCCGTATGAGTATACTCGTATCCACTTTCTCCTTAAGCAGAATGAGTCTCAGTTCCGTCATGTCGTATGCCAATGCCAGTTCCTGACGCTCTTTCTCTCGGAGACCTGAACGGAAGAATCGCCCACTGGGAGGAAATCATGTTACCCTCAAGGGCCGGGTCCTTTCGGATCTAGTCGAAAAGCTGGAGTTTGTTGTCTTTTATTGTCGAGGAATTTAGGCATCTATGTCGTAAAACTGCATCCTTTTCGTATATTTTGTTCCTCTGTACTCCTAATGCACAAGTGATCTTTAAATGGGAAATGATCGAAGACTTACATGTAAGCAATCCTTTTCTCATTCAAATTGGTCGTTCCGTCGCTATTCGAAAGACCACCTCGATGTGGTTTGTATCGAACACGGTGGTCCGCATTCTAATATATGATTAACATTTCTATCGCATTCATAGAGATTGAAATGCTGTCCTGCCACCATTTCAAGCACGCCGCTGCCTGGACTTCACTTCCAGAGGAGATGAACCCATCAATGGCCTATTTTCGCCTCCCTTAGTCCGGAAGATATCCCGTATACTATGCTTTGACAGAGGTAAGTGAGGCTCGATTTTTCTGTCAGCCAAAGAGAAATCATTCCACCATGACTAGTTTCCGCACTCTTTGTAACTTGCTTGTGCAAGTTGGAGAAATTGGTAAATGTTGCGTTAGCTTAAGTGTCGGACTTAGAGATCACCTGTCGTCAGCACAGTGTGGCTTCCGTAAGTTCCACGCTAGATGCTTTGCTCTGACTGACGAGTGATATCTGTGAGGTTTCTTTGGCACTATATTTTTCGTTTTGGTGAAGGCCTATAATACTGTGTAGCTATATGGTACCTTAGAGCCCTTCCAAATTCTTGTTTTTAACTTTTACTAGATGGTTGGTTCCGCGTAAGGGTGGGGCAGCATCACTCGACGTTAGTATCAATGATATCACTTCGGTGCTGCTAAAAGATGTTATGGCCCCACTTTATGAAGGCGACTACTCGATTTCTTTTTGCGCAGTTCAGATGTCTACCCTGAATCGGCGACTCGAGAAGTTCCTACCCGGTCTTTCGTTATGCCGAAACGCACGGAATTCGATTTGCTTTAGCCAAAACCAAGGTAGTGAGTGTACGTCCGCAGCTTTTGCGAGCGTCACCCCATTCCAGACCAGTTTCAAATGGGGCTCACCTAGATGCATTGGATCACGGCGATTTCTTGACCTTAGAGATTAACATTTGAGATGATGATAGGGCTACTCTACTTTTGTTTTATTCTTATTCGCTTAAAACAACCACTGTTTCGAGATTTACTCTTATGTACTCTGAGGTGTACTATAGACGGTGGATTCAATCCGGATACCACTCCACCATCCGTTCGGCGAAAGGCGACTTCGGCAGGTTGAACTTGATTTTTGTTGTGAATAATGCTATCGTACGCGCAGGTTCAGTGAGATCCACAGTCATAACGCCTATCATTTCGTCGGCCGAGTCAAACCTCGACAATTCATATGTCACCGAGGGGCGCCAATCATATCCTAAACCTATCGGGTTCAGGGCAAAGAAATTCCTTCGAGAGTTTGGTACAACTTTCGGGTCGGTTTCGCCGATGGTATTGAGTTCGCATTTCTAGGAGCAGGTAACTTGTCGCCATGCCGTTGTACACAGATGGTTCCAAACCCGAATTAGAGGGAAAGCTTCCATGCCACCTCCCACTCGTTTGAAGCCACCGAGGCTATTCTGAATGCTGCATCGCTTTTCACGGAAGAGTCCCCGTAAGGGGCGCGGCGATTTGCCATCCTGGCTGCCGTGCTGACGGGATCCAGCGCTCCGTCCGGCCCCAGCTTAGCCTCTCTTCCTTCCTTCAGATAGCCTGTATTTCAATCCCCTACTTCCTCACTTCCCCTACAACCTCCCCCACAACTTTCTCTGGTCAGCCTCTAATTTCACAGGGTAGATGCTGACCTTCTTCTCAGCCAACCGTCCTGGATCGGGGGGAGGGTCAATGTTCCCTAACCCCTGAGCTCCGGTCTGGGGTGGTTCCATCGACGGAGCCGCCCTCGGGCACGTCCACAGAAAAAAATGGAGGCCCCCCTCCTCCCTGTGCTTGCGCAGGGGACCCTCCATATTTCTCTAACCGGAGAGGAAGCTTACTCCTCTCCTTCGCCTACTTCCTCACTTCCCCTACAACCTCTCCCACAACTTTCTCTGGTCAGCCTCTAATTTCACAGGGTAGATGCTGACCTTCTTCTCATCCAACCGTCCCGGATCGGGGGGAGAGCACAATGTTTCCTAACCCCTGAGCTCCGGTCTGGGGTGGTTCCATCGACGGAGCCGCCCTCGGGCAGGTCCATAGGATAAAATGGAGGCCCCCCTCCTCCCTGTGCTTGCGCAGGGGACCCTCCATATTTCTCTAACCGGAGAGGAAGCTTACTCCTCTCCTTCGCCTACGGATGTAGGGGACTCCCCCTCACCCCCTTCTCTGGAGGTGCTTTCGAGCACCTCCCTTTTTCCAGCGGCAGCCCCTCCTTTTCTTTAAAAGGGGACTGCCAAAAATAACAGCAGGCAGTTCATAGCCGACCGCTTCCCAGTGAAGCGGCTTGGTAGGGCAAATCCCCTTAGGGAGGAGAGGTAAGCCAGACCCCTTAGGTCGCTTCCCTCAAAAGACCTGCTGGCCATAATATTGAGGCCTGTGCCTCCCCACACATGGCTAGTGACGCTGCCAATGGGACCTGCGATGTCCTGGGAGGGGATGGCCAACTGGAGGCTTCTCCTGACATAGACATGGTCCTTGAGGCAACCCAGCCTCAGACGGTAGGGCCTTCCATGGGAGGGAATCTGGTCTCGGCGCCAAGCACCGAATCCGCCCCTATGCAAGGTCCTTCTCAAACGGCCCGTGTTTCCAAGGCAGTACAAGGAGGGGAGGGATCTCCTCCAACCTGTGCCCTTGAACTACCAGGACCTTCTCCATCTCGGAGGAGGACCTGGCTGAGGCCGGTCCATCTGGTCTAGGAGCTTCTGCCGGCGGAGGGAAGAAGTGGGTTCATTCCCCACCCTCCTCTCCTAAAAAGAACAAAAATAAGGAGACTCCTGGCTCCTCTCCATCCGCGGAGGCTGCGTGGACGGATGGGTCTGCTGCCACTTTGGTAAGCGACGAAGCCTAGATCGGCACATCCGGCCCCTCTGCCCCCCTCCCCTCCCCAAGTGCAGAGCCCCCGACTATGACTAATACGAAAAGAGAGCAGGGCGGAGCCTCGATAACATCGGGGCCCCTCATTCAGAGGTTACCTGGCGTTTTCGAGCCCGCTGGCTTCAAACGTTTCTTCGTTATTCAATCCACTGATGGCAGCATGTTGGCCAAGAGAAACATGATCCACCACAGGAGAGCATTAGCTAGTATGATTGGTAGAGAGCTGAAGGTGACCCGTTTCTCGGACGGGAGCCTTCTGGCAAATGCGGCGAATCCCGCCGAGGCGGCCAAGATAAGTGCTCTTCGGACACTTCATGGGACCCCGGTGAGTGTGACGTCGCACTCTACCATGAACTTTGTCAAAGGAGTAGTTTATTCGAGGGAACTCGTTGATTACTCCATAGAGGACATCACCTTAGAGCTAGCCCACCATGGGGTGGTCAAGGTCGAAGGTGTGATGAGAAAACAGGGAGGGGCCTCGAGACCCACCCCTACACTCTTTGTCACGTTCGACTGTGACAAGCTTCCTGAGTTGGTGCATGCCGGTTGGTACCGCTACCACGTAAAGGCATTCGTGCCACTGCCGCGGAGGTGCTATTACTGTCACTGTTTCGGCCATACGAATCGTTCATGTTTACGTGCAAGTCGGGGTCACCCGAAGTCTGTGTAAATTGTTTCAAGGCCGCACACGATAAGTCTAAATCGTGTGTGGCCAAGTGTGTCAATTGTGGAGAGCCGCACCCCGCTTCTTCGAAGCAATGTGGTGCCTTTTCTCCTTGAGAAAGAAATCCTGGCCGTTCAGGCCCAGGATCGATTCTCATTCCGCGAGGCTAAGGACTTGGTCCTGGTGCGCCTGGCTTTGCCTGGGACGCCTTATTTCTCAATGGTTAGAAAGACCCTCTGCTCCTGGCCCATCCAGGCCAACGAGCACGGTTAATTCCGCGGTCATTCGGAGCCCTTCTGCGGGTTCTACTCAACCCGGGCGCTTTCCTGGTAAAGCTGGCGGCACAGAGGGTTCACACCCAGTCCCGGCTAAAACCAGGGCTCTCCCTCCCCCTTTCCCTAGCGTGACCGTTTCCCGTTAGTCGAAACGGCCACGCGCCTCCACCGAGTCGTTAGACTCACAGGAGGCAACACCCCTGAAGTTGGTCGCCAGGCCATCTTCTGGGGTTCCGAAAGCTGTCCCCTAAAAGGAGGACAGCAACAAAGGAGCTTCGGCTCCTTCACCCACGCCTAGTGGTGTGCTGAGTGGTTTGGAGACGGTGGTTCCTCGAAAAGAGAGCCCCCCGCCCCCGAAGCCGCAACGCCCGCCTAAGGTTTCGAGGCAGAGGGAGGAAAAGACTCGCATGGCGAGCTCAACCTCCCCCAATAAGTCCTCAAAGGCGACAGCGCTTTATCCGGCCAACAGCGCCAGGGGTTTTTCCCTGGGAAGCGCACGGCCATTCCCGTGAGGGTCTTCTGTTCGAATAGAGCCCCCGAGTCTCCTCTGAGCTAGGCCTGGAGGACATATTCTTTCAATGGAATTGCCGTGAATCCGGGCCAACTGGGAGGAGCTGCGGAGGCTCGTCTCGTCCCGTTCCCCGTTAGCTATTTTTCTGCAGGAGACCAAGCAAGGCGCGTGCCCCCTGTCCGCCCTCACGGGGTATAAGGGTCATCGCCACGAGATGGCCGGGCTGAGGGATGCGCGGTTTACACCCTGCATGATGTCTCTGTTCTTCCTTTCACTTTAGATACCTCCTTTCAGGCAGTGGCTGTGCAGCTTCACCTAACTAGGAGGTATACTATCATTTCTGCCTACATTCCACCGTCAGCTGACTTCGACGCGGGGTACTTCCGCTGGGTGTGGGCACGGTTGCCGAGGCCCTTTCTCTTGCTTGAAGATCTGAACGGCAGGCATCCTCTCTGGTGAGATTACTCAATAAATCCTAGGGGACAAGTCCTTGCCGATCTGATCGAAGAGCTTGAGATAGGTGTCCTAAATAGGGATGAGTTTACGCATCACTGCCCAAGAACCGCTTTATTTACTTGCATTGATCTATCTTCGTGTTCTTCGGATGCACAGCCTGATTTTGATTGGGGGGTGGACGATGACCTCCATGGTAGTGATCACTTTCCCATTCAAATATCATTTGCAGGGCAACTGCCGCCGAGAGCCCACCTCGGTGGTGCTTGTCGCAGGCGCGGTGGCCTGCATTTCAGGAAATGATTGAATTCTCTATCTCAGTCGAGGAGTTTAGGTCGGTAGATGAGGCCGTTGAGTTCTTCTCCGGCAACCTAATCGCCGTGGGCCTGACTTCTATTCCCAGAACGTCTGGCCGTTTTGCACGCCGACAACACCTATGGTGGTCGGCCGAGTGTGAGACGGCCCTCAAACAGAAACGTTATGCCTACATGCGCTATAAACGCCGCCCGAACGATTTCACTGTCGCTGAATTTCGTCGGGCTAGGTTCCGGTATATTTCGAAGCACTCCCACTGCTCTTCTTGGCGAGCATACGTGTCTTCACTTAACGGGAAGACCCCTCGGCAGAGGTTTGGAAGCGAGTCAAAAGGATTCGGGGCAAGTTCTCGCAGGACCCCCCCCCCCCCCCTCCCGTTTTACAGTAGAATGGGACCGCAATCTCGGACCCCGCGTCCGTGGCGGAATCTTTGTGACTGCTTTCTCCGCCAGCATTCAATGCACGTCGTCATGTCGCGGAAGGCTGCCGGCTGGACTTTACCTCCAGAGGCGGAGAACCCTTCAATAACAGGTTTACTGTGAGTGAGTTGCGTTCCGCTCTTGCTTCGTGCGCGAACACCTCCCATGGTCTGGACGATGTCCCGTACGCCATGCTTCGACAACTGGGTGAACGATGCATGGCCTTTCTGTTAGATTTGTTCCACAGAATCTGGGTGGAGGGTCTCCTCCCATATTCCTAGCGAATCGCTACTGTTCTCGTCTTTCGCAAACCGGGAAGAGATCACTCTACTCCGGCCAGTTTCCGCCTAATCTCTCTAACCTCTTGCGTGTGCAAGTTTTATGGAGAAATTGGATAAATGTTAGATTTGCCTTTTCCTGGACAGCGGAGGCCATCTGTCTTCTGCACAGTGCTGCTTCAGCAAGTTCCACTTCTGTCGGATGCTCTGCTCCGACTGCAAAATGCCGTCTGCGATGCCTTCCTTCGTAGACAGTACTACGCCACGGTGTTTTTCGATCTGAAGAAATGCTATGATACCGCATGGCGATACGGTATCATGGAGACTCTCCACACAATGGGGGCAATTGGACGCCTCCCAATGTTTATATCTAAATTTTTGCGAGATCGTCGATTCCGCGTACGGGTGCAGAGAGCCCTCTCCGGCCCAAAGGAGGTTTGAAGAGGTTGTCCCGCATGGAAGTGTCCTCAGGTTCACACTCTTTTGCCCTGAGCATCAACGGCATCACCTCGGTGCTGCCAGAAGATGTTCTCGCTACTCTCGACGTGGACGACCTTTCGATCTCTTTTGGCGCGACCCAGATGCCAACTCTGGAGCGTCGACTCAAACAGGCATTGAACCGCGTCTCTTTGGACAAGACTAAGGTGGTGAACTTCTGCCGCCAACCACGACTCCAACCCGACCCAGATTTGTTTCTTAATGGGGTTCGCCTGGATGTGGTTGAGTCGCACCGTTTCCTTGGTCTTGTATTCGACCGAGGCCTCACCTGGGAGGCTCATATTCGCAGCCTTAGGGTCTCTTGTACCCGCGCCATGGATATTCTCCATTCCGTGACGTTCACTGTTTGGGGCGCTGATAGGGTTACTGCCCTACTTGTTTATCGATCCTTTGTTCGTTCGAAGCTCGGCTATGGATGCGAGTTTTATGCATCCGCAGCCGAGCGTTTATTGCGGAAGGTGAATTCGATCCACCACACCCACCTTCGCCTTGCGACTTGTCATCCCCTAAGCCTTTGGATTTAGGACCAGGAAACTCCTTCGAGAGCTAGATATAGCACTCGGGCCGGTGGCGCCCCTGGTTCTTCCCAGGACGCCACCCTGGAGGGTACCACATTTGGCTATTTGTCCTTACGCCTTTGCTCCCAAAGCTTGTACGGCGCCGGGAGTATTGCGTTCGACCTTTTTGGAGCACACCTCGTGTCACGCTGGCACCGTGCCAGTGTATACGGATGGCTCCACGTCCCAAGAGCGGGTCGGCTTCCACGCCTTGTCCCCTCTGTTTGAAGTCAGCGGGGCTCTACCAGGCGCTGCGTCTGTCTTCACGGCTGAACTGGTTGTAATACACCACTCGGTACGGGAGATTACGCGACGTGCCCGGTTCTGAGACCAGATTGTGATCTATAGCGTCTCACAAAGCGCCCTGAGCGCTCTCGGGGCATTGGAATCTCCGCATCCGCTGGTTCGCGATATCCGTGACGCCACGGTTTTGGCGAGCCGGGCGGATGTCGAGATTATCTTCTGCTGGGTTCCTGGACATGTAGGAATTGCCGGGAATGAGCGCGCCGATGAGGGCGCCAAAGAGTCCGCGAGGACTCTGCGACCGGACCAGCGTTTCGCTCTTCCTCACACAGACTACATGGCAGGAATACGGGCAGCTCTTCCGACTGCTTGGAAAAGTAGATGGGAGACGGTCGAAGGGAACTTAAAGTTGCGTACCATTGCGCCTCGGCTGTTCCCATGGACCTATCCCTCAATGCCGCGACGGCTTCAGGTCGCTTTCTGTCGTCTCCGAATCGGATACACTTGTGTGACGCATCGCTATTTGATGGAGCGCTCGCCTGCGCCCTATTGCGAGACATCGTCGTTCCCCAGACTGTTCGGCATATTCTTGTCGAATGTCCCTTTCTGGGTGATCTTCGCGCACGTTACCTGTCCCGGTCCTGGGATGGGAGGGGTCGCTACCGCCTGTCCTTTGTACTCAGGACGAGTACGTGCACATAGACTGGTGGACTTGTTGACTTTTGGGGGGATGCCGGCCTCTCCCTTTCATTTAACTAGGTTTAGTTGTTTTTGTTATTGTTTTATTGTTATTGCTTCCTAATTGTTATTTCTTTTCACGTTTGTTTTCTGTTCAAATTTTTTAAAGTAGCCTAGAACTAGGCTTTTTGTTTACGGCGACTTATGCCTAAGTGGGCAGTCGCCAGATAGCCCCTTAAAAAAAAAAATCCTACGCCGGGGGGAGGGGAACCTCCCCCCGACGCCGGAGCTTGCTTCCTAATTGTCATCTTCCCTTTTTATCGTTGTTTTGTTTTCATATTCTTATTTTAAAGTAGCCTATAACTAACCTGTTTGTTTGCGGCGTCTTATGCCCAAAGTGCCCTGGCAGTCGCCAGATAGCCCCTTAAAAAAAAAAAAAAAAATTATTCACGCTCGAGCTGGTGGTTGCAATACACCGCCTGGTACGCGATACTAGGTGTCATGCCCTAATCGGAGACATGTTTTCTTTTTAATTTAGCACTCGTGAAGTGCCCTTAGGTCATTGGAATCTTCACATTACATCGTTCGCAGTATCCGTGATTTCATCTCGACTACGAATGAAAACGTAAAGATTGCATTTGCTGGATTCTTGTGTGCCCACCCCTAATGCATCGATAGTATCAGGTCGTTTTCGAATCTGACACATCACGGGACGCAACGCCATTAAATGGAGTGCTTCCTCAACCTTTCTGCGTAGCCTGCTTGGTGACCCAGACGGTGACACATTTTAGTTAAATTATCCTAGTCTGGGGGATCTTGGTGCGCGGTTGCTGCACCGGTACCGTGTCGAGTGGGGTCTCTCCCGCTCGACCCTGGTGCTGTGGAATGGCTTCTGACGACCAGATTGTGGTGTGATAGAGATTTAGGAGGAAGGCTTCCTCCACATTATTTGTTTTTATATCGAATTGTTGCTTTGCATGCTCTTGTCCTAAAGCAATTGGGTCTCTTCAAGGCACTTGAGCGTGCTTCTTGCTTTTTTATTCTATTTAATTTTATCGTTTTTATTTGTTGATATTTTTTATCTTATTAGTCTTGTTGCTTTTGTTAACTAATATAGGCTTGCGTTTACGCTTTCGGCGATATGCCTTCGTTGGCCGCCGCAGATGGGACCTTTTATAATTAAAATGGCTGGTGATTATAGGTCAGTGAGCGATTACAAGTGGTTGGACGCTCGTACGGTCCCGTATACAGGGTGGCACATAAGTCTCAGGACACTACAGTTACATGTGTTGTACGTGGATTGTCCTGGGACTTATGGGCCACCCTGTACATATTCTTTACTCTACTGATCCAAGTCCACCTCTTCTTTATATAGTTCTATATTTTTTCCTCTTGTTTGTGGTTGTTTTGCCCGGTGACTGATTTCACAAGCAGGTCGCCGACCGGTTTGCGTCCCTATTCGGTGTGTGTGGGAGGGTGGTCACCTCTTGACTCTGATGGGGTGTTGGGTTTCAACAGTCTTGTAATCTTTCCCCTCTTTTCCCCTACTTACCTCATCTTTATTTTAATAATTTATCCTTTTATGTACACACAAGAGGGGGGGGGGATTAGCATCTGGTAGTTTGTGTCCTCCCACGGCCCCAACGCCTACAGCAAGATCTGCGACTATATTTCTTGCGCTCATTTTTATTGCTCCATCTTCACTTTCCTTACATATCTCTTCTTCCAAACTTTCTGCGTTATTCGTCCTCGTTGCTTTTGTCCTTTAAATGCGAGACAAAAAATCTGGTCTCGATCTAGTTTGTGCTTCCAGCCAGATCCTTGTTTATCCGCCGATATTTCCAGAAGTGGTCGAAGGAAGATCCTACTCCAAAGGATCATTTTTATACTATAATTTATTGAGATTAGGCAATCACCTCACAAAGGAATCAAATATACGGATCTCTGTGGAAACCCCCTCCGGTCGGTGTACTTAGTTGAGGCTGCCGATCTCGAAGAATGGCCTTACTCAGGGGCCCATTTATTATACAAGTAAACGGCGGTGTAGGTAGATTGAACCCCGCAGAGAGGTACACTTGATACCTTGAAGAGCTCACATCCTCCCGACTTGAGTGGAAGCCCAGTCACTGAGCTGACCTAAACTCTCTAATGAGGCTGGAAAAGGCTTCTTTTTTTTTACTTTAAGACTCTCCTCAACCTTCCTTTTGTCTACCAGCACTTGGTACCAGGAGGAACTGTTCTCAACCGGCCAGAGTCTAAATTATGGACGCCCCGCCACTGAGTTGAATTGAACTCTTTGACGGGGCTGGGGTAAGTGGTTGGTGCGCCTCCTCCTCGCTCCCTCTCTGCATTCCTTTTTCTCTACGACTCTCCCCTCAACCCGGGAGAGTGTGCAGTCCGCCTGGGGGCCGTGTTCGGTTCGCTAGACACGGTGCCTGGGTGGACTGCACGCCATCCTGGGATCACCAAGCGCTGGGGTATGTTAATAATAGGTGATGACCAACCCTACTCGTTAATGGACCCGCCTATCTCTACTTCTCTATATTCCATAGCCGCATACCTTCTTTCAACCTTGCTCTTTTATCCACAAAGGTTCTGGCTGCTCGGCGCAATTTTGTCCTCTTACCACCCTTTAGTCGAGTGGCAGTGTATACCGTGAGGTGCCTTCCTGCCTCGATGGCCGAAAGCCCTCTGGCTAGGGTAAGTATTAGGCAGTGTGCTGGGCCATCGACTCTGCTCAACTTTATCCAGTACACATACGGTGGCTACGCCAGTACCATCCTTTATGGTTAAAGGTCCATGACACTGCCTCCTGAATGGCGGGTCTGGTTGGCAAAGCTCATCAGCGCTGGACCGGGACCGATTATGTGGAATTCTGATCCTATGGAGACTTATCTTAACCTACCAACTCATTGGAAGGTCATAGTATCTACTTTCCATAAAAACCTTTTTTCTTTTTACTCTGATCATGGTGACGACAGAAGGCAATAGTGGGAAAGTGCATGGGAGATCCGTCTCCAAGCGCGGCCTCGTCCTACCTAGGTGTCGGGGAGGACGAGGAAAATTGAGGCACCCATTCTACAGATGGAGGCGCTCCCCTTTTAATTTTTGCATCTTTGGAGCCCCTCTCGCGCAGTTCCACCTCTAAAAAGGAGGTGGTCCCCAGTGCTTTCTCAAAGGCCCCTCCAACCCTCTTTTTACCGAAGAGGTGGCTTACTTCTCTCCTAGGCCTACGGCTGCGTTGGATTCACCCTCACCCCCTCAGGCGAATTCCTCTCCTTACCAGCGGCCGAGCCCCCTTTACTATTACAGGGCACTGCCCTAAATTTACGGCTCCCGGTGCGATATGACCAATCCCCTTAGGGAAAAAATGGATAGCAGGGCTCGCCGGTATGTATCGCCTACAACCCTGCCTCTACAGTTTGAAGGGAGTCGGAGTGCCTGCACACTTCTCTTCCTTGAAGGATGTCGGTTCGCCAGTTCGAAAGGAAAGGGATCTGTGATGCCTGGGGGGATGGGGGCACATGGAGGCCTCCCTTGAGATGGACATGGTCCCGCAGATTGTAGGATCTCCTATGGGGTTGAATCCCGGCTCGGTTCCAAATACCGAACCTATATCTACCCCTGTGCAAGTTTCTCCTCAGACGGCTCGGGCCCCAGATGACTCTCAAGAAGAGGAGAGACCTCCTCCCTCGACTGGTGCCTCTTTGACAGCCAAGACCTTCTCCATCTTGCCGATGGTGGCCCATCAGACCTAGGGGTCTGATGGGCGGCCTCCTCCTCTCCTAAAAACAAAAGCAAGAGAAAGACAAAGAGGACTAAAGGTTATTCGCCCTCGCGAGGGTTCCGTGAACGGACGGACCTGCCGTCGTTTCGGTGATCGACCAGGCCAATATCGGCACGTCCTGCCCCGAGGCACCCTCGGGCTGGGGGCCCCAGACTAAGACAAAAGTCGCAAATACGCTCAGCAGAGACTCGATTTCGTCGGAGCCCTCATTGAGAGACTACCCGGCGTTTTCGAGCCCACAAGCTTCAAACGCATTCTGGTTACTGCATGTAGGTCAAGGGAAACGATCCATCAGAGGAGAGCATTAGCTAACTTGCTAGAGAGCCGAAAGTGTCCAGTTTCTCAGGTGGGAGCCTTCTAGCGAATGCGTCGGATCCCTCGGAGGGTGCGCCATGATTAGTGCCCTTCAGACACTTAATGACTCGTTGGTGAGTTTGACGCCGCACTCTATCATGAACTTTGTGTAAGGAGTTGTTTTTGCTAGGGAAATCGTGGACTACTCCATTTATTACATCACATTAGAGCGGTCAAGGTCGACGTGTGATGAGACTCGTTGCGTGCCGGGTGGTATCGCTTCCGCGTGAAGGCATTCTGCCATTACCGCGGATGTGCTACTACTGCCACCGCTTCGCCCATAGGAATCGCTCACGTAGACGTACAAACTCGGGTTTACATGATGTCTGTGTAGGTTGCTCCAAGACCGTCCATGATAAGTCTCGTGAATGGCCAAGTGTGTCAACTACGGAGAGCCGCACCCGGCTTCTTCGAAGCAATGTGTTGCGTATCTCCTGGAGAAGGAAATCCTGGGCGTTCAGGCTCCGGATCGTCTCTCATTCTGCGAGGCTGAGGACTTGATCCTGGCGCGGCGGCGCTGCCTGGGACGTCTTTTGCTTTAATTATAAAAAAATGCGCCATCTGCTCCTGCCCCTCCAAGCCTAAGAGCATGGTCGTTTCCGCACCCATTTGGAACCCTTCTGTGGAATCTACTAAACCGAGGCTCTTCCCTGGTAGAGCTGGCGGCATAATGTGTTTACATAGTGGCTTCTTACCTGGAATACCTGGAAATGTCAGGGAAAACCTAGATAGAATACCTGGAAAAATGAGGGAAATTTTTCGGTTTCAGTGTCAGCTAATTAAATTTCTGCATAAAATGATTTTTTTCTTTTATTTGCCCCAAGTGACCAATTTAAAAATTATTTCAATAAGTGATCTCAGTTACCACAAAGTGCTAGAATATATGATATAGTTTATATCATATGTATATATATATATATATATATATATATATAGAAAAACATCTCACAGTTGTTTTTGATATTAATTTTTGTTATTGTATACTTTAGGATTCCATCTTTAATAGCTCATGATTTTTAATAAGCATCAATTTAGATATAATAACAAACATTTTTTTAATTAATATTGTTTTTATTCCAGGATATTGTATTAAGTTATTAGATTTTACTATTTGATATGTTGAAAAACGCTAAGTGCACTTTTTCTCAAGACTGGTTGCATCCGTCAATTCATCCTGAATGGAAGGTATGGTTGGCTAAAGGACCTAATGAGCACACTGCAAAATGCATTCAATGCTCAAAAGTATTTTCACTCTCCATTATGGGAATTCAAGCACCGAAAAGTCATTCATTAAGTAAAATGCATCAAAATATCCAAAATACTAATAGGAATAACTATAAATAAAAGCTTTTAATTCATCAGCCTTCCCAAAACATAACTCCAATAACTCGAGTGCAAATGGGCTGCCCTTCTTCATCTCAACAAGAGACCAAGAAACAAAAAAATATATCTAACTCCTTTTCAAAAACTGTTGTTACCAAAGCTGAAATTCTTAGTATTATTGAGTCAAATGCTGAACATTTGTTAAATAAGGCAGCAGAGTCTTGTCAAAAAAGATTTTCAGGGTAATGTTACCCTGATTCAAATATTGCAGTCTTTTTCTGTTGGCAGGAAAAAGCAAAGATATACATCAATTTGTGGAATATCATCATATTTCAATAATAAGTTGACTGATTAGCTAAATAAAGTCAAATATATCTCAATTTCTTATGATGAAGCACTTAAATAAAGTCACTCAGCAATCACAGATATCCATGTCAGATATCGAGACCCAAGCTCTGGTCGTATAATACGTTATTTCACTTCACAATTCACCCAATCTACAAAAGCACAAGATTTGTTACAAAATTTAAATCAGGTTATTTGTGATAAACTAGACAGAGAAAAAAATCGTGTGTTTCAATGGATGGCCCAAATGTCAATTTAAAGACTCTTAGTCTTTTGAAAAGTGATTTAGAAGTTTCACCTGAATCGCCTAAAATCATAGATTTGGAATGTGTTTCCTCCATGTAATACATGGAGCTCTAAAAACTGGGCATGCTAGCGTAAATTTGAGTATTTTTTACTATTTAAGATGTACATTTTATCTTTTTAATGATTTCCCCTCGCGAAAGGGGTCATTTATTGATATAAATGGCATACAACAATTCCCAGCCAAATTTTGTGTTACACGTTGGACTGAGAATGAAAAAGTTTCCACTGCAATCCACTTACTCCCTCACATTCTGAAGTATGAAATGTGCTAGGAAATATGAGAAAGTAAAAAACTTTCTTCAGGATAATCTACTTGGGGCAAAGTTAGGTTTTTTTTCAAGGTATTCCTTGTCAAGTTGAAGGGTTTTTGTTAAAATTTAAAAAAGAAACTCCTCTAGCTCCATTCATTTTTGATGAGTTGCATGTTCTTCTAAAATAATTAATGAAGCATATATTAAAAAAGGAAAAATATGAAGAAATTTGTCAAAATACTCACTCTTTACTGAAAATTGATTATTGTTACTAAGGCAGACAGTTTTATGTTGTCCTCAGAAATAGATTTGTACTACTCTGCTAAATATTCACTTCGTAATGACGAAAGGAAAGTGGCAAATTTTGGAGATGAAAGCTTTTAAAAGGTAATGTCTGCAGTTTATTAAATCAGTAGTATCGAAAATAATGGAACGCTGCCTCCTTCGATATCCTATTACCAAAAGTTTAGGTTGTATTTCACCACAGGTAATGTTATCTAAAAATACACATCGCCTCGATCTTTGTATATCTCATTTGATTGGTCTTAATTGGTTTAATGGATTGTAATGAGAAAATAATTGAGGATAAAAAATCGCAAGAAATTGTATGCAGGTTTGATTATGAGACTGATCGTTTAGATGAATTATATCAATCAATCTTCAAAACTTTGACGGTCAGTAAAGTTTACGAAGATTTTGTGGCCTTGATTCTTTCACTGTTCTATGGTAATGCTTCAGTGGAAAGAGGATTTTCGTCTAACAAACACTGCCTTGATGACATCTTCAAGAGCAGTCATTGGTAGCCAGGCGCATTATCTGCGATGAAGTAAACGCAGTGGGTGGTCCTGAATTTATTGATATTTCAAAGGATTTGCTTCTGAGTTGTTGAAATGTCAAGGGGTATTAAAACGATTACCTGAATCGTCAAAAGGAGTTAGGAATACTTAGAGAAGACGAATCAGCTAAAAAAAAGAAAAGCGACGACAAAAATAAAAATCATTGAAGAAAAGAAGAGAAAAATTGCTAAGGAATCATAAAAAGAAAAACGGTTATTAGATGACCAAATCGCTTCTATAAGGAATTCATTAAAAGTTGTAGTGCAATTGATAGTTTAGGTTTCGTTTTATTTTGAAGTCTTTTGTATAAAAAATGCATGTAATTATTTTGTGAAAATTGTATATTTTAATAAAGTTAAAAACAAGGAAAAAAATATGAAAGCAGTGCAGGGATCTAGTAACATGAACGTTGGATGTGACATTACCCTTATTCAATATATTTTATGCATGATTTTGCATAGCTATATTAACTTTGAAAATTGATAATGATTTAATTTATATTACATTAAATAATCATTGAAATTTTCGGATTATAACTTTTAAAATTATATATAAGATGTGCTTATTTTAATGTCAATTTTTAAAATTTTATTTATAAAGTTCATGTTACTAGACTGGCTTGGGAAGGGCCCTGGTGGGCTTGCATATATTTTTTTCCTATTCTAAGTCAATTTAAATCTACCATTTAATGGGTTGTATTCGATTCTGGAAAAGTCGGTGAAATTTATAATGCTTTTATAGCAGCCACCCTGGGCTTACATGCAGCCTCTGTTCAACCCACGGCTCCTCCTCCCTGCCGGCAGCTCTTGCAGCGTGACCGTTTCCCTGAAGACGAAACGGCCGCGCCTCCACCAGGTCGTTAGACTCGCAGAAGGCAACACCCTTGAAGGTGGTCGTGAGACCGTCCTATGGGGTTCCTAAAGTTGCCCCCAATAGGAGAATAGTACCAAAAGAGCTTCGGCCCCTACGCCCCTTAACCAAGGAGGCGGAGGAAAGAAAAGCCACGCATAACAAGCCTAACCTTCCCCAATAAGTCCGTCAGCCAACTTTGAAGCGAGGGACTTCCGCCGCACCGTGGCGCGGTTGCCGAGGTCCTTTCTACTGCTCGAGGATTAGAATGGTAGAGAGACACTTTAGGGAGATTACTCAATCAATCCAAGGGGTCAGCTCCTTGCCGACCTGATCGACGAGCTGGACATATGTGTCAAATGTGGATGAGTTTACGCATCACTGCCAGAGAACCGCTTCATTTTCCCCTCGATCTATCTTTGTGCTTCCCGGAAGCACAGCGTGATTTTGGGTGAGAGGTACTAATAACCATCATGGTAGTCATCACTTTCCCAATCAAATATAATTTTATGAACCGCAACTTCCTGTTACACAAACCCGTGGTGCTTGGTGCAGGTGCAGTGGTCTGCATTTCAGGGAATGACTGATTTATCCCTCCCAGTCGAGGAGTTTATGTCGGTGAATGAGGTCGTCGAATGCTTCTTCAGTAATCTGATCGCCGTTGGTCAGGCGAGTGTGAGACGACCTCAAAGAGAAGCATTATGCCTGCATGCGCTATAAGCGCCGCCCAAACGATTTCACTGTCGGTAAATTTCTTCGAGCTTGGGGTAGGTTCAGATATCTTTCGAATCACGTCCGCCGCTCTTCCTGGCAGGCATAAATGTATTCAGTAAACACCAAGACCCCATTAAGCCTAGGTGTGGAAGTGGATGAAAATGATTCGGGGCAAGTTCTCGCAGAACCCCACCCCTGGTCTCCAAGAGAAGGGAACCCTAATCTCGGACCCTATGTGCGTGGCGAAGTGCTTAGTAACCGATTTCTCCGCATTCTCTAGCCGGGATGCTTCTCCGCCATCATTCAATGCCCGTCCTGATGTCGCTGAAGGCCGCCGTCTGCCCTTTTCCTCCAGAGGCGAATATCACTTCAATAAGTTTACATTGAGTGAGTTGCGTTCCCCTCTCGCTTCATGCGCGGACACCCCCTGGTCCGAACCATGTCCCGTATGCTATATTTAAACACCTAGGTGAGTAAGGTCCCGTAAAGGGCACGGTGATTTGCTCCTGGCCGCCGTCCTGACGGGACTCAGCGCCCCGTCCGGCCCCAGCTTGGCATCCTTTTTCTCCTGCTAACCCATACTTCGTCTTCTGTACCAATTCTCTTTCACCCTGCATCGACGTTTGTTTGTCGATCTCTGTGTATCGGAGCTGTCCGTCAAAGGGCGCGACCCCTTAGCTGGTCCTGCCTGTGTTGGTTGGTGGGTGCCTGAGCCGCCGTGGCGTTCTTGGGGGTCTTTGCTTCACCAACCGGTAAATTTCCGAGGCTGGCCGGCCATTTTTAAAACGATGGTTGGGTCAGGGTTCGACGGGCTTACCCTCCTGGTTGGGCCAGCGCTCCGAGTAGGTGTCTCGACGGTAGACAGTGACTGCGCTGCGCGAGTTCGCACCCCCTTTTATATTCTACTTTATATGGGTAATAATAAAAAAAATCTCCGAGAAGTCTTAGATCCCTTCACAGAAGAGAGAGATCCTGATTTCGATTATCCTCGTTTCCTGGTGCTGAATTCCAGTTCCGGGTCTCCGCTTTCTAAATTGGACGTGTTTGATTTGAATGAGGAGTTTGAGTCCCGCTGTGGTGCGCCCTGACGTAGGTGAGCCAGGATAGTGGCGATTTAGTGGTTTAGGTATCTTCGCGAGAGCAGTGTGGTGCCGTGCGGGATTTGTCCTCCCTTTCGGAGGTTTCGGTTGTGCCGCACCTTCGCCTTAATTTTGTTAAGGGAGTGATTAGCTCCAACGAATTATTGCAATATGATGTTTCGAGACTAAAGGATAAACTTTCATCCCAGAGGGTTACGGACGTTTATAGGGTTTCTAAGTCTGTTGGTCCCGCTAAGGTTCTTACGAGTACGCTCATCGTTACCTTTGAGCGTCAGGATCTGTCCCAGTTTGTTCATGCTGGTTATCTTCGTGTCCCTGTGTCCCGTTATGTCAAGCTCCCCAGATGTTGTTTTAATTGCCACCAGTTTGGCCATATGAACAGCAATTGTAGGCAGGCTCGTCGCTATATGGCCTGTGTGCGTTGGCGTATCATGGCTCCTCTTGTGGGAATCATGAATGTTGCGCCAATTGTGGAGGTTCCCATATCTCGGCTTCCCTTTCTTGTTCCGTATTACTTTTTAAAAAGGAGGTCCTGGCTCTTCGGGACTCCCTCAGCCTGGACTCCCATGAAGCTCACCGTAGGGCGCGGGCGCAGCTTGCCCCCTCCGGCCGTCTCTTCTCTGACGTCCTCCGCCCGTAAGGGACGCGGCGATTTGCCATCCTGGCCGCCGTGCTGACGGGACTCAGCACCCTGTCCGACCCCAGCTTAGCCTCTTCTCCTTCCTTCAAAACACTTGTTTCCTTACTTTTCATACAACCTCTCTCACAACTTTCTCTGGTCAGCCTCTAATTTCACAGGGTAGATGCTGACCTTCTTCTCAAGCCAACCGTCCCGGATCGGGGCTGAGGGGGGGAGGGGACAACGTTCCCTAACTCTAGAACTCCGGGTCGGGATGGGGGTTTTTAACAATCTGCTTCATCCCCACCCATACCTTCCTCAAAACCCTTTTCCTCTCCTCTTCACAATCTATCTTTTTACGCCGCGTCTAAGGTGGAGCCGCCATGCCGATGGACTGCCAGGCCACCAGGCGGGAGGGGTGGTCTCAAATGGCGGCGCCTGGCTCTGCCAGGCCTGTAAGCACCTCTTGCAGTGCGGGCAACTGCAAGAGGTGATGAGCGATTGCATCCCGTGAAATATAGAGGGTCACCATGCCCAATGATGAGAAACAAAAAAATCTCCCCTTAATTCTCCCTGTGTCACCAACGGAGCCGCCCTCGGGCAGCTCCACCGAAAAAATGGAGGTCCGGACCCCTGTGCTTGCTCAGGGGACCCTCCATGTCTCTCTAAACGGAGAGGTGGCTTACTCCTCTCCTTCGCTTACGGGTGTAGGGGACTTCCCCTCACCCCCTTCTCTAGGGGTGCTTTCGGGCACCTTCCTTTTTCCAGCGGCAGGCCCCTCTATTCTTTCTAAGGGGACTGCCAAGAAAGCCAGCAGGCAGCCCTTAGCCAGCCGCTCCACATCGAAGCGGCTCGGTAGGGCAAACCCCCTTAGGGGGGAGAGGAAAGCCAGGCCCCTTCGGTCGCTTCCCTCAAAAGACCTGCTGGCAAGAATATTGAACCTTGCCTGGGTCAAGGCCTGTGCCTCCCCACAAAAGACTCATGACGCTGCCAAGGGGACCTGCGATGTCCTGGGAGGGAATGGCCAACTGGAGGCCCCTCCTGTGATAGACATGGTACTTAAGGAAACCCAGCCTCAGACGGTAGGGCCTTCTATGGGGAATCCGGGCTCGGCGCCAAGCAACGAACTCGAATCCGCCCCTATGCAAGGTCCTCCTCAAACGGCTGGGGATTCTGAGGCAGTACAAGGAGGGGAGGGATCTCCTCCGGATGATGCCCCTGCGACCACCAGGACCTTCTCCATTTCGGAGAAGGACCTGGCTGAGGCCGGTCCATCTGGTCTAGGGGCTTCTACCGGCAGAGGTGAGAAGTGGGTTCATTCCCCGCCCTCCTCTCCAAAAAAGAAAAGGACGAAAAAGACTAAGAGGACTCGGGGCTCCTCTCCATCCGCTGGGGCTACGTGGACGGATGGGTCTGCTGCCACTCTGGCAACGACCAAGCCAAGACCGGCACATCCGACCCCTCTGCCCCCCCGGTTGTGGAGCTCCTGACTAAGACCAAAAGTGCACAGGGCGGAGCCTCGATGACATCGTGGCCCCTCATTCAGAGGTTACCTGGCGTTTTCGAGCCAAATGGTTTCAAGTGCTTCCCCGTTATTCGCTCCACTGATGGCATCATGTTGTCCAAGGGCAACATGATCCATCAGAGGAGACGATTAGCTAGTGCAATGGTAGAGAGCCACAGGTGACCCGTTTCTCGGACGGGAGCCTTCTGGCGAATGCGGCGAATCCCGCCGAGGCGGCCAAGATAAGTGCTCTTCGGACACTTCATGGCACCCCGGTGAGTGTGACGCCGCACTTTACCATGAACTTGGTCAAAGGAGTAGTTTATTCGAGGAAACTCGTTAACTACTCCATTGAGGACATCACCTTAAAGCTGGCCGACCATGGGGCGGTCAAGGTCGAAGGTGTGATGAGAAAACAGGGAGGGGCCTTGAGACCCACCCCTACACTCTTCGTCACGTTCGACTGTGACAAGCTCCCTGAGTCGTTGCGTGCCGGTTGGTACCGCTACCGCGTCAAGGCATTCGTGCCACTGCCGCGGCAGTGCTATTACTGTCACCGCTTCGGCCATACGAATCGTTCTTGTAGACGTGCAAAGTCGGGGTCACCCGAAGTTTGTATTAATTGCTCCAAGGCCGCACACGATGAGTCCAAACGTGTGTGACCAAGTGTGTCAATTGCGGAGAGCCGCACCCCGCTTCTTCGAAGCAATGTGGTGCATATCTCCTCGAGAAAGAAATCCTGGCCGTTCAGGCCCAGGATCGATTCTCATTCCGCGCGGCTGAGGACTTGGTCCTGGCGCGCCCGGCTCTGCTTCGGACGTCATATGCCTCAATAGTTAGAAAGACACCCTCTGCTCCTGGCCCATTCAGGCCAACGATCACGGTTGTTTCCGCGCCCATTCGGAGCCTTTCTGTGGGCTCTACTCAACCCGGACGCTCCCCTGGTAAAGCTGGCGGCAAAAAGGGTTCACACCCAGCCCCGGCTAAAACCAGAACTCCCCCCTCTTTCCCCAGCGTGACCGTTTCCCGTAAGGCGAAACGGCCACGCGCCTCCACCGAGTCGTTAGACACACAGGATGCAACACCCCTGAAGATGGTCGCTAGGCCATCTTCCGGGGTTCCTAAAGCTGTTCCCCCAAAGGTGAAAAGCAACAAAGGAGCTTCGGCTACTTCGCCCACGCCTAGTGGTGGAGCGAGAGGCTCGGAGACGGTGGTTCCTCGAAAAGAGGGCCCCCTCCTCCGAAGCCGCAACGCCCGCCTAAGGTTTCGAGGCGGAGGGAAGAAAAGACTTGCATGGCGAGCTCAACCTCCCCCAATGAGTCCTCGAAGGCGACAGCGCCTTCAGCGCTTTGTCCGGCAAACAGCACCCGGGGTTCTGCCCCCGGGAAGCGTACGGCCATTCCCGTGAGGGTCTTCTGTTCGAGGAGGGTCCCCGCGTCTCCTCCGAGCTAGGCCTGGAGGGCATATTCCTTCAATGGAATTGCTGTTGACTCCGGGCCAACTGGGAGGAGCTGCGGAGGCTCGTCTCGTCCCGTTCCCCGTTAGCTATCTTTTTGCAGGAGACCATGCTAAGTGCGTGCCCCCTGCCCTTCCTCCCGGGGTATAGGGGTCTTGCCACCCCACCACCGCGGGATGGCCGGGTTGGGGGATGCGCGGTTTACACCCTGCATGATGTCTCCGTTCTTCCTTCTCTCTTTAGATACCTCCTTTCAGGCAGTGGCTGTGCAGCTGCACCTCGATAGGAGATATACTATCATTTCTGCGTACATTCCACCGTCAGCTGACTTCGACGCGTCGGACTTCCGCCGCGTCCGGCACGGTTGCCGAGATTTTAACGGCAGGCGTCCTCTCTGGGGAGATTACTCCATAAATCCCAGGGAACAAGTCCTTGACGATCTGATCGAAGAGCTTGAGATGGGTGTCCTAAACGTGGATGAGTTTACGCATCACTGTCCGAGAACCGCTTCATTTTCTTACCTTGACCTATCTTTGTGCTCTTGGGATGCACAGCCTGATTTTGATTGGGGGATGGTCGATGACCTCCATGGTAGTGATCACTTTCCCATTCAAATATCATTTTCAGGGCAACTGCCGCCTGAGAGCCCACCTCGGTGGTGCTTGGCACGGGCGCGGTGGCCTGCATTTCAGGAAATGACTGAATTCTCTATCTCAGTCGAGGAGTTTAGGTCAGTAGATGAGGCCATTGAGTTCTTCTCCGGCAACCTCATCGCTGTCGGCCTGACTACTATTCCTAGGACGTCTGGCCGTTTTGCACGCCGACCACTCCCATGGTGGTCGGCCGAGTGTGAGACGGCCCTCAAACAGAAGCGTTATGCCTACATGCGCTATAAGCCCCGCCCGATCGATTTCACTGTCGCTGAATTTCGTCGGGCTAGGGCTAGGTTCCGGTATATTTCGAAGCACGCCCGCCGCTCTTCTTGGCGGGCATACGTGTCTTCACTCAACGGGAAGACCCCTGTAGCTAAAGTGTGGAAGCGAGTCAAAAGGATTCGGGGCAATTTATCGCAGGACCCCCCTCCATTTCTCGAGGAGAATGGGACCGCAATCTCAGACCCCGCGTCCGTGGCGTAATCCTTCGCGACCGCTTTTTCCACATTCTCTCGCCGGGATGCTGCTCCGCCAGCATTCAATGCACGTCGTCATGTCGCGGAAGGCCACCGGCTGGATTTTACCTGCAGAGGCGGAGAACCCTTCAACGACAGGTTTACTGGGAGCGAGTTGCGCTCCGCTCTCGCTTCGTGCGCAGACACCGCCCATGGTCCGGGTGATGTCCTGTACGCCATGCTTCGACAACTGGGTGAGCGAGGCATTGCCTTTCTGTTAGATTTGTTCAACGTGATGTGGGTATAGGGTATACTCCTGGCGAATCGCCACTGTGGTGGCTTTTCGCAAACCGGGGAGAGATGACTCTAGCTCGTCCGGTGTCCTCATAATCTCTCTAACCTCCTGGGTGAGAAAGTTGGTGGAGAGGTTGGTAAATGTTAGATTACCTTTTTTCTAGACTGCGGAGGCCATTTGTCTTTGCATAGTGCGGCTTCCGCAAGTTCCACTCAACGTCGGATGCTCTGCTCCGACTAGGAAATGCAATCCGCGAGGACTTCGTTAGTAGACAGCACTACACCACTGTGTTTTTCGATCTGTAGAAGGCCTATGATACCGCATGGCAATACAGTATCATGGAGACTCTTCGCGACATGGGAGCGAGGGGACACCTCTCAATGTTTATATCCTAATTTTTGCGAGATCGTCGATTCCGCCCACGGGCACATTAGAGCAGGAAGAGAGTGTTCCACAGTGTCACCCTCTTTGCCGTGAGCATCAAGGCATCACCTTGGTGCTGCCGGAAGATGTTCTCGCTACGCTTTACGTGGACGACCTTTCGATCTCTTTTGGCGCGGCCCAGATGCCAACTCTGTAGCGTCGACTCCAACAGTCATTGAACCGCGTCTCTCGCTATGCCGAAGGGCACAGGTTTTGGTTTTCTTTGGCCAAGACTAAGGTGGTGCACTTCTTCCGCCATCCACGGCTCCACCCCGACCCAGATTTGTTTATTTATGGGGTTCGCCTGGATGTAGTTGAGTCGCACCGTTTCCTTGGTCTTGTATTCGACCGACGCCTCACCTGGGAGGCTCATATTCGCAGCCTTAGGGTCTCGTACCCGCACCATGGATATTCTCCGTTCCGTGACGTTCAGCGCTTGGGGTGCTGATAGGGCTACTCCCCTACTTATTTATCGATCCTTTGTTCGTTTGAAGCTCGGCTACGGATGCGAGTTTTATGCATCCGCAGCCGAGCGTGTATTGCGGAAGATGGACTCGATCCACCTCACCAGCCTTCGCTTGGCGAGCGGTGCCTCTCGCACTTTTCCCTTTGAGAACCTACTTGTCGATGCTGGGGAGATGCCCCACGCTCTATGCCGTGCACATTGCATTATTCGACTGTTTGCGCGAGCCCGGCTCCTCCCTCAGTCACCAACAGCTGTCACTGCATCCGCAGCTGATCTCGACGGTGACTATGCCGCCGAGAGACGTTAGTCATACCCTAAACCTTTGGGTTAAGGGTTAGAAACTCCTTGGAGAGCTAGATATAGTTCTCAGGCCGGTGGCGCCCCTGGTTATGCCCAGGACACTACCCTGGAGGGTACCACCTTTGACTTTTTGTCTCCACGCCTCTACTCCTAAAGCTTGTACAGCGCCGGGAGTATTGTGTTAGGCATTTTTGGATCACAATTCGTGTCACGCTGGAATTGTGCTAGTGTATACGGATGTTTCCAAGTCCCAAGAGAGTGTTGGTTTCCACGCCGTATCCCGTTTGAAGTCAGCGGGGCTCTGCTAGACGCTACGTCTGTATTCACGGCCGAGCTGGTTGCAATAGACCGCTCGGTGCGAGAGATAACGCGATGTGCGCGGTTCGGAGCCCGGATTGTGATTTATAGCGACTTACAAAGTGCATAAGTGCTCTCGGGGCATTGGAATCTCTGCATCCATTAGTTCGTGATATCTAGGACGCCACGGTTTTGGCGAGCCGAGCGGATGTCGAGATTATCTTCGGCTGGGTTCCTAGACATGTAGGAATTTCGGGGAATAAGGGCTATAAAGAGTTCGCGAGTACTGGGCGTCCAGACCAGCGTTTCGCATTTCCTCACACTTGCTACATGGCAGGAATATGGGCTGCCTGGCAAAGAAGATGGGAGACGGTCGAGGGGAACTTAAAGTTGAGTTGCATTGCGCCGCGACTGTTCCCATGGACCTACCCACAATGCTGCGACGGCTTCAGGTTGCTTTTTGTCTTCTCCGAATTGGACACACTCGCGTGACACACGGCCATTTAATGGAGCAGTCGTCACCTATTTTGACGACTGCGTTGTCTCCAGGCCTGTTCGGCACAGTCTTGTTGAATGTCCGAGTCTGGGTGATCTTCGCGTACGTTACCTGGACAAGCGGGGTCGCTACCGCTTGTTCCTTGTACTCGGGACGGGTTCGTACACACTGACTTGTGGACTTTACGACTTTTTGGAAGAGGCTAGTGGCTGGTTGTCTGCTTTTGAGGGAATGACAATTATACCTATCTTAGTCGAGGAATTTGGTCCTCTTTCTCGGTGTTAGACCTAGTGTGAGACTCCCAACAGAGATAAGCGGTGATATGCATATAATAATTACAACCGCCGCACTAATCGTTTTATCTCTTATGAATTTCATCGAGCGAAGACTAAGTTCCACTTTGTTTCGAAGCACGCTCGACGCTCTCCTTGCCCGGCATATGTGCTTCACTCAACCGTAAGATAACTCTTGCAGATGTGTGCACACTTATCCAAAGAATTCGGGGCACCCCTCCGATTCTCCAAGGAGAACGGCCCGTGTCAAAGTCCTTCCTGACCGCATTCCCTGACCGCGATGCTGCTCCTCCGTTATTTAAAGCGCATTGTGGGTTCGCTGAAAGGGTACAACTGAACTTGACCTACCTAGGCGGGGAACCTTTCAACGACCTGTTTACACTGAATGAAATGCCTTTATTGTTTTTCCGTAAGGAGCACGGCGATTTGCTCTCCTGGCCGCCGTCCCCGGACGGGACTCAGCGCCCCGTCCGGTCCCAGCTTGGCATCCTTTTTCTCCTTTTGCTAACCCCTACTTCGTCTTCTGTACCAATTCTCTTCCCCGTAAGCGGCGCGGTGATTTGCCTTTCTGGCCGCCGTGCTGACGGGATTCAGCGGCCCGTCTGGCCACAGCTTAGCCTCTTCTCCTTCTTTTCTTACTTTTGCCTCTGTACGGGTCGACGGATGCGCCCACTGGAGGAGGTTTGGTTGCCCGGGTCGCCATTTTGTTTCTGGGAGGTCTTAGCACCGCAGTCCAGAGAATCTCCGTTATGCGGCTCCGCTGTTTTTAAAACGACAGTGGCAGTCGGGGGTGGGTTACCCCGTCTGGGCTGTATGGGCGCTCTTTGGACTCACGATGAAGATTTGGGGCATGCTCTCGGCTCCAGGGGCAGCCCAAAATAAAATGTATACTTAAATGGGTAAATTTAACAAACATAACTCCCAGAGACCTGCGGCCTCTGGTCATCGTGCCTTGGTACCTGACGGTAGACGCGTTGATCCTTTTGGGTCAGAAGTCGACCCTGAGTTGAATTACGACCGATTTTTAGTCTTAAAAGCGAACGATAGTCCTCTTAGTAAGGCTAATATCTTCGACATCTACGAGGATTTTGTTGAGAAATATGGCGAACATGCTCAAATGTGGCCACATAATGATGGCGCATTGATAGTAGAGGCAAAATTAAGCGAGCAGCATCAGCGGAATAAGACCCTACAGTCTTTAGCTTCTGTAGACATGTAATCTGCTTCGCACCCGACATTTAACACCAATAAAGGTGTTATCCGATCGGGAGAGCTAATAGATTACGTTGTTGACAGGCTGGTATCAAAACTTACCAATCAAAAGGTTGTAAGTGCCCACCGCATTTCCAGGTTTGTGAATGGCGCTAGGTTACCTACCGCCACCATAATCCTGACCTTCAACAGATTGGAACCGTCCAACTACGTTAAGGCTGGCTATCTTAACATCCCAGTCAAGCCTTACGTTGAAAACCCATGATGCTGCTTCCATTGCCAGCGCTTTGGCCATGTAAGCAAGTTTTGTAAGCAGGCAAGGTTGTGTGTGAATTGTGGATCGGATTATCACGGGACGCCCTGTTCTCAACAGCCGTGCTGCCCTAACTGTGGTGGAGAACACCCTGCAACATCACAGCAATGCACTTTCTTTCTTTATGAGAGGGAAGTCATTGCCATTAGAAACAAGAACAGGGTCAGTTTTAAAGAGGCCAGAAGAAGAGTAAAGGAGATGTATGTCCAACCTGGTGTGAGCTTTTCTGAAGCTCTGCGTTCTACCGGGCCAAAAAAAAGGGAGAAGCCAGAGACCTCCTACTGGTTCTCCTGTGCCTGACCAGGTAAAAAGTCCTTCCCGTCCTAAACATATATCTCCTCGTGATGAACACACTTGGTCAGCACCTAACAGTGCTTCTGAGGTTACCAACAAGAAGAGGAACCTTCCATCCTCTCCTGGTTCCCCAAGGGTGGTTAAGCACCTTGCTACCGCTCCAGAACATGTTGATCACTTTGGTCCTCAGGTGGTATCCATTCCATCTCTGGACATTCACCTTGCACCTAAAGGACCAAGCTCTTCTTCAGCTCCAACGCCAGTTATCACTCCAGCCCACCTTGTTGAGACGGCTTTGGAATTCCTTCTATCCCTGAATGAGAAGGTACCAACCTTTGCTCCTTCCCAGGAGCCAGCTGTTGTGGAGGTTAACCCCCCTCATCTGAGGAGGACTCTCAAAAACTGACTCGACATCCTTCTCTATCAGCATCGAATTCACAACTTATGCCGATGTCCTCACCACCACCATCGCCTCTACCATCCCAACCAATACCACCAGCTGGGTCAACATCGTCTGTTCCCTCGACACCTGAACTGACCCCTGGAGTTGCTTCCATCTCTGCTTCTCCAGTGAAAACAGTTCTCTCTTACAGCCACTTATCAAAATCTGATGCGCCACCTCTTAAAGAAAAACCAAAGGCAAAACTCAAGCTCCCGATGCCTCTTTTGTCATACTCCAAGCCTAAGGCTAGTATGACACGAGCTACTTCCGCTGGTAGTTCAAATCCAAAATTTTCTACCCCTAAGGGTAGGAAGAAATCTACCGTTATGCTTAAACGGTAACAATGTTTCCAATTATTCATTGGAACTTCCAAGGTCTCTTCCCTAAATGGCAAGAGTTCAAGCTCCTGCTTAAGGATTACAATCCCGATTGTATTGCTTTACAGGAGACTTGCTTGGGTACTCGCAGAGTACCCAACATTTCGGGTTTTGTGGGATATTATAAGAACCCTGGAGAGGCAATTCATGGTTCTGCTGTCTTTGTTAAGAACAGGCTTCCCGACAACCAGCTCTTTCTTAACACAAATCTGCAGGCGGTTGCTGTCCGCCTGTTTTCCAGTCGCCATTATTCGGTCTGTTCGCTGTATCTTCCTCCTGGCGAGGAAAGAGATACGGCTGTTTTAGCTACAAAGTTAGCTAATTTAATTTCTCAACTCCCTCCTCCCTTTTTTATTGATTGGCAACTTTAATGCTCGACACCCCCTTTGGGGGGACCATGCTAACAACCCTAGAGGAAATATGATTGAGAGATTTCTGGGTACTAATGATGTCAGCTTTCTTAACGATGGCAGCCACACATCATTTCACATCCAGACGAACAGCTTTACATATGTGGACTTGTCTCTCTGTTCACCAAGCTGTAGAGCTGATTTTGACTGGCAGTGGATCCTGACTTGCGAGGCAGTGATCACTTCCCCATTGTAATAACACCATGTACAGGTAGCCCTCCTCCACTACCTAGCAAAAAATGGAATACAAAAAAAGCAAACTGGCCTAAGTTCAAGCACCTCTCGAGCCATGATGGGTCCTTTCCTCATGAAGATATTGAAGTGGCTATTGATGATCTTCTATCCCACGTCAATCATGCAGCTAATTCCTCCATCCCGCTCTCCGGCTCAACTGCTCGTGGAGCACAATTGCCCTGGTGGTCTGCTGAATGCTCGAGAGTTGTCACTGAATGTAAATAGGCTTGCCAACGTTACCATCGGTGCCCCTACGATGGTAAAGAAACTTGCTCGTAACCGAGCAAGGGCAGCACGTCGATGCACCGTTCGACGAGCTCGAAAGATCTCGTTGGATGTTTACATCGCATCGATATGTTTGCAGACCCCTGTAGACAAAATCTGGAAGAGAGTCAAGAAGCTATTGGGGAAATCCAATGGCTTTACAGCTCCCAACATTGTTCAGGCCGGAGAACTGTTGGGAGACGTCGAATATCTCCAATGTTTTGGCCGGATCGTTTGTTAATACTTCAAGCTCAGACAACCCTGCCATCCAATTCCAGCGCTTTAGGCTCGAAGAAGAGCAACATCCTATTAACTTTATGGAGCCTAACATGAATAATGAGCCTTATAACCGGCTCTTTTCTATCCATGAGCTCCATAATGCATTGAAGCACTGTGGATCCACTCCACCCGGATCAGATGGCATTTCCTATGATATGATTAGGAATATGCGTCCATCCCTCCTCTCACATTTGCTGGACATCTATCACTTCATCTGGATTAGGGGCGGCTTTCCTTCTATGTGGAGGGAGGCTATGGTTTTACCTTTCCGAAAACCAGGAAAGGATGGGACGGAACCCACCCATTACGGTCCCATTGCCCTTACTAGTTGTCCATGTAAATTGTTTGAGAGGATGATAAATACAAGACTCGTCTGGTTTTTGGAGACAAACCATCCTATATCTCCCTCTCAATCAGGATTCAGAAAAAAACAGAGTACCATTTACCTGCTTGTTAGAATGGAGTCTTATATAAGAGATGCTTTTTAAAAGAGGCAGCATTCTGTTGCTGTTTTCTTTGATATTGAGAAAGCATATGATACCACTTGGAGGCGTGGTACCCTATAGCAACTCCATGATTGGGGCCTGCGGGGCTTTCTTTCCAGGTTTGTCGAGCAATTCCTCATGTGGCGCACACTACGTGTAAAAGTTGGAAATGCCCTATCAGAACCCGCAGAGTAAGTTGAGGGTGTGCCACAGGGAAGTGTCCTCAGTGTCACCTGCTTCTCTGTGGCCATCAATAGCATTATCGCAAATCTCCAAGCTTAGATTTCCTCAACTCTATATGTGGATGACTTAGCGCTTATTTTTTCATCGCCTAGACTTCCATTTATCATCCGTAAGCTACAGCGGCTTATAAATACCGTAGCTGATAATCGCAGTAAAGACCAAGGTTGTCCACTTTTACAATCATAGATCGGTGACATGGGACCCTCCCCATTTGTCACTGTATGGTGTTCCTGTCGCCTTTGAGCCCCATTTCAGATTTCTAGGGGTGATCTTTGATTCGAGGCTCTCTTGGAGGCCTCATTTGGACGCTTTGAAAAGGTCTTGTCTGAAGAGAATGGACATAATGAAATTACTGTTACACACTTCTTGAGGTAGTGATCGATGCCCCCTGTGGCTTCTATATTCAGCATTGGTCCAGCCAAAGCTGGACTATGGGTCACAGGTGTACTCCTCGACCTTGCCCTCCATCATTGAAAAATTAAATACTGTGCGTAACCAGGGTGTGCGCCTGGCTTCTGGAGCCTTCAAGTCCTCCCCTGTGTGGAGTTTCTATGCAGAGAACGGGGCTCTTCCTCTTCCTTTTCACAGGCTCAAGTCTAACCTCAAATATCTTTTTAGACTTGAGCAATTACCATGATCGCCACTATATGAATGCACGTTCAATTTGCGAACAGTGGCCTCATATGATAAATTTCCATCCCTGGCTCGCCCCTTTGCTCTGCGCATTGTCGAGCACACAGGACGTCTAAGGGAGTTTTCTGTTATTCCGTTTTCATTACATAAGATTCCCCCATGACTCATACCACCTGCAGTGGTGTGCAAGGGGCTTACTGGTAGGCCCAGGGATCAGTTCTTGCCTGTAGCCTTGAGAACCATGTATAATCAACACTCCTCCCACCATCGGCCTAGCACCTTTGTGTTCACCGACTGGTCCAAGTCATCGGACAGAGTTGGAGCTGCTGCTGTCTTCCCAACTCAGACCGCATGCTTCAGGGCAGCTTCTGTTTTCACAGCAGAACTTGTTGCCATTCTTGCTGCACTCTTTGTTATTGCTCCTATGCTATCTGGTTGTCTTACGATCGTCTCCGACTCCCTTAGTTCTCTTTAGGAACTGAGTGCTTTTGGTCCTAGCCATCCGCTGTTTTCCAAGATCCAGCGGTGGCTTTTATATCTTTCTCCTATTCATAAGATTTCTTTTTGCTGGGTGTCCAGTCACGTGGGCATCCCAGGTAATGAAAGGGCGGATGCTGCGGCCAAGGAGGCGGCATCATTGGGGGACACCCCCATCAGCCCCAGTCCCACTTCGTGATGTCTAGCCTCTCATCACCGAGTATGTAGTCGGTTTATGGCAGAAGATGTGGGATGAGCTTCGTCCCACCAAGCTCCATTCCATAAAACCTTCAGTCCTTCCATGGCCACGTAGACTGGCGGTTATTTTGTGCCGACTGAGGATAGGTCATTGCCGCCTCACTCATGGGAACTTGATGAATGGGCAGCCCCCACCTTTGTGCATCCTGTGCGGGATGCAGCTGTCCATCCTCCACATCTTTGCCGAGTGTCCCCTTTTGAGAAATCTTGGGAGGAGGGTCTTCCCTTTCATTACTGGGAAGATGGCGCCCGTCCCATCCCCTCAACAGGTTCTGCGGGGCATCTTGCCTGAGACTCGTGTCTCTTTTAGTGTGAATAGAATTTTTTAATTTTTTGAAGAATCTAATCTTTTAGCCAAAATTTAATATATTGTTTCATGATTTTATATTCTCTGTTCTTGTATCTATTGTTGATCCATCTATAGTCTATGTTTTTATCCTTTGTCGAGTTCTCAATAGTTTATTTTTTATATCCTTTTACACCCCTTAATGGTTTTAAATTCCTGTACTTCCATTCTATTGATCTTAATTTCATAGTTATATTTTTGTATATTTCCCAGGTCTATATTTTTATTGAGAATACTCATACAAATTACCCATCCTTGAATTTGGCTGCGGGCTTTGCAGCATTTATTTTAGGCACTATTCGTTTTTCTATATTGTTTCGTGCCCAATCCATATCCTATGCGCCATGCCTCGACACCTGAGTGAACGAGGTATGACCCTTTTTTTTTAGTTTTGTTCAACACGATCTGGACGTAGGGTATCTTCCCAACTTCCTGACAAATGGCTATCGTCCTTGCTTTTCGTAAGCCGAGGAGAGAGAGAGAGATCTCTTTCCGACCAGTTTTACTCCAATTTCTCTAACTTTCTGCCTAAGTATGTAGATGAAGAAATGTGTTAACGTTAAGCTAGTTGATTTTCACAGTGAAATTCACCTCCGGCATAGTGCGGCTTTCGCAAGTTCCACTCCACGTTCGATGCTCCGATCTGGCTGGAAAGCGCTATATGCGAGGCCTTCCTTCGTGGACAACACTGTGCTACGGTGCTTGATGTCGAGAATGCCTATGATAGCGCGTGGCGATGCGGTATCATGGAGACCCTTCACACTATGGGCACGAGGGGACGCATACCAATTCTCTTGTCTGAGTTCCTGCGAGATTGTCGATTCCGCACATAGGTGAAGGGGGGCGGGGATAGTTTTTCGATCCTTCAGGGCAGAAAGGGAGCCTAGAGCATCAACCGTATCAGTGGCATATTTGTGCCGCCGGAAGATGTTCTCGCTCCGCACTACATAAAATACCTTACGATCTCTTTGTGCGGAACAGATGCTTACCCTGGAACTTCGCCCCTCACAGGCTCTGAGCGGCACCTCTCGCTATGCCGAAGCGTACGGGCTTCTGTTTTCTTTGGCCAACACCAAGTCGATGCACTTATTTCATGAGCCATGGCTTCACCTCTACCCGGACTGATTCCTAAATAGGCTTGCCTAGATTTATTAGAATTGCGCCTTTCCTTGGTCTTATTTTTGGCCGATGCTTCAACTACAATGTGCATCTTTGCAGCCTTAAGATCTCTTGCATCCTCCCTATGAATATTCTTCATTCCTTGGCATTCAGCAGTTGGAGCACTGATCGGGCTACTCTTCGAATTTTATACGGCTTCTTTGTTCGTTCTTAGCTTGACTACGGATCCGAGTTCTACGCATCCGTAGCCAGGCGTGAATTGCGGTAGTTGGACTCGATCTATGACACTAGTCTTCGTATTGTCACCGTTGCTTTCCGTTTGTCCCTTGAATAGAGCCTCCTTGCTGATGCTGTTAGTTTTACGGCATACACAGTTCATTATACGTTTGTACTCGCGAGTCCAGTGTTTTCCATGGTCGCCAACACCTCATTTTGTCCACCGCCGTTCTCGACAATATCTTTACCGCCGCGAGATTCCGATCTTAGCTTAAGCCTTTTGGGTTTAGGTTAAGGGAACTCCAAGAGCTTGTCACTTCTCAACCATTGCCACAATGCAGTCTCCGAATCGAGTGCGGAGCTTAATTTTCCTCACCGAGTGGTGTATTTCAACCACCTTGGCCATGAAAACAGACGCAGCGCCTGGAAGAGCGCAGTCGGCCTCAAACTGTGGTGTGGAAGCCGACCCTTTCTTCTGATTTGGAGCTCTGCTTTTAAAGCTTCTCCACCAACAGAAGCATTGCGCTCGAATTTCCTGGTGCACATGCCGGTTACTCTGGAAGCGTGCTTGTTTACACGGATAGCTCCAACGCCAAAGAAGCAATCAGCTTCCATGCCACACCCCCTTCTGTTTGAAGACGGTCGCACTCTTCCAAGCATTGCGCTGTTTTCACGGTCTAACTGGTTGAAACACCGCTCGGTACGGACGATTAGGCTCCGTGCCTGGTTCGGAGACTGAATTGTGGCAATAGTTGAGGTAGTACTGTTGTCTCTTTCATTCACTTCTCGTGAAATAGAAATTACATCCTTGCGACAGCGCTGGGAGGCGCGGCATCGTCCGCTCCCTTTCTCTTCTGACCATGTTTCTATAGTTATTCTGCAGCTCTCATCGTCCGCTTTACAGTTTCGAAACAAGGTGTTTAGACAAACTGCATTTTGTTTATTTCTCGTATTGTTAAGTGTTTTTTCAAAAAATATTAGTCTGTGAAAATGCAACTATCAAATAGTAAAATAGGAGCTAGTATCACTTTGCATAAGTAACAAATCACAAAGAGAACTATGAATTTTGGTAATGCGTAAATTTATGGGCTTATAAAGAAATATAATGGTGCCAGTGGTTACAGTATCTCCCCCCCCCCCCATCCCGTTAAGTAAACACTCTGGTAGATCTAAAGAAACCGTTACATGTTGAAAACTAGAGAATCCTGCAGTGTTAGATTCCGTCATTGTAAATCGCTAACTTAAATCTCTTTACAACAATAATGTTGTACTGATTAACTATTATGGCGTTGAGGATGCAACTTTTAGCGTTTTCGTGCCATACGGGAGTTCTCGTTAGCCCAGTGAATAAGGCATTGGATTTCCTCACCTCGGTGCCAGGTTCTATCCGAGGGACAGAGGCCCCAAAAGATTTATGTGTCCGTAGGGAACCCGTCGCCTATTGGCAGCTCGCTGAGTTTCTCGCGTGGGCGGAGGCAGCTCCACCTACACACACAACCAATCACGGATACCGATTTCTCTCTCTCTCTAGGCACAAACAACACTTCAATTCAATTCAGTCCCAGAACCTACCAAAGGGGGCTTTATAACTACACAACTGAGACGCGTAACGGGTGACTCTCCCTCGGGCCACGGAGGGGGTTTCATGCTTGCTGATTAATGGCAAAACAGAATACTACCATTCTTCCTGCACTTTTATCTCCTAAGATGACTGCTAGCAATTGACCTTTTGATCTCTATTTGAATTACATTATCCGTTCGAGGGATTTTGTTCATGAGCAAAATAGGATGGGTGGTGCAATTAATTCTCAAACTAGTATCATGCAATTTTTTATACACCAATGTCAGATCCCCTTTGATCCTTTGGGGATCAATTGAATACTAAATTGGAATTAAAATATATTTTCAGGAACAGAACTACAGAACCGAGATCACAAGATTTTTTACTGCATTAACCTAAACGGAACCATACTGCTTAAACTTGTCTAAATGGCACCGGGAAAACTTGATCATCCAGCGTGCAAATTACACCTCGAAGACCTTGACAACATTCATGATGAAGGTAAGTGTTTATGAAACACCTCATCAGCTTAAACCATTTTCCCACAGTGTAGACACGACCCGCCCTCTCCCACCCTTTTTAGGTACTATCCAACACAATGGAATACAGCACTTTGTTCACGCCGTAGGCCCTTCATAGTGATGGGGTGCTATGTATCGTGACCTCGTCCAGTCAGGGTTAATCCCTGGGAAGAACACCACCTCTCTCCCCCCGCCCCGTAAGGGAAACGCGATATATTTCTCTGGCCGCTGTGTTGACGTCACGTAGCGCCCCGTCCGGCCCCATCTTAGCCTCTCTTACTTCCTTCGCTAACCCCTAATCTCCATCTCCTGTAGCAACTCTCCCTCATCCTGCCCCTGCCGTTCCATCGCGTCCTAAGCCTTCTCGATTACGACCCGGCCCTCACCGGAACCACGGAACTAAACACCCCTATGACAAGATGTTAGAAGTAGTGACTCAAACCACTAAGAAGCCGGTCACCAAGCTGGATCCGTCCTGGATTTTCCCCAAGGGATGGCGGAGAAGGCGTATACCATCCCGCCCAGTAATAGCGGCCACGGCCGATCAAAGGCGCCCAGTAGTGCTGTTGCCTTGTTGGGCTCAGTGTTGGCACGGCAGGCACGGGTGGTGAAATCATGCTTACTGCCATGGAGAATTCCCAAAAAAACTCCCTTTACCATCGTCGGAGCCGCTCTCCACCCCTGTGTGCTTTCTCAGGGGCCCCTTCTCTGGAGGCGCCCTTGGGCGACTCCATCTCTTCTATAGCGGCAGCTCGCACTCAATCTGTCTCGACCTTTAATACGATACATCACCGGTTTCCCTATACCATAATGCACGTACACTCTCACGCCAAACAGTTTATTCACTTATCACTCCTAGTATGCACATAACGGGTGTTCCATTAACTTGGACCGATTTTAAATGCGAGTTAAGTTTAAGCGTCTAATGATTTTTTCTTTTTCTTTCAGATTTAATAACTTCAACCATGTAAAGATTAACAATCGAACAACGTGTTAAAGTTATCGAAGCCTATTACGAAAATGGACGTTCAAACAGAAACGCATTTCGGGCACTTCGCGATTTTTTTGGTCAACATAATCGACCAACTGAGAGTGCAATTGGGAAAATTGTTCGTAAATTCAAACAAACGGGGTCGGTGGCAGATATGAAAACGCCATTGCATGCTCGTTTACGCCGTTAAGCTGAAAACAATGTTGCAGTGCGTGAGAATATGGCCTAAGATCCAGACACCTCTATTCGTCATCGCGCGCAGGAATTGAACCTCTCGACAACAACGTTACATCGAATTTTGACAAAATATTTGTCTCTACACGCTTACAAAATTCAATTGACACAAGAACTGAAGACTGCTGACCATTTGAAGCGCCTTACATTCGTCAATTGGGTGCACGAGCAAAGACAAGCCGATGATTTTTCTCAAAAAATCATCTTTAGTGATGAAGCCCATTTTCATCTTGGTGGATTCGTTAATAAGCAGAATTGTCGCATTTAGGCTGATGAAAATTCCAGGAAGATTGTTAAAAAGCCACTGCATCCACAAAAGGTCATTTTTTGGTGTGCCCTTTTTGCTAGCGGAATCATTGGGCCGTATTTCTTCGAAAATGATACCGGGAATTCTGTTACGGTGATAGGCGAGCGATACCGTGCCATGATAACCAACTTTTTATGGCCTGAATTGAATTCTATGGATGTCAAAGATTTGTGGTTTCAACAGGACTGCGCCACATGCCACATATCCAATGTAACAATGGCTTTATTAAATGAGAAGTTCCCAGGTCGCATCATCTCTCGAAATAGCGAGGTCACTTGCCACCACGATCGTGTGACTTGACGCCTTTAGATTTCTTCCTTTGGGGTCATTTCAAAAGTAAGGTCTATGCCAACAAGCCAACAACAATTCAACAGCTGAAGGATGAAATAATAAGGCATATTGGTGAGATCCAGGAGCAACTATGCAGAGACGTCATCAAAAATTTTGACCATCGAGTGGAGGTGTGCCGCCGAAGCCTTGGCAGACATTTAGGCGATATTATTTTTCACACAATTGCCATGACTCAAATAACATGATCCAATAGTGAAATCAATAAATTTTTACCAATAACACTGTTTTATTTACTGCTAACTTCGATCCGTTTTAATGGAACACCCTATATTTCTCAATTCTTTCCTTAACTTACTCATTCTAAATTCCCAGTTGCTCCGGTTTCTTACACGCTTCTTTCATAAACATCTTTCTCATGCTACTCGTTTTGCGCCATACAGTGCATTATACGCTTCGAAGCGCAAGCCCAGTCCCGACTGTCACCAACGGCCGATCTCGACGATGCCTTTGCTTTCCTCCGTGAGACGCTAATCTAACCCTAAATCGGTCGGATTTTGGGCGAGGAAACTATTCGAGCGCTTCTCGTAGCTTTTAGTCCGGTTTTCCCCAGGACGGTACACTAGAGGATACCACATTTGAGTTTGTCACCAAAGCTTCTACACCACCGGAAATACTGACTTTCTATGTATTTCTTGGAGCACGTATCCTGGCACGCTGGAGCAGTATCATTGAACACGGATGGTTCAAAATCCGAAGTGTGTGTCGGCTTCTATGCCTTCTCCCCTCCTTTTAAGCTGGCGGGGTTCTGTCGAGAGATTTCGAGCGGAGGCCGGTTTGGAGAAGGATTAACAAAGCGCACAGAGTTGTAGCTGAACATTAGAATCTACACACACGTTTCGCATTATCCGTGATGCTACGATTGCTGCGAGCCGAGAGTATGTCTTCTGCTAGGTTTCTACACAGGCAAGGATTGCGCAAAAGAGGGCACTAGTCTACAGACTGACGACCAGACCAGCGTTTCATTCTTCCCCACTTTGACTACATGCTAGGACATGGGGCTGCCTGGCTAAGATTGGAGATGGCCGACAGGAGCTTAGAGTTGCGTGCCATTGCGCCGCGACAGTTTCTGTGGACCTACCCACCAGTCTCGACGGCATCGGGTCGTTTTTTCTCTTCTGAACCTTTCTGTGACGACTGCTTGTTCTTGTTCCCAGATTGTCTGGAATGTTGTTCTTGTTGAATGTGTGCGCGGTACCAAGACGAGCGGGGTCGCAACTGCTTGTTCCTTGGGGCTAATATTTGTGTACCTCATATCAATCTGATCCTAGACATTGAATACCGTTTTCAAAGTTGTGGTCTTGGGATGTCGTAACTAGCTTGTGATTTTTTTAGGGCTCTTTTGTACGGTCTGGATTGTGAGGAATCTTTAAAAGAGGTTAAGGACCCAAGCAGTGCTTGCACAGTCCATTAATGAGTCTTGAATTCTATTTACAGTTTCGGGTTTATTTTGTTTTGTGTGCCTTTGTGTACATTTGTTTTGTTTTTTTATGCGACATGCTTATTAAATGTCACTGACGTGTTTTATGTTATAGCAAGAATTTAGTGTTGAGTAGGGGTGTCACCACCGATTCTGACCAGGACGCCTCCCTTAATGTTTGTCGCCACGTCTTTGCTCCCAAAGCTTCTACAGCACCGAGTGTTGGTATTCCCACGTCTCAATGAAGAAGATGGTAGCCGTAGATCTGTTTGCGGCTATTTTCACTCTGTGGTGAACTCGGGGCAGTGTTTTGAGTTAGGGCTGGAAGAGATAAGTGGCTGCCCCTTTGTCGTGGTGCGTGCATATTAGTTATGTTGCCTGCACATGAAGCTAAGTGTATCTGGGTCGAGTGGAGAGCCTTGACGTCTGACGACTGGCCAGCAAATGCTCTAGGGGCGTATCCACCCGCCAAATAGAGGCCAGGCATCCTTTTGCTGTTGTGCAAGTTTTGGAGTATATTTTGTTTGAGGTTGTGTGTATGTTGGAGGGGTAGGGGTTGCATTCGAAAGCTTTGCTGTTGTGAAGTGTTATCAGGCTTGTTTTGTGTGAGGTCTGTGAAAGTTCATTTGTTGAGTGTAGTGGTCTGAAACCCTGATCTGTAGGACATAGATGCTAAGGAATTTGTGGGGTCACCTGGTTTAGGATAAGGCGTTCTCTGAATTTGCAGGGGTTATAGAAAAGAGTAGCTATTGTTTCTTGTTAGAGAAGTGGTAATGATAAAAAGTGAAATCTAGATCATTTTGCTCCTAAATTTTCCAATGATCTCCCCACTACTATTAGCTCCTCCCTTTCTCTTGGTGCCTTCAATAACCAACCCCACCCACCTCTTCTTTAAAGCTTCTCTTCAATTGAAAGACATGCTATTGTAAGTCCAATAACATCGAAGAGAGACATACAAAATAATTATTAATGTTTTCTCGCCGTGCTCCTGTTAACCCCCGACTTTCACAAGTTGAGCATTGTTAAGCTACCTTGAGTATGGTTAGTCGCCGGGTGGAATCCCTACTCTGGTAGAATTTGCGGCAACTGCCATGTGCTGTAGTGACGCATGGTTCGGATACCACCTTTAACTGTAGGTCCCCAGTGAGAAATTCTTCCAAGACAAGTGAGAGAACCCTATCGGGTTGGCTTTAGGGATCGACTAAATAAATGATGTTGAATTATGTTATAATCATACTTCTCTGTAGATGGAAAATGGGTATACCGAGACAAGGACCTATGCTTCAAAACCAATTTGATCTGGGTACAAGGAACCATATCCAAGATTAACCACAACAGACAAAAGGTAACTTCAATGTGAATTGTAAAGGACTCGCTATGGATATTATCTAGGTAAAGGTTTAACTCCGATTATTACGAAATAACTCAATGGCTGAAAATATGCCATTTGCTTGCAGATTCGCCTGACAGAACGAGAGACGACCATCACGATTTTTAATTGCGAGAATATTCCTGGAGGCAATGAGTGGATTGAAATGGGTATGACTAGCGGAAAACTAATATTTGATCTTTTACTCAATTTGAGATTTTCAAATTCATTAAATCTAATTTATATTTACAGGACAGTACGTGATGGTATTTGGGGAGATCGAAACACTTGTTCCTCAGATGGTTAAAGCCCTCAAAATGTCTAATCTCTCTCTCAATCCAATCCTTGCAGAAATGTGGCCTTCTAATGTATATGAATCAAAGTTAATCAATTGTGAGGTGGCAGGACAGAAAAAAAAAATTAAACTTTAAATATTTTAATAAAAAAATATTTTCTTAATGCCAAGTTGAAGTAGAAAACCTAGTTTCAAGGATCACAAATAGAGAAAGGTAAAAAAAAGAAGATGGGTATACTTCTTTACTTAACTTCTTCTGTATTTATATTGTACATGTTTTTCACCTTTTCTAATTCAATTTGTTTCTTGTCAGAATCCATCTTCTTAAATGCCTTGTTTGCCTATGGGGAAAAAATAGAATTGATAAAGTGCTGTAAAAGCAAGTAAATAATAGAATGTATACCAATTGCCCATTCTTTATCAGGCAAGGAAATGCATTAAAATACTAATACAAGTTATATCCACCCACATTCCATGTAAGCATTCCAAAAATTTTGCCAGCAGTTGATCCTCAAGAATAAAAGGTTAGTTAATCTTCACCTATGGGTTGTAAATTCTTAACTCATTGTCTAATATTCTATTAAAAAAGTGAAAGAAACAATGAGATCTATGCTGGATACTTACTGAAGAGGTTCATAAAGAAAGCAGTAAAGTTAGGGTACGTGAAAAGGAAAAGGCAGAGCAAGTTGTCTAATTTAATTAGAAGGAACTGGAAGGCTAACAATCTCTCCCGTACCCATTCTGCAAAATCAATTAAGTCTCTCTGCAGTAGGTGGAATGGCAAGGAAGGCATATGCGTCCTACTAAACTCTCATTAATCAGTTTCAAGGGAACATGTGGGGGACGGGAAGAAAACATGCGTGCAAGTGCATCAAAAGGAGGAGTGACAGAGAGGGTGCGTAAAGATCACACTGCTGGGACATGCAACAAAAAAAAGTGCAGTCGTCATAATAAGGCGCAGGCAAGCGATCCATCAAGTGTCGGTGCCTCCCGCGAGTGCGTCCAAATCGGAGACTACAGAAAGCAACATGAAGCCATCGCAGCATTGGGGGGTAGGTCCATGGGAAGAGTCGCGGCGCTATGACACGCAACTTTAAGTTCCCCCTCAAAGTCTCCCATCTTCTTTGCGGGTTGTCCTGCCATGTAATTGGAGTGAGGAAGAGCGAAACCCTAGTCTGGTCGCCCAGTCCTCGCGGACTCTTGGGCGCCCTCATTTTCCGCAATTCCTACATGTCCAGGAACTCAGCAGAAGGTAATCTCGACATCGATCCGGCCAGCCAAAACCGTGGCGTCACGAATATCGCGAACCAGGGGATGCGGAGATTCAAATGCCTCGAGAGCACTCAGGGTGCTTTGTAAGTCGCTATAAATCACAATCGGGACTCCGAACCGGCACGTCGCATTATCTCCCGTACCGAATGGTGTATTGCAACCAGCTCGGCCGTGAAGACAAACGCAGCACCTGGCAGTGCCCTACTGACTTCAAACAGAGGGCATGCGGCGTGGAAACCGACCCCTCTCTTGGGACTTGGAGCCATCCATATACAATATACACTGGCACGTTCGAGCGTGACACGAAGTATGCTTCAAAAGGCCGAACGCAATACACCCGACGCTGTAGAAGCTTTAGTAGGGTAGCAGAGGCGTGGTGACAAATAGCCAAAGGTGGGCATACGTGAAGAAAAGGTATGACCACAAGGAAGAGCGGTGGGCGTGCTTCAAAACATACCGGAACCTAGCCCTAGCTCGCCGAGATTCACTGACAGTGAAATCGTTCGGGCGGCGTTTATAGGGCATGTAGACATAACGCTTCTGTTTGAGGTAGGGCATGTAGACATAACGCTTCTGTTTGAGGGCCGCCTCACACTTGGTGACCACCACGGAAGCGGTCAGCGTGCAAAATGGCCACACGTTCTAGTAATCTTAGTTAGGCCAACGGCGATGAGGTTGCTGGAGAAGAACTCAACGGCCTCTTCTACTGACCTAAACTCCTCGATTGAGACAGAGAAATCAGTCATTTCCTGAAATGAGGACGCCCGCGCCAAGCACCACCGGGGCGGGCTCTCAGGAGGCAGCGGACCAGAAAATGATATTTGAATGGGAAAGTGATCACTACAATGAAGATCATCGACTACCCCCCATCCCCAAAATCAGGCTGTGCATCCTTAGAGGATAAAAATAGATCGAGACAGGAAAATCATCCACATTTAGTACTCCAGCTCATCGATCAGGTATGCAAGGACCCGGCCCCTGGGATTGATCGATAGGTCTCACCGGAGGGGGTGTCTCCTGTTCAAATCCTCGAGGAAGCGAAAGGGCTTCGGCAACCGTGGTTGACGGTGGAATGTTCTCAGAAATAACAGTATACCTCTTATCCAGGTGCAGCTGCACAGTTACTGCCTGAAAGTAGGTGTCTAAAGCGAAGAGATTTTTATTTTGTATTTTGGGAGCCCATCTGGCGACTGTTTACTTGGGGATAAGTTGCCGTACTCTAAAGCGAAGAGAAGAACGGAGACATCATGCCGGGTGTAAATGGCGCATCCTCCTGCCTGGCCCTCATCCCGTGGTATTGGGGTCGCAAAACCCATATACCCCTAGAGGGTAGGCAGGGTGCACGCGCCCAGGATGGTATCCTGCAAAAAGATAGCTAAGAGAAAACGGGAGGAGATGCGGAGGCCCTCTTGGAAGAGAAGACCCTCACGGGTATGGACGTACGCTTCCCCAAGGCAGAACTTCGGGCGCTGTTGGCCGAAATGTGCTTAAGGCGCTGTCGCCTCCAAGGACTTATCGGGAAAGTTGGGCTGGACATGCGTGTCTTTTCCTCCCTTTGCCTCGAAACCTTAGGCGGGCGGGGGTCTCTCATTTAGAGGATCCACCGCCTTCGAGTAAACCATCCTAGCACTCTGTGTGGGCATAGCAGCCTAAACTCTCTTAGTGCTGTCCTCGTTTCGGGAGGCAGCTTTATAAACCCTGGAACATGGCCTCACAACTAAATTCAAGGGTGTTGCCTCCTGTGAGTCTAACAACTCGGTGGAGGCGCGCGTCCGTTTCGCCTTACGGGAAACTGTCACACTGGAGGAAAGAGGAAAAGCCCTGGTTTTAGCCAGGGCTGGGTGTGAACCATTTATGCCACCAACTCTACCAGGGAAGCGCCCGGGGTGGGTAGAACCCGCAAAAGGGGTTCCGAATGGGCGCGGAAACAACTGTGCTCGTAGGCCTGGAGGGTCCGGGAGCAGAGGGTGTCTTTTTCAACATTGAGACAAGACGTCCCAGGCAGCATCGGGCGAGCCAGGACGAAGTTCTTAGCCTCGTGAAATGAGAGACGAGACGATCCTGGACCTGAACGACCAGGATTTCCTTCTCAAGGAGATACGCACCAAATTGCTCCGAAGAAGCGGGGTGTGTCTCTGCGCAATTAACACACTTGGCCACACACAATTTGGACTTGTCGTGTGCGGCCTTGTATTAACTTACACAGACTTCGGGTAAACCCGACTTTGCACCTCTACACGAGCGATTCGTATGGCCGAAGCGGTGGCAGTAGTAGCACCTCCGTGGCAATGGCAAGAATGCCTTCACGCGGTAGTGATACCAACCCGCACGCACCGACTCAGGGAGCCTGTCACAGTTGAACGTGACGAAGAGAGTAAGGGCGGGGGTTCTCGAGGCCCCTCCCGGTTTTCTCATCACACTTTCAACCTTGACCGCCCCTTGGTCGGCAAGCTATAATGTAGTGGTCTATGGAGTAGTCGCTTAAACCACTCATTTCTCGAAGTTCATGGTAGAGTGCGACGTCACACTCACAGCGTGCCATCAAGTGTACGAAGGGCACTAATCATGGCTGCCTCGGAGGGATTCGACGCATTCGCCAGAAGGCTCCCGTCCGAGAAACAGCTCACCTTCGGCTCTTTACCAATAACGCTAGTTAGAGCTCTCCTCTGATGGATCATGTTGCCCTTAGCCAACATGCTGCCATCAGTGGAGCGAATAATTAGGAGGCGTTTGAAGCCAGCGGGCTCGAAAATGCCAAGTAACTTCTGAATGAGGGGCCCAGACATAATCAAGGCATAATCGAAGTACCTTTCTCATCTTGTCTTGGGTCGGCGAACCAGCATCCGTGAGGGAGGAGAGTGAAGCAGGTATGCTGGCCCACTGTAAGTTCTTAATGCACGAGTGCAGGATGTTAGGGGGCACGGTCTGACGGGCACTGCCATCCCTTTTTCCTACCTAAGAGGGTTGGCACTATCGTTGTCAATATTGGGCCGCCTGCATGCTTTCTTGGCAGTCCCATGTGAAAGGAGGGACTGCGGCTGGAAAGAGGTAGGCGCGAAGGGGGTGAGGGAGAGTTTCCTGCACCTATAGGCCTAGAAGAGGAGTAAGCCTCCTCCTCTCCAGTAGAAGAAATTTGGAGGGTCCCCTGAGAAAGTACAAAAGGGGGAGACCTCCATTATTTTCATTGGAGCTGCCTGAAATAGATGAGTTTTTTATTTTTTTTAACTCATCATTGGGCATGGTGTCCCTATGTATTTCACGGGATGTATACGCTAAGTCCCATCAGCAAGGTCTCTGCCTCTCGTGGTAAAGTTGAGTTGGTGGTTTTCTACGACATCAAGACGTGCATTGAATGCTGGCGGAGCAGCAGGGCGAGAGATATATTGCAGCATAAGCAGTCATGAAGGACTGCACCACGGACACAGGATCCGAGACAATTGTCCCATTCTCCTGGGAAATGGGAGGGGGGTCCTGCAAGAACTTGACCCGACTCCTTTTGATTCACTTCCCAACTTCTAGATAGTTCTTCCCGTTAGGTGAAGACACTTATGGCCACCAGGAAGATCGTCGTGCGTGCTTCAAAACATATCTGAACCTAGCCCTTGCTCGATGAAATTCACTGACAGTGAAATTATTCGGGCGGCGCTTATAGCGCAAGTAAGCATAACGCTTCTCTTTGAGGGCTGTCTCATACTCGGCAGACCTCACGGAAGCGGTCGGCATACAAAATGGTCAGACGATCTAAGAATAATGGTCTGGCCCATGGCGATGAGGTTCCCGGAGAAGAACTTAACGAGCTAATCCACCGACGTAAACTCATCAACTCGCACAGAGAAATCAGGCATTTCCTGAAATGCGGACCTCCGCACCAAGCACCACCTGGGGCTCTCAAGGAGCAGCAGCGACTACCCCACCCCACCTACCTAAAATCAGGCTGTGCATCTGAAGAGCACAAGGATAGATCAACAGGAAAATGAAGCGGTTTTCGGGCAGTGATGTATAAACTCATCCACATTTAGGACACTTATCTCGAGCTCATCCTCGACGATCAGGTCAGGGAGGACCTGACCCATGAGATTGATCGGGTAGTCTCCCCAGAGGGGGGCTTCTACCGTTCAAATCCCCGAGCAGTAGAGAGGGCCTCGGCAAACGTGCCACGATACAGCGGAAATCCCCTGTGTCGAAGTTGCGTGATGGTAGAATGTATGCAGAAACTACAGTATACCTCCTATCTAGATGCAGCTGCAGTAGTGCTAATGACTGATAGGAGGTATTTAAAGCAAAGATAAGAACGGAGACATCATGCCGGGTGTAAATGGCGCATCCTCCTGTCCGGACCAGTTCCGTGGTGGTGGTGGTGTCTCAAAACCCTTATACCCCAGGAGAATGGGCTAAGGGTACACACTCAGCATGGTCTCCTGCAAAAAGATAGCTAACGGGGAATGGGAGAAGACAAGGCTCCGCAGCTCCTCACAGTTGGCCCTGAATCTGTGCCAATTCCATTGAAGGAATGTGCCCTCCAGGCCTACCTCAGAGCAGGAGCGGGCCCTCTTCGAAGATAAGACCCTCACGGGAATGGCTGGATGCTTCCCGGATAAAGAACTTCGAGTGTTGTTGGGGTCAATCCTTTGGAGGATTCAGCGTCTCCGAACCACCCAGCATAACTTTGGGTGGGGGCGTAAGAGCCTAAGCTCCTTTAGTGCTGTCCTTTAGAGGGTCAACTTTAGGAATCCCAGAAGACAGCCTCACGACCAACTTCAGGTGTTGACTCCTGAGCTAACGACTCAGTGGAGGCGCTCAGACATTTAGCCTTACGGGAAATGGTCACACTGGGGGAGAAGGGGAGTCGTAATTTTAGCTGAGGCACCCACGGTGAGTGGTACCCACATAAGGGTTCCTAATGAAGCCTGGAGGGGCCAAGAAGAGTAGGTGCCTTTTTTAATATTGAGGCCTAAGACATCCCAGGTAGCACTAGGTGGGGCAGGACCAAGTACTAAGCCTCACCAAAGGAGAGACACTTCACAGCCTGAACAGCCAAGATTTCCTTCTCCAGGAGATAAACATCAAATTGCTTGTAAGAAACAGGGTGTGGCTATTGGCAATTGACCATACACGATAAGGACTTGTCGTGTACCCCCTTGGAGCAACTTACACAGACTTCAGTTAAACCTGACTTTGTGCTTCTATATGAACAACTCATGGCAGAAAGTGACAGTAGAAGAACTTCCGCAGCAGCGGCACGAATGTTCACACAGTAGCTATACCAAATGGCATGCACCTAAAGGGGAGTCTGTAACGATCGAACGCAACAGAGGGTAAGGTGGGTCTCGAGGCCCCTCCCCATTTTCTCATTACATGCTCGACCTTGACAGCTCCTTGGTTAGCCAGGTCTTCGGTGACGTCTCTGAGTAGTAGTCTAAGAGTTCCCTCACATAAACCACTCCTTTATAAAATTCATGGTAGAGTGATGTCCTACTCTACTTATTGAAGTGGAGTTGGCTAATCTTATGAGCCTTCCTTTCCTCCTGCCTCAAAACCTTTGATGGGTGACATTTTGGAAGGTCTCTACTTTCCAGTGCCTCCTCCAGCCTCAGACACGAGAAAGGGACTGGAAGCTTTGAGAGCAGAGGCGTAGTGCCAAATATTCACAGGTGTAACCTCCAGTGTGGTGTTGTAGGCAGAACCAGAGGCATCACTGGTTCAAAGAACTACATCAAACTCTGAGTTGCCCTTCCCTAAGCCTGAAAGATTTCGGGCCTAGGGATACCTGAGAGAAATGGACAATCGAGAGCACAAGTTCAAGTGCTCCACCCTCACCAAATGAGGCCTAGTCAAGGACTTCCTTTAGAAACAATTCTATGCTCATAGTGAGGTGGATGTCCACCACAAATAGTTTGATCTCCACCCTGAGGTAGACAACTTGAGAAATGAGTTTTTTGGATTGATCAAAAGGTTATTAGTATGGAGGAAGTGAACTACTCACAGTAGGGAGTCCTCAACCCCAGCAGCAGGATATCATCCAGGCTGGTATAGACCAGCAGGTTAAAGCAGCTGGCCAAGCTGTAGATAATAGGTCTCATGTCTGCATCACAAATGGATCAGCTCTAAATCCTTGCCTTGGGCCCCAAAGCAAGGATGGATAATAAGCTGGGTGGCAACTAAGTTCCAAAATTAGACAAGAAAATTAGGTGAAATAAGGGGAAAAGGAAGATGTCAAGAATGAATCAAGCATGGCTAGTCTCAATCGAGTTTGAGACTACCCTGGGGCAATGGAACTGTGGAAGCGTGCCCCTTCCTTAGCTGCCAAGTCAACATGCTACATGTGGCAACCTCTCCAGGAAGTGCAAGGGGGTGTCCTTAATGTTTGAACAGTTGTATAATCTATCAACACAATAAGAGTAAATTATTTAATTTTATTTAATTTAAAATGCATTAGCAATGATGCCATATCATGCAGAAAGTTTGTAAGAAGAGATGTGTAAAGCAAGTGGTGAAGTTAGAGAAAATAAAAAATGTGTGAAAGATATATAGCCACAGATTCCCCTGTGGCTGTTGCAGCTGGGATGGAACACAAGCCTCCAAATGTCACCTAACAACCCCTTGTTGGTTAAATCATTTGCAAATGTCAGGGTACCATGCATGGAAAATTCACAGGCAACATTTATTAAGTTATACAAAATTATAACTATTTTGTTAAAAATATTACTGATAAACTAAGAAAGCCTCCCTCTCCCTTTCAACTTGTAAAGAGCAATGTAACCACTTTAATGAAATACAACCTAAATTAACTTATTCAATAAGATTAATTTCTACCTGAATAAAAAACATACCTGATAATATAATACCACTAGATAGCGTCCACACACATTAAATCCAGAGAGGTGATCACAAGCATTTTTGGCATCAAATATATCCTCGTAAACCACAAATGCAGTTCCTTTGGTTTCTGGAGCATTTCCTCTGAAATTCAAGGGAATATATATTTTTGGTACAAGAATTCCTTGCTCTCTACCTCAGAACACTACAGAAAATGCAAAGCCAAGCACTCCACCTCGCCTAGGGATTCTGAACAAATACCAAACAGACCCAACTTATTCAGACATCTTCCCTCTTGTGACCAGGAGCCACATAGTGCTGGATCTCTGGGAGAACCCCAAACAGCCAGCAGAGTTTGTCATGGCTGGCAGCACATTAAGTAACGTGGATTAACTTCACACAACTGGTAGGTGGTGCTTCCCCTAGGTTATGTTGTAATCTATGCTAAAGCATCATAATCTATGTTTTTATTGTCCAGGAAAGCATGAGAAAGTGGAGCAAACAATTATTTATTACCTAGTGGACAAGGCATTGAACTTCTAATGCCTAGGTAATGGGTTTATATCCAAGTAAAAGGATACAAAATTTAGTGTAGTTTTCTAACTATTGGCAATTGCAAAGAGCTTGCCTGTGTGGGCTGAGAGCTCCTTACAAACATGCCAAAACAACACTGCTGTCTCTTCCTTCCACACACAAGACATATCCACTCTTCTGTAACCAAACTTGCCCAAGGCAGGGTGGGAAAATCAAAAAACCAGGGTTTTATTCCCAGGCTTTTGGGGGCTTTTTCAAGTGAAATTTGAAAAAACTCGGGTTTGGGGGGCTTTTTCAAAATTACACTTTTTTTCAAGAAATGAATGCTACTTATCATTATTTTATTCAAAATTCATATTTGTTTATAATTTCAACAAATATCTATTAAATTAAGGTTATTTCTTTGATAATGACTCATAATAATTCATCTCTCCTTCTACAGGTTATTTCTATCATGGGTACCCATAATTCTCAATCATTGATCTGTTCTTACCTTAATATAATTATTAAACTAATTAATTATTATTATAAAAATAGAGATAGCTATTCTTTTTCTATGTTATTCTACTAATGCTTGTAGCATTTGATTTGGGGAAAAAACCTGAGATTTGAAAACCTCCAGAATAAAACTGAGGTTTTGGGGCTTTTTCAAAATTATACTCTATTTTTCAAGAAATAAATGCTACTTATCATTATTTTATTCAAAATTCATATTTATGTTTATAATTTTAACAAATTTGTATCAAATTAAGGTTATTTCTCTGATACTGACTCATAATTCATCTCTCCTTCTACAGGTTATGGCTATCATGGGACATGGGTACCCCAAATTCTCGATCAGTGATCTGTTCTTACTATAATATAATTATTAAACTAAGTAATTATTAATATTATATAAAAATAGAGATAACTATTCTTTTTCTATCTTATTCTAATGCTTGTTTCATTTGTTTTTTGAGAAAACCCAAGATTGGAAAAAACCCAGGTTTTATTGGCCTTTTTCAAAATTTGGGGTTTTTTGCCAATCCTGGCCCAAGGGGTGCCCATTTCCACATACCCATGACATGGAATGGGTGCCCCCATTCAGACACAAAAGGGAGCTCTGCTCGCTGGTTGGTGTCAAAACAATTCTACCCAAGGCCCTTCCACCCAATGAGGGACTACTCCAGGTAGCCTCTGACTTGCCAGCGATTATTATTCTTATCTTTATGTGAATTTCATTATTCATTCAGGGGATCTCATGCACAAATGAAAATGGACAGATTACCAGTATTGCAACAATGTGGAGAATCCTAAATAAATACACATTTTGAAGAGAGAGAAAAAGGCCCAAAACTTTCCTGAGTTCTCAGTTATGAAATTTAAACTATAAAGCAGGAGAAAGGAATTGTAACTTGAGTCTCATGGAAAAAGCAAAACATAAACACCTGTAATAAATAGGTCCAAGAAGTAATAATGCACTTACAGATGCACTCCTCAAATATCATTTCCCATAAACTCAATTCCAAATGTATGGAAATCTGCATACATAATACCTATTCTAGGCCTAGGAATCAACCAAGAAAATATGCCTCATACTACCCAATCTCCCTCTAAAATCATTAGAGCAAAGTACAAGAAAAGATCAATCCACAAGACACCTCTCAACATGGATTCTGCTCCCCCCCCCCACTGCATTCAACAAGTACAGTAATCACCAAAATTACACAGTGCATCCAAGAAGGCTTCATCAATAAACCCAGCCGAACACATGAGTGACAGAAGGCTTTTGACACCCACTACACTAGACACCAACACTCAAAAAAAGGCTTGCCAACTTCCACATAGCACAAATGAGAAAAAATAATTAATAATCGGGCAAACAACATTAATGCAGCTGCCCAGTGAAACAATGTAAAAGGGTAGCTAAGGAGACTTGACAAATGCAAATACAGAAAAGCCCACTCCACCCTCTAATTTTCTTCATCCTGTATACATAAACACCATACCAGTTTGACACAATCATGTGCTGGGACATCATTCTTAAGTGATGTCAAATTTGACTAAAGAGAACCCAGGGAGCAAATAAAATAAGTGGCCTTGGGTGGTATTTTGGGCAGACTATTGAGCCATGGGCAAAAGCTAAAGCAAACTACTGAAAGAAGCTGAAAACAATAGAAAAAATGGCCTCCCACAATGGCAGAGGCACTGTCAAGGGATGTCACATGTGTACAAGCAAATGGTTAACTATGTTGGGCAAAGATTCCAATGGTTTTAGGGCACTCAGTGAGTCAGTATATATCACAATCCATTCTCTGAACATGGCACAACACAATCTCCCATACTCAGCAGTGTATTACAACAAACTCAGCCATGAAGATATGCAGCACCTGGTAGAGCCTCACTGGGTTGAAAAAGAGGAGAGATGGCATAAAAACCAACCACCTCTTCAGATGTGGAGCCATCTATGTAAACTAGCTGAGCTCCAGCATGAAATGGAAAACTCAACTGCAATAGTCCTGGGCCTATAGAAGCTTTGGGAGCAGAGGCGTGCTAACAAATATTCAGATGCAGCATGCTCCAGTGTGGCCTCCTAGGCAGAACCATCAGTGCCACAAGCCCTAAAATTATATCAAGCTCAAAAGAGTTGCTTTGACCTAGACATGAAATGCTTAGGGTATGATTGGCAACTCACTGTTGAAGAGAGGATTGCACATACAACCAAGTACACAATGCATAGTGCTGAGCAAACGGCATCTCCCTAGCAATGACAAGAAGGCTCTCTATAGGAAATGTACAAAAAGCAGTTGCCAATAGGAAACAAGTGTAGTGGATCGAATACAGCTTACACAATTCACACTTGGCTGCATGTGCATAAACCTGGCATCTGTAGTCTAACTTGGAATGAATAAAGAAACTACAAAAGTAAGATGGTAGCCTAAACATCATAAAATGAAGAATGTCCAAGTCACAGGTACAAGAGACCCTATGGCTGCAATTATGAGCTTCCTAGGTGAGATCCATTTAGGAACAAGTCTGTGACCAGGTGAAACTGTGGCTGGCAACAGAAGTGCACCACATTAGTCTTGGCCAAAAGAAAACTGAAACCCATGCACTTCAGCATAGCAAGAGATGTGGTTAGAGCCTGCTGAAGTCCCAGCTCCAAAGTATGCATCTGAGTCACACCAAAAGATATCAAAAGCTCATCTACATAGAGTAGAGAATGTGTACTTCCCAGCAAGATGCCCTCCCCATGCCCTAGTGGACCAGAGAGTGCTCGCCCCACTTTTCTGCAAGAATCAGCGATCTAATAGAATGTCAACAAAATTGGAATAATCGGATTATTTCATCGCTCAATGCTGTAGAGGCTCTCCATGATATAGTATCTCCATGAGATAGTATCACCATGCACTATTGTAGGCCTTCATCAGATAAAAAAACACTGTCAAAGTGATGCCCATGAAAGAAGGCTTAGCAGATAGCATTTTCCAGCTGGAGAAGAGCAACTGATATGGAGTGGAAATTGTGAAAGCTACACTGTGCAGGAGACGTGGTCTTTGCTGTCCAGGAAATAAGCTAATCTAACCAATTTTTTCCAGCAATTTGCACATGCAGAAAGTTAAGAGAAATTGGGTGGAAGCAAGCTGGGTTAGTGCGCTCTCTCATTGGCTTGAGAAAAGCAAGTATATTGAAAACATTTGGGTGGCACTTGCAACCACTAAAGGCATATCACTTCTCTCTAAGGGGTCTCACATTCAGTCAGCATCCAAGAATGGGGATGGTGTACAAAATGGCCAGAGATTCTAGGAAGAGTAGTCAGATCCAGTGATGAGGGTGCTGGAGAAGAACTCAAAGGCATCATCTACCAACCTAAATCCTTATTTTATATATATATATATATATATATATATATATGACTCAGGACGTCATTAGGCTTGTGGCCTATTGGTGAATGATAGGTTGACCTCCATCAGGAAGAAGTCGAGTCGCACATACTGGTCCCTGACAGGGTTACTAGTTGTGGTGGTTCCAGGAAGGCCAGGGGGGGGGGGGAATGGCCCAATAGAACATACCACCCTTTGCCCCTCTAAGGGGGGGGGGGAGGAACTCACTCTCCAGGTATTGCCACTTCAATTGGGAATCCCTGTGGCCCGAATCATCTGAGGGCAACTCCAAGGAAGGAGTTAAGGGAGAAACCCCCTGACCCATATACATAAAAAAGTGAGAAGCCACCTCTTCACTAGGAGAAGATTGGAGGGGCCCCTGAGAAAGCCCAGAGGGAAGGGGGTGCCTCCTTTAAAGAGATGGAGCTACTCGATGGTGGTTAAGCAGAATCCATAGGGTGTAGTTAAAAGGGTAGCCCCTCCATCAGTCATAAGTGTGTTGTCATAGGACTCACCCACCCCAACACCGCGTTAGGTGAGGTCTTACTATCTGGAATGTAATCGGAAATTATGCACAAACTTCCCCAGACTGTCAGAGTTCAAGTCAGTGAGCCAGGGTTCCTTATTGGCACTTGGGCCAGGAGGATGTGCCAGTCTTGAGGTATCGGGTGTAGCACTCAACAGAGGGTACACCCCCCCCCCCCCCCCCGATACCTCAAGACTGGCACATCCTCCTGGCTAAGTGGCAATAAGGAACCCTGGCTCACTGACTTGAACTCTGACAGTCTGGGGAAGTTTGTGCATAATTTCCGATTACATTCCAGATAGTAAGACCTCACCTAACACGGTGTTGGGGTGGGTGAGTCCTATGACAACACACTTATGACTGATGGAGGGGCTACCCTTTTAACCTTTTAACTACACCCTATGGATTCTGCTTAACCACCATCGGGCAGCTCCATCTCTTTAAAGGAGGCACCCCCTTCCCTCTGGGCTTTCTCAGGGGCCCCTCCAATCTTCTCCTAGTGAAGAGGTGGCTTCTCACTTTTTTATGTATATGGGTCAGGGGGTTTCTCCCTTAACTCCTTCCTTGGAGTTGCCCTCAGATGATTCGGGCCACAAACCCCTGCTACTCTGAAGTCAGTAAGGAGAGATCAGAAAAGGGAGGTGGTGAATGTAAGGATGGAAAATAATGGAAGATATAAAACCACAAGTCCTGCAAACAGTGGGTGTACCAATTAGGGCTGGCTTTCCAGTGGCTGCCATATGCTGTAGATACCTGCAGTTTGAAATCTATGTTAATCAGTAGGTCCCCACTCTTGCAAGAGTCGTGCAATCTCCACTCATAACTAAGCACATACAACTACTACCTCACAGACCTGACTAAAAGACATCCCCCCCCCCCACTGTGACCAGTAACCAAACACAGTTAAACACCTATTTACTAAATGTCCAACACAAGTACAGCTGAGACAAAACTTTAGGATATAAGGAGTGTGGAATCTCTGGGAGAACCCTGTCCACTCAGGTCTATGGGAGGGATCCTAGCCAGGGACAATATAAGTTATCAGACCACACAATACCTTGGGCCTCATCTCACTCTCAATCTTTCTTCTCCTTTCACACCATAATCTCACCCATCCATTATTGCTGTAATCAGCATAATCTTGCAATTTCCTGGCAGTCCACCTCAAACACTTAGCATTTACTAACAAAAAAGGCAAAGATTTCCAAAGTGGGAGGTGTGATGCCCAAAAAAGGCACAGAACTCTCATAGGGGAGGCGCAGAGGTCACCAATTAAACACTAATTCTCTCCCTGTATAAATCTGCTTGTTTTTAAAAAAACAAAATAGTTTGTAATGCTCACTGTAACCATTTTATCCCATCTCATAATGATGTAGTCATAATTAACGTAATCACTCTTGATTACAAAGATCAGCGGACAATCATGGCATGAGCACCAGGGACTGGTCCTCATTGGAAGAGGAAGGAGGAAATTGGTAAGGGATTTTCCACCAAAATACATTCATTTAAGTTGCTTTTATATCTCTGGTGAAAAAGGTGGTAGTAGTAGTGGGGTTTGCTGCCAACCAGCGAGCAAGGGTACCCTTCAGGGCTGAAGGGAGGGCCACTCATTCTGTATCAAGGGTGTGGACATAAAAAACCTTTTGGCAGGTTGCAGGAAAGGAAAAGTGACATGTTGTATTAAAAGACAGCAGCAATGTGATTGGATATGTGTGCTGATGTATTTGGATGATGATGTCTGAGTATATGCCTCTGGCTCAAAGCACAGCCTGAGTGTCTCCAAGTGATAATGAATGTATTTATGTGCACTCGCGCTCCATGAATCTAACCTGGTGCCCAAGCATGGAAATCCAATGGCTTATCCACTATGCTAGTGAGCACTCCACACCAATTTGTCAGGGTAGTAATTTCTATTAGTGACAAAAGCATGATATTTTTTTTAGTGATAACTAACAAGAGCATATGGTGCAGAAGTTTGGAAAATAGATTTATAAAATGATGAAAATACATAGAAGAGACCCAGAGTGAATGAATACTTGCATTAGTAAGAAACAGAAGAAAATGCAATTCTCCTAAACTATGTCCCATTTTTTTCCATAATATACAAAGAAGTAAAGGCTATGTATGGACACCCTATATTATATTAATATAAAATGTGTCAAAACTTACACCCGAATTTGTCTAATTGCTCCATATTTCCCAAATATGTCGTACATCTCTTCCGCAGTTATTTTGTATGGCAGATTCCTGACATAAAGTATTCTGTTTACCTCTGGAGGCAATCGAACCTAAAAAAAAAAGAAAAAGAAAAAAGGTGATGACTAGATACCACCCCTTTTTAATATATAGGAAGAAAAACAAAAATGCTTTGTGTTAAAGGAATTATATTTATGATGCAATGCATTAGAAAATGTGTGCCATTGCTATGAATGAAGGTAGCCCATTTTTAACTGGTAGCCAAGAAGTTACATTTTATATTACCTGATATTTCAACATCAAGTTTCCCACTAAAGTGGAGTTGGTGCACTTCAACACTTAAAAACTACCCACCCTATAGCCATCCCTTTTACGCACTATTAAGCATAAGATTATCTATAATTTTTCCATGATGCAAAATTGATAATGATGGGATGCTATGTGCTGCTCCATCTTGCTGAGTCAGAGTTCATCCCTTGGCAGAAGGCCCCAAGCATACCGTATCATATACAAAAACACCCACTTCCTCCTCAGTCAGCCCTTCACTCAAGCACTCATAATCAACCCACCTTTTTTAGACAGTCTTCCATCCTTCTCACACCCTGACACATATTCTCTTCACAAGTCTATTAACACACATCCTTCTTATATATCCATACCAGATCAAACAATTTCAATCACAACCTTATTCACACCATAAACATCTCATAACCAGTCATTCCTCACTCAATCTACCTTTCATACACCAAGAATCCCTCTTAAGTTGTCCATTTGCACTGCTCTCACTCTAGATCTTTCCTTCTTCTCCAGGGATCTTTTCATGGATCTTCCTGACACATTCTTCCCCCAAACTCTTAGCATTCACTAATGCTATAATCACCCCCAGACACTACCACCATTTAGTATATTATTGTGGTAATCTGCTTCATCAATGCCACCTTCATTTACAATGCATCCTAGTTACTTAAAACTGCATTCACTTTTAATCCCCTCCTCTCACATACCCTGTCAAAAGATACATTCAACATTTGCAAACTCACTCACTCTCAGCCTCCAATACCAGGTCATCAGCATATACAAACCCATCCCTCATAAATCTCGCATCCCTTTCCCTCATTGCCATACATATTTCTTTCAGTACTCCATCCATAAAGTTATTAAACAGCATGATGGCATCATACAACATTGTGTTACACCCATATGTATATTAAACCACTGACTACAGCTATCTTTCACCCTACCGCACACTTTACTTCCACCATCCAATAGTATACCACCCACTATATACATTCTTAGCATCTGCCATAAAGCTTCTCTATATGATCATAACCTTTCTCCAGATTCATGATCACAACTTGCACTTTGCAACTCTTATCCTATTCCTGTTCTTTGTGAGAATAGGGTTGCCTCTGTTGAGGTGGTTAGCCAGGGGGAGAATAGGTGTGTGAGTCAGAGGGACACAGATCCTATTAGCTTGACTAATAGATTCAGTGCCCTAAGAGAGGAAGTAACTGGAAGTGATATGACTGATGGGGGTGGGGGTGGAGTTCGAGTGACTGGTAGTTTGAATGAGAATAGGAGTGGGGATGGAGTTAGGTCTGTGGGGGTTAGGAATAGGAGTCTGACTGAAGTGCTTGTGATGGGTGATTCGCGAGTTAGATATTTAGATAGGAAGTTGAATGCAAGTAGATTGAATGGTTTGAGGGTGTGTTTGCCGGGTGCTGGAGTGAGATATCTGTCTGATAGGTATGAGGAACTGGTGTCTGGCTGTGCAAGGGATGCGGTTGTGATTACACATGTAGGAGTGAATGATGTGAAGAAAGTGGGTGCATGTGAGTTACGTGAGAGGTACAAGAGGTTGATTGAAAAGGTGAAAGAAAGTAGAATGAAAGGTGTTGTGACAGGTGTGCTTCCAAGAATGGATGTTGGGGTAGAATGGATGTCTCGTGCAATTGGGCTGAATGATTATGTGAGGAGGATGTGTGAGATGGAAGGTGTCATGTTTGTGGATGTGTGGGATAGGTTTGTTGGAATGAAAGAAATGTATGCGATGGATGGACTGCATTTGAGTAGGAGGGGGGTAGATGTGTTGTGGGAGGAGTATGATTGTGTTATTAGGTCTTTGCGGGCGGGAAACTAGATACTAATAGTGGTCAGGGAATTATGAGAGGACATTATAGTACTGAAAGTAGAATGGACTTGGCAGATAACAGAAATAGGTTCCAAGGCGATAGAGGTGAGGTCATTCAAGTTTCAAGAGGTGCTTCAGGGATATGGGGGGTTAAATTGTTTCTATACAAATGCTCGTAGTCTTAGAAACAAGAAGGATGAGCTATTTAGTTATATTAGCAATGAGGATATAGATATATTATGCGTTACTGAATCATGGGTTAATGAAATAGAATTTAGTGACACTATAAGTGAATTTGATTTTCAGGGCTATAATATGTACATTAGTCAAAGGACAGGTAGGATTGGTGGAGGAATAATTATCTATATAAAAAACAACATTGTTTCAAGTTTAAATACTTCAATAAAGCAGGATGGAGTTGAGTCACTTTGGATAGATATTAGGTTCAGTAAAAATAGAATGGTGCATTTGGGAGCTTTTTACAGGCCACCTGGGCAGACTGATGATATAGATGAACTAATGATAAGGGAAATAAGTAAGGGATGTGAAACAGATGCAGTTATTATTGGGGACTTCAACTTAAACTCTGTGGACTGGGAAAATATGATAGGTAGGGATAGAACAAGTGGCAGGTTCATAGAATGCTTTGAGGATAATTTTTTTAATCAATTTGTTAACGATTCAACGAGGGGGGACAATATATTAGATTTAGTACTTTCTAACAGTGATCATTTAGTTCAAGAATTGACTGTTGGGGAAGCATTGGGAAATAGTGACCATCAGATAGTTCGTTTTAACTTGGGAATTGAGAAGGGTAAAATAACTGAGAATGCTGAAAAAGTTCCAAATTTTCATAAGGGAGATTATGTAAAACTTCGAAGCTTGCTAAATTTGGTAGACTGGGATATAGAATTCAGAGGTAAAAATGCTTATGGGATGTGGGATACTTTCAAGCATATAATAAATGTAGTCCAAGAACAATGTATCCCAATGAAGGCCATTAGGAACAAAAGTAGGAAACCATTATGGTGGAATCAGGAGATAGCTAGAAAAATTTCAGAGAAGAAAAGGGCATATAAAAAATTACAGGTAGAAAAAAATATTCAAAATTTAAGTGATTATAGAATGGCTAGGAATGAGTTAAATAAGATTATAAAGAAGAACAAAAGGGTGTCAGAAATTAAATTAGCTCAGGATAGCAACAAAGATCCTAGAAAGTTCTTTAGTTACTATAAAATTAATAACAAGTGTGGCAGAGTTAAAATAGGACCTATCAAATATGAAGGGTTTGTGAGAGAAACTGATGAGGAAATAGTTGAGGTACTAAATGGTCATTTTGCATCAGTATTTACAAAAGAGAAACTAAATAGTCCTATGTATAGTACTCATAGGTCAGGAAAAGAGGTGTTTACTAACATTTGTGTGGATCGGAGGATGATAAAAGGACTAATAGGTGATTTAGATACTACCAAGGCCTCCGGCCCTGATAATATTCATTCTAGGATACTTAAAGAAGGGGTAGAAAGTATCTCAATAGCTCTGGACAAGTTATACAGTGGCGGCAACAAAAAAAGTGACATGTGACAATTCGGGGAAAATAAAACAGAAAAATGTAACTTACATATTTTATTATGAATATTTCATGAAAGTTATTACTTGGTCATGTTGCCCTTGCACTTGATGACCATCCTGAGTCGATTGGGCATTGATTCAGTGAGGTTTGCGAAGTAGGTGGGGTCGATCGTAACCCAGATCTGCTTCAGTGATTCTATCAGGTCCTTGATGCTGCCGGGTGCTGTCTCTTGAACTTTGGATTTCATCAGATTCCAAGCATTCTCAATAGGATTTAGGTCCAGGAAATTACCAGGCCACTCCAAAACACTAATATTATTATCATTGAAGAACCTTTTTACTAACTGGGACCTGTGAGCAGGGGCACCATCATACATGAAAAATTCACACTGATGAATTTCCCAAAATGGCAGCATGTGCTGCCTCAAAACTTCAAGATAGTTAGTCCCCCTCATGGCTACATTCTTGGCAAGGAAGTACAGACCTCCTCTGCCCTTTTTTCCACTAAAGGCACCCCACACCATCACACTATCAGGGTGCTTCACAGTTTTCACGGTATATTTCGGGTTATCCCGAGACACAGTGCTGGGACGACGCACGATCTTTGACTCTCCTCTGACCAGCCTAAAGGTGCTCTCATCACTGAACATGACCTTCTTCCAATGGGCAGCTCTCCAATGTTTATAGGTCTTGCAAAAATTGAGCCTTTCCATCTTCATAGCCTTGGTAAGAAGTGGCTTCTTGGCAGCGCGGCGAGACGGTAGGCCTAAGTCCTTCTGTAAGCGATGACTGATGGTCCTGAGGGCAACGTTCTGGAGGAGGTCTGGGTGTTTTTTCTTGATTGAAGCGGAGGTTACAGAAGGGTCTGACATCACTTTACGCCTTAGGATATTATCAGTCCTTGGAGATGTCTTCCTAGCTGCACCAATGCCCTCCTTCCTCTTTGGTATGGTACCTGGTGGCAATAACTCAGCTGCACGTTTTAGGCGATGAATCGTATTTTTGAGGTTACTAAATCTGCTGCTACATCAATAAAAGACTTTTCCTGCTCTAATAGGGTTAAGGCACGGCTTTTCTCTGTCATAGAAAGCTTTTTCCACCCCATTGTATCCACTTGCACAGAAGTTATAGCACGTCAAATGTAGGCACGAATGCAGATAATCAGCACGCTGGAGTGCCATATACTAAAACCTCGTTGTACGAGCTCAAACGAGACACTGAGTTCCAATAGAGTGCAGTTCTGTTGTCTTAGCCCAGGAGAGTCGTCCACTTGCGGCATAAGCTCTGCACATTTTCATTGGATTGTTGGCAAGTAAAATAGTGAAAGCGATTTTGTGTATCGATTTCTGTTGCCAATATTCAATGTCACTTTTTTTGTTGCCGCCACTGTATACTAGGTCATTGGAATATGGAGAAATACCCGATGATTGGAAGAGAGCGAATGTAGTCCCCATTTTCAAGAAGGGTAGTAAAGAGGATCCAAATAACTTTAGACCGGTTAGCCTAACTCCTGTAGTCTGTAAAATTCTTGAGAAAATAGTTAAAAAAGGGATTTGCCAACATCTAGAGAGGGAGGGGTTAATCAGCGATGCTCAGCATGGGTTTAGATCAGGTAGATCATGTTTGACTAACTTACTAGACTTTCTGGAGTTTGTAACAGATCAAGTAGATAAGGGAGAGAATGTAGATATAATTTACTTAGATTTTAGTAAAGCATTTGATAAGGTACCACACAGGAGACTAGTTCATAAATTAAAAATGATTGGGATATGTGGGGGTGTTTCAAATTGGATAGCTGAGTGGCTGAAAGACAGGAAGCAAAGGGTAGTGCTAAATGGTGTAAAGTCAGAGTGGAGGGATGTTATCAGTGGGGTTCCTCAGGGATCAGTTCTCGGTCCATTATTATTTGTCATCTATATAAACGATCTTGGGGAGGCAGTTAATAATAAAGTGTCAATTTTTGCGGATGATACCAAATTAGCAGCTGTAGTTAAAGATATTGATGATAATTTTAGAGTGCAGGGGGACTTAAATAAATTGTTATCCTGGGCACATAAGTGGCAAATGACTTTCAACCTTGATAAGTGCAAAGTTATTAACATGGGAAAAGATAATAGAGAATTTAACTATGAAATGGATGGGCATTGGCTGAGCTCAGTAGAGGATGAGAAAGATCTAGGAGTAGTAATAGATAAGTCATTAAGGTTTTCTAAGCAGTGTATTGAAGCAAGAAATAGGGCAAATAGAGTGCTGGGTTTTATTAAGAGAAATGTCAGTTACAAAAGTAAGGAGGTTATTCTTAAACTCTATAACTCTTATGTTAGGCCACATCTAGAGTACTGTATACAGGCATGGTCCCCACATTTTAGACACGATATTAACCTTCTTGAGTCAGTGCAACGGAGGGCAACAAAGATTATTCCTTCCCTGAGGCACCTTGAATATGAAGATAGACTGAGGGTATTAAATATGTTCTCGTTCGAAAGGAGGTGTGTGAGAGGGGATATGATTGAGCTGTTTAAAATTTTTTCCGGGATAGATAAATTGGATGTTAGCAAGTTTTTTGAGTTAGATGATGGAAATCGGACTAGAGGTCACCACTTGAAAATTAAAAAGCAAGGGTGTAGGTTGGATTTAAGAAAATATTTTTTCACCAATAGAGTGGTAGACTTCTGGAACAAATTGCCGCAGATGGTAGTAGGTAGTCCAAATCTAAATGTATTTAAGAGTAGGTTGGATGAGTTTATGGGAAGGGAAGGTTGTGATGGTTCCTAAGTTTTGTATATATTAATATTGTTTGTATATATCTATAGCTGCATGATTTAGTTCTTGACAAGCCTTGATTGGTGATACCCTTGTTTCTGGATGCAATCCTCTGGATGTAGTTTTGCTGGGAGTTTGGGTGCCTTGAAAAAGAGGCCGCTTGACTCGGATGACCTATGATGAGCCCTTGTGGCTTTTGTCATCCGTTATATTATATTGTGGGGGACTTTGATTTTGTCTTCCCCTGGTGATGGTGCTTTTTGTGGGTGGGTTTTGACGGAGGCGGATGACCTTTGATAGGCCCTTGTGGCTTTTGTCATCCGTGTAATTATGTTATGTTATGTTATGTTATGTTTTATCAGCTAGCTGCCTCAGGGCAAACACCTGATCCACAAACCCCAACCCACTCTAAACCTACCTTGTTCATCTTCTATCAATCCCTTATCTTAATAATACATCAAATGAGATTCTTCCATACACCTTGCCTACAACACTAACATATTTATCCATCTAATTTTTGTATTCACCTTTCTCCCCATATACAACAGCACTATTACTGTATTCTTCCAGTCTTGAAGTACTATTCCACTTTCAAATGCCTTATAATACAGCCATCAGACATTTCATAACACTATCACCACCACTTTTTAGCATCTCAGTGACTATATAATCTATTCTACCTGCCTTCCCATTTTTTACACCTCTCACAGCACTAACCACCACTTGTATGCTTATCTCTTCCATATCCTAATACAACACCCAATTTACACCCTTAAAGTCAATCATATGTACATTTCCATCATCACGGTGTGGTGTTATATTTTTTGGTTGTTTTGGGGATTTGTAACTTTTAGTCTGTATTATTTACTAAATATCTGCGCCTCTGCTCGTTTATAGTTTTTTCTAAGTTAGGTAAGGTTTCTTGATGTCTTTTATTGTCTTTTTTTGTTTTCGCATTTTTTGTTTCTGTGAACGATAACAGCTTCTTACTGGCTACATTGTAGCTATAAATAGAACCCGCTTAGCATTTGTTTCTTTATCATTATGGCTTTTTCGTGCTCTAGTTGTGCTTCTTCCTTATTCAAATTTGGGTTTATTTTGCATGACTGCAAAAAACTTTTAAGATTATTTAAAGGCGGATTGTCGTAGAATGACTCCCGACGATATACCATATATCACTATTCGTTGAGGGAACTTCCTTAATTATCTCTAGAGTGCGTTTTTACTGTCTGGCGGCCGATATTATGTATCTTCAAAATGCTTAAGAAGTGGAACTGAGCTCAAGGATAATAATATTGCTATCATTAATAAAATAGTTTTATTAATAATAACTATAAACAAAACACAAAAACGGAAAATATTGACAAACAGAATGGAAAGGGTCGTGGAGACTCGGGCTAATCCAAGGATTTAAGGGATCAAAAAAGGTAAAACAAATATGGAGTTAAAGAGATGGGATGGTTCGATAAACCATTTAAAGCACAGGATAGAATTGACAAATAAGGGATCAATACTCAAAAGGTGACGCTTGGCTTACGTAACTTCATTAGGGTGCAGTGGAAGGTACTTGAAGGAATATTCGGTCCGCTGGCGAGTTCCAGCCGAAGGGGGGGATAAAAGGATCCTGACGTGGCGTCTTGGAAAGGAGAACCGTTACTCGACGAACGGCTTGACGAACAATGGCTGTTCTAGGTTGTTCTCTTCTGAACAAAGGGGGGGATGAGAACTGTCTCTTGTCTACGGGCTCAAGAACAATGGCTGTTCTAATGTTGTTCTCCTTTGAACAACAGGGGGGGGGGTGAAAACCGTTTCTTGGCGAAGGGCTCAAAACGAACAATGGCTGTTCTAATGTTGTTCTCCTTGAACAACAGGGGGGGATGAGAACCGTTTCTTGGCGAAGGGCTCAAAACGAACAATGGCTGTTCTAATGCTGTTCTCCTTGAACAACAGGGGGGTAATGAGAACCGTTTCTTGGCGAAGGGCTCAAAACGAACAATGGCTGTTCTAATGCTGTTCTCCTTGAACAACAGGGGGGGGATGAGAACCGTTTCTTGGTGAAGGGCTCAAAACGAACAATGGCTGTTCTAATGCTGTTCTCCTTGAACAACAGGGGGGGGATGAGAACCGTTTCTTGGCGAAGGGCTCAAAACGAACAATGGCTGTTCTAATGCTGTTCTCCTTGAACAACAGGGGGGGGGGGGATGAGAACCGTTTCTTGGCGAAGGGCTCAAAACGAACAATGGCTGTTCTAATGTTGTTCCCCCTTGAACAACAGGGGGGGGGGGATGCCTTGGGGACTTGACGTCGGAAAGGCTCGAACCTTTGGCACTCAAGGAATATTGTCCTCCTTCTGGACAAGTGATGGTGAATCTCGAGGTCGAGGTTCCTTGGCGCACAAAGGGAGAGAGGGTCGTGGTGATGTTTCGCGATGAAAATCTGGATCTCCAATCTGATCTTTGTGGTAAAGTTTCCATATAAATAGCCAGGACATCTCCTTGGCGTGGGGGAAAATGGAGTGAAAGCTTGGAGGGAACGCACAGCTGGGCCGGAGAAAAATGCCTTATCTGTTCATAAGCCTAACTCGATCTGGCGAGGTCGGCGTATGGGGGCGAACGGGGGGACGATAACCTCCTTGTTTAAACATTGGCGTCCGGTAGCTGTTGATAAGACTCCAAGCCTCAAATCGAAGATGCACGTGGGTAGCCTCATGGTTTTAAATAAAATGTGATAGAAGTTGAAATGAATGCAGCTCTGAACTCGTTCTATCACACCCCTCCATTCCAGGGGAAGTTGTCACTTCGAAAAAAAAAGAGAGAAGGGACAACGATAGAGCTCCGTTGTAGGGAACTCGTTTTCTTGTACCAACCGTATCTTCCTGCACCTAACTATTATTACCTCAATACATGATTATTTTGATCTTTAGATTACAGGGGAAAATAACCTTTAATACAACTTAATAAAAAAAAAAAGGCATGGAACAATGAAATGATATAAACTTAGTACATACGGGACAAAATAATTTATACATAAATTAATAAGAACAAATATATATACATCAAAAAATTAGACATTGAGCGTTACAAAATTCAGACATATACATTAATTAATTATATTACAAAAGAATCTTAAATTAAGTCGTACAAGACGGTATATACCTACATGGAGATACTAATCCTATGAATACAATTGTTCTACGCTATTCGGTAACGCATTCCTACTGAGTGCGTCAGCGACCTGGTTATCGGAACCTTTGATATAATTTATTTTAAATTGATACTCTTGCAACAGTAAACTCCAGCGCATGATGCGGCCGTTTGAGTGTCTCAAATTCCTAATATAGGCTAACGGACGGTGGTCGGTTCCTATTCGAAATTCTTTACATATCAAGTATAGCTTGAATATGTCTATGACCCAGATAATTGATAGAGCTATCTTTTCTCTAGTGGCATATCTCTCTTCGCGTGGTAATAGTTGACGACTAGCATATGCAACTGGATGACTCGTTCTGTCATCCTCGTATTAAAGGGGTACACCTCCAATGCCCTCGTTGCTCACGTCGGTCATAATCCCAAAGGATTTTTCCGGGTTGGGCAACTTTAAAATGGGGGCAGAAATGAACTTACTCTTGAGCTGACTAAACTGGGAAACAGCGACATCATTCCAACGTAAACGATCGGGTAAATTCTTTTTTTGAAGGGGGCTGAGGAAGGCCGAAATTGCAGCGAAATTCGGAACAAATCGCTGATAGGGAGAAGCTGATCCTAGGATCGATCTTAATGGCTTCTTTGTAATCGGGAGGGGCATGTCGGCGATTGCCTTAATCTTGTTCTCTTGGGGACCTAACTGGCTTGGTCCTATTTTGAAACCCGAATATTTAATGGGTTCGTGAGCAAAATAGTATTTGCTGGGGCCAATGGTGAGGCCATTTTCACGCAGTTGCTCGAAAAGAGCTAATAGGGCGGGTAAATGGTGATTCCATTTAATTAGTTCTTGTATCTGACTCTTCTGACGTGGTGTCAGCTGCGCGTCACTTTTCAGGTCAGAGGGTTCCAAAGACTCGCCTGGTAGGGAATGAGGAGGGTAATCGGCATCAGGTTGGATGCACACTGTCTGGATTACATTAAGGGACTCCGCGGGGCAATCCTCTTCAAGCGCCGATGCTTCGTCCAGTTCTACGAAGGTATCTCCATGGGCGCGTTGGGGGTTCTTTTTTTCTTGGGGTCCAGGGACAGTCTCCGTGTCCTTGTCTGGGGCCTTATTACCTAAGGGTTTTAGTGAATCACATTCCTCTTTTTCCGTCCTAAAGTCCTGGTTAGGGGTCTCCGAGAAATCGGACGGTATCGGGGTTCTGATGGGGACGGGCTCCTGGGCTTCTTTCTTATCTCGGCCTTGAGGAAGGGCGGCCTGAAACACAGGGTCGAAACTTACTTGGGGGCTCTGTCCTATAAGTACGGAACAGAATTTTATGGGTGCTACAATGACTTCAGCCCAGGCATTATAATATTGACACTGCAGGTAACATCTAGCGACGGGGAATCTGTTCGCCCGCCCAAGTTGGTCATGTACCACCGCAAATTTTTCGTGGTTAGAGGCCACTGGGAGGATTTCGTCGGACACGATGAAGCATGTACATCCTGTGTCCCTGACGAGTGTCAATACTCGACAGCTGTCCACGCTGCCCTCCTCATATTTCAAAGTTCCCGATGAACTTTTACCAAAAACAAAATTTACCTGGTGGCCTGACGGAGGGGGAGAAGTTTCTGCTTGGGTCTGCACCACCGGGGGAGCCGGGGTTGCATTAATCTGGTGAACTTGGTGGGCTGGTCCGCTCTTAAGCCTAGAATTTTGGGGGCAATTCCAGCTCATGTGGTTTTCTACACCACAGGTGAAGCATATGGTTGGTCGCTTCGGGAAGAGAGATGGAGGAGAAGTCTTAACGGGAGGTTTGGAGTCCCGTTGTTGGTTTTGGGGAAAGAAGTTTTGGGGTTTTACGGGGCTCGGAAACTTTGTCAGCTTTCCTGGGAAGGGGCGCGAATCCGTCCTTCTTTCTTCTCGTTGGATTACTCTTTCCCGTTCCTCTCTTTCTCTTTCTTTTTCTACCTTTTTTCTTTGAACTTCTGCTTTAATCCGAGCTAATTCAATCTGAAGCTCAGCTTGTCTTATCCGTTCCCCTCTTTCTTCTCGTTGTATTTCTCTTTTTCGTTCCTCTCGTTGTTTTTCTCTTTCTCGTTCTTCTTGAATGTACTCAATTAGTTCTTTTCCGGAAAGTCCACAGGACTCTCCTTGCGCTTTAAAGATTTCAAACTGAGTCATCTTTGCACTTGGGGGCGCACTAGTCAACCAACTAAAATTCCTCGCAACAAGAATTATGCCTCTATAGAATTAGCCTACCTAAATATGGGCACTGACCTATTCGTACTTGGTTTCTCAATCTAAATAACCACTGACTAAAATCACAAAAAAAAAACACAAACAAATTATTATAACCGTTCCTTGAGCTACTCCAGCTTCTTAAGTTTAAAAAAAAAAAAAGGGGGGGATAGCAATTGTTAAAACAAAAGGGAACTACTATATTCTATTATTATAACGAATAACACTATGCTTTACTCGACTGAGACCAGTGATTGCAAAGATATAGCGTTAAACCTTACACACCTGATACCAAATTTAAATAGTATATATATATGTCGTAGAATGACTCCCGACGATATACCATATATCACTATTCGTTGAGGGAACTTCCTTAATTATCTCTAGAGTGGGTTTTTACTGTCTGGCGGCCGATATTATGTATCTTCAAAATGCTTAAGAAGTGGAACTGAGCTCAAGGATAATAATATTGCTATCATTAATAAAATAGTTTTATTAATAATAACTATAAACAAAACACAAAAACGGAAAATATTGACAAACAGAATGGAAAGGGTCGTGGAGACTCGGGCTAATCCAAGGATTTAAGGGATCAAAAAAGGTAAAACAAATATGGAGTTAAAGAGATGGGATGGTTCGATAAACCATTTAAAGCACAGGATAGAATTGACAAATAAGGGATCAATACTCAAAAGGTGACGCTTGGCTTACGTAACTTCATTAGGGTGCAGTGGAAGGTACTTGAAGGAATATTCGGTCCGCTGGCGAGTTCCAGCCGAAGGGGGGGGATAAAAGAATCCTGACATGGCGTCTTGGAAAGGAGAACCGTTACTCGACGAACGGCTTGACGAACAATGGCTGTTCTAGGTTGTTCTCTTCTGAACAAAGGGGGGGATGAGAACTGTCTCTTGTCTACGGGCTCAAGAACAATGGCTGTTCTAATGTTGTTCTCCTTTGAACAACAGGGGGGGTGAGAACCGTTTCTTGGCGAAGGGCTCAAAACGAACAATGGCTGTTCTAATGTTGTTCTCCTTGAACAACAGGGGGGGATGAGAACCGTTTCTTGGCGAAGGGCTCAAAACGAACAATGGCTGTTCTAATGCTGTTCTCCTTGAACAACAGGGGGGGGATGAGAACCGTTTCTTGGCGAAGGGCTCAAAACGAACAATGGCTGTTCTCCTTGAACAACAGGGGGGGGATGAGAACCGTTTCTTGGCGAAGGGCTCAAAACAAACAATGGCTGTTCTAATGCTGTTCTCCTTGAACAACAGGGGGGGGATGAGAACCGTTTCTTGGCGAAGGGCTCAAAACGAACAATGGCTGTTCTAATGCTGTTCTCCTTGAACAACAGGGGGGGGATGAGAACCGTTTCTTGGCGAAGGGCTCAAAACGAACAATGGCTGTTCTAATGTTGTTCTCCCTTGAACAACAGGGGGGGGGGATGCCTTGGGGACTTGACGTCGGAAAGGCTCGAACCTTTGGCACTCAAGGAATATTGTCCTCCTTCTGGACAAGTGATGGTGAATCTCGAGGTCAAGGTCCCTTGGCGCACAAAGGGAGAGAGGGTCGTGGTGATGTTTCGCGACGAAAATCTGGATCTCCAATCTGATCTTTGTGGTAAAGTTTCCATATAAATAGCCAGGACATCTCCTTGGCGTGGGGGAAAATGGAGTGAAAGCTTGGAGGGAACGCACAGCTGGGCCGGAGAAAAATGCCTTATCTGTTCATAAGCCTAACTCGATCTGGCGAGGTCGGTGTATGGGGGCGAACGGGGGGACGATAACCTCCTTGTTTAAACATTGGCGTCCGGTAGCTGTTGATAAGACTCCAAGCCTCGAATCGAAGATGCACGTGGGTAGCCTCATGGTTTTAAATAAAATGTGATAGAAGTTGAAATGAATGCAGCTCTGAACTCGTTCTATCACACGCATAAACTAATCAATAAACCTATAAAAGTAAGTATTGTTTGTCATTAGGTTAGGTTTTTCTGCAAGTAAAAAGCTGTTGGGAAAAAAAAACAGTAAATTCAAGGGAACTGCTCGTGGGGGGAATACCCTGCAATGATCCTGAGTTTCAATCAATTGGGGGGGTCTGGGGGGCTGTGCCCCCCAGTATATACTCATATACAAAAATATATAATGCCGTAATTGTTCACATCTGACATCATAAGACATATATTGTAGCCTATAAACAGCGCCACCTACCGTGCGCCCTGAAACTGAAGTGTTACCCATTATTCTATAAACAATTACAATTATAAACTTGGCGGCACCCACAATCATCATAGGAGGGTCCCCCGCAGTGATATCTCCCCCACATGCAGTCCCCTTGAATTTACTCAAAAAAAGGTGAAACACATTGGAACAGGAACAAAATATTTTACGTCCCATCGGTCATGCCGCCGAGCTGCAGGTTTACCATCATTTCCAAACAAGTCTCAAGAATAAAGTTTGCTATTGAAGTCTTTTTCTGCTCAAACAAGAAGCTTGATAAGAGTGAAAGGCCTACAGGCTAAAAACTAAATATGAATCCACCCAGACCACATTTAGTATAATTTTTTTTTAACTAAAATAAAACTTACATGAACTCTTTTCTGAGCCAAAGCCATAATTTCCCTTTGGAGAACAAGAAGTTGATTTGATATATAATAAAAATAATAGAGAAGAGATAAATAGAAGGTTCAGGTTCAGGTTGTTGAGCCACCCTTTGTATCGGGATATGGCATTTATTTTCTGTGGAGAAGAGAAATAATTTATTAGCCTTGTTCATTTCTCTTCTTCCACACACACTGTAAGAATTTCTTTGTTGCTCTTACTATTCTTGATTTCTTATCTATATCGTTTATTCCATACTCGGGTAAAATTCTTGTTGTTCGTAAGTTTTTGTTTCTATTATTGTTCTTGTTTAAGTATGGCTGACTGTTTGGATGTAGAGAGTATGCTTTTGGAACGTAGTGTGTATGTAGTATGCGATGTCTGTGGTGTAGAGAGGAGAGTGAATGTGTCTGAGTGCCGTGTATGTGCTTTGACTGAGGAGGTGAGTCGATTATGTGCGGAATGCTTGAGACTGAACAATTTAGTGTCTGAAGTGAGAAGAGATGCAAGTGTACGTTTGAAGAGTCAGATTGGGGCCAGGAGGGAGGAAGTTAGGCCTAGAACAGGTACTGGAGAGAAAGCAGTAAGTGAAATAAGTGGCGATGAGTGGTGGGTGAAACTGAACAGAATAGATAAGTTAGGACAGGTTAGGTGTGTGAATGAGAGGGACATGGAACCTGTTAGGCTAACTAACAGATTTGATGCCCTAAGAGAGGAAGAATTTGAAAGAGATTTGTCTGGTGTGGCCGTGCCTGAAAGTAGAATAGGAGGTCGAGTGAGTGAGAGCAGGAGGGAGGGTAATACTAGGCCTAGAGAGAATAGAAGAATGACTGAGGTGATTGTGATGGGTGACTCTCAGATTAGGTATTTAGATAGGAAGTTGAGTGAAAGTAAATGGAAGGGAGTAGAGAGTTTGTCTGCCGGGTGCTGGTGTAAATGATGTGTGTGAGAGGTATGATAGGTTGGTGTCTGGGTGTGAGAGGGAAGCAGTTGTGATTACACATGTCAGAGTAAACAATGTAAAGAAGGTGGGTACTTGTGAGTTATGACAGCGGTATAAAAGGCTGATTGAAAGTATGTGTGAAAGTAGAGTAAAAGGCGTTGTTTCAGGTGTGCTTCCAAGAATGGATGTGGGGGTGGAATAGTTGTCTCGTGCAATGGGGTTGAATGAATATATGAAAGGTTTGTGCGAGGAGTCAGGATTGGTGTTTGTAGATGTTTGGAGTGGGTTTTATGGGAATAAGGGTTTGTAAGCGATGAATGGACTCCATCTGAGCCGAGATGGGGTTGAGGTTTTGTGGCAGGAATTAGATAGTGTAATTAGGTCTTTAGAGGCGGGAAACTAGGTTTTTATAGTGGTCAGGGAAATTTAATGGCTCAAAGTGAGGCAGAGAAAGGAAGCAAACACAGATTTGTAGAAGGTAGGCAGGCTAATGGAAGTGCTTTAGGGTTAAATTACTTGAGTAGTGATAGTGGTCAGGGAAATACAAGAGTACAGGGTCGGGGAAGGAGAGAAAGGAGATGCAGAGGAGATAGGCCCTCAGGTGCTTCAGGGATAGGTGGGCTGAGTTGTCTTTACACAAATGCTCATAGTCTTAGAAATAAGAGGGATGAATTATTTAGTTATATCATTCATGAAGATATAGATATAATATGTATAGTTGAATCATGGGTTAATGAAAATATATTTAATGATAATGTGAGTGAATTTGAACTAGAGGGTTATACTAGGTCACTGGAATATGGAGAAATACCTGATGATTGGAAGAGAGCGAATGTAGTCCCCATTTTCAAGAAGGGTAGTAAAGAGGATCCAAATAACTTTAGACCGGTTAGTCTAACTCCTGTAGTCTGTAAAATTCTTGAGAAAATAGTTAAAAAAGGGATTTGCCAACATCTAGAGAGGGAGGGGTTAATCAGCGATGCTCAGCATGGGTTTAGATCAGGTAGATCATGTTTGACTAACTTACTAGACTTTCTGGAGTTTGTAACAGATCAAGTAGATAAGGGAGAGAATGTAGATATAATTTACTTAGATTTTAGTAAAGCATTTGATAAGGTACCACATAGGAGACTAGTTCATAAATTAAAAATGATTGGGATATGTGGGGGTGTTTCAAATTGGATAGCTGAGTGGCTGAGAGACAGGAAGCAAAGGGTAGTGCTAAATGGTGTAAAGTCAGAGTGGAGGGATGTTATCAGTGGGGTTCCTCAGGGATCAGTTCTCGGTCCATTATTATTTGTCATCTATATAAACGATCTTGGGGAGGCAGTTAATAATAAAGTGTCAATTTTTGCGGATGATACCAAATTAGCAGCTGTAGTTAAAGATATTGATGATAATTTTAAAATGCAATGGGATTTAAATAAATTGTTATCCTGGGCACATAAGTGGCAAATGACTTTCAACCTTGATAAGTGCAAAGTTATTAACATGGGAAAAGATAATAGAGAATTTAACTATGAAATGGATGGGCATTGGCTGAGCTCAGTAGAGGATGAGAAAGATCTAGAAGTAGTAATAGATAAGTCATTAAGGTTTTCTAAGCAGTGTATTGAAGCAAGAAATAGGGCAAATAGAGTGCTGGGTTTCAATAAGAGAAATGTCAGTTACAAAAGTAAGGAGGTTATTCTTAAACTCTATAACTCTTATGTTAGGCCACATCTAGAGTACTGTATACAGGCATGGTCCCCACATTTTAGACACGATATTAACCTTCTTGAGTCAGTGCAACGGAGGGCAACAAAGATTATTCCTTCCCTGAGGCACCTTGAATATATAGATAGACTGAGGGTATTAAATATGTTCTCGTTCGAAAGAAGAAGGTGTGTGAGAGGGGATATGATTGAGCTGTTTAAAAATTTTTCCGGGATAGATAAATTGGATGTTAGCAAGTTTTTTAAGTTAGATTATGGAAATCGGACTTGAGGTCACCACTTGAAAATTAAAAAGCAAGGGTGTAGGTTGGATTTAAGAAAATATTTTTTCACCAATAGAGTGGTAGACTCCTGGAACAAATTGCCGCAGAGGGTAGTAGGTAGTCCAAATTTAAATGTATTTAAGAGTAGGTTGGATGAGTTTATGGGGAGGGAAGGTTGTGATGGTTCCTAAGTTTTGTATATATTAATATTGTTTGTATATATCTATAGCTGCATGATTTAGTTCTTGACAAGCCTCGATTGGTGATACCCTTGTTTCTGGACGCAATCCTCTGGATGTAGTTTTCTTGGGAGTTTGGGTGCCTTAAAAAAGAGGCCGTTTGACTCGGATGACCTATGATGAGCCCTTGTGGCTTTTGTCATCTGTTATATTATATTGTGGGGGACTTTGATTTTATCTCTCCCTGGTGATGGTGCTTTTTGTGGGTGGGTTTTGACAGAGGCGGATGACCTTTGATAGGCCCTTGTGGCTTTTGTCATCCGTGTAATTATGTTTATCTCTTCGTTCTTCAAATATCATTATTTTGCACTTTCCTCAACTAAATTTTATTGGTAATTTGGTAATTTGGTAAATTGAGGGCCAGAGAGTGCCAGGGTGAGCACTATGGGCCCTGGAGATGGTCAAAGCCTGGAAGTTTCTGTGCGCTAGGGCTTAGGAAAGGAGTAGAGTTCTTAATTGCTGGCCAACTCAGCAGTCTGCAAAGAAATGGGCCTTGTTGGCACAGGCTGGAGGGGGTGGATTATATTCTGTGCAACTGTCCTATTTTGGTCAGAAAGTACTGGAATCTGTTTGAAATGGCTTGGCGGATAGGGATAGGGTGACCAATTCCATTGAGGATGACTGGGATTGTTAGCTGCATTACTCCAATTTCTCTAAGTTTTTCATGGAGTAGAACCCGGTGGGAGTGGTGATGCGGGCATTCTAGTAGGAAGTGCTGTATGGTTTCAGGATGGTTGGGGCACCAGGGGCAGTCTGGGGAAGGAGAGAGACCCAGGCGGAAAAGATGCGCAGAGAGCCCGGAATGTCCGATTCTCAGTCGGACAAGGGCTGAGTCAAGGCGACGATTTGTTGATCTAGACCAGGGCATTGGACCGAATTCCTCATATAAGATGGATCTGGATGATCCCTGGAACTGTTGCCGGAGTTCATCTTCCCATGCGGCTCTGGTCTGCGCCTTCCAAAGGGAGGATCGTGTGGCTGGGGAAATGGGAAGTGTTCTGGATATTGGGGTGGAATGGGCTTGGTTTGCTGCGCCGTCCGCTTCTTCATTTCCAGTGATACCCGAGTGGGCCGGAATCCATTGCAGCTTCACGTCCCATAAAGGGTGGCTGGTAAACTCGAGGAGCAATTCCTGAATGTCATAGCAGAGTTGTGGATGGGTGTGGGGTGAGGAGGCGAGGAGAAGCTGGAGTGAGGACATTGAGTCCGTGTAAATGATGACTTTTCTGGTGGAGACAAATGACTGGGCAATTTTGAGGGCTTGATACAGGGCATAGAGTTCAGCCACCACAATATTGTGTAAGGGGTCTATATGCCATGTTTGTTCCAGTGGGTGTTCTAAACAGATGACTGCTGCAGTGGTTGAGGGGGGATCCATGTAGTGGGAGCCATCTGTGAATAAGGCCAGGTAGTCCTTGTAGGTGACATTTTCAAGGAGGCTGTAGATTGCTCTCAGTTTGTGGGGTGGATCATACTTAGTCCATTTGCATGGGAGGGAGAGTGATATCACTGGAGAGAGAGAGAACCAGGGGGGGATAGGAGGTATTGTTGGGAGTGGAGTCTGCCGTGGGAGAGGAAAGGCTAGTTGCGAGAGGGTCTGTGCTGCACGAACTGCAACTGGACGATGAGAAGTGGTTGGCCATGGTTGGAGTGATATGTGGGGTGCTACAAATGTAGCAAGGGGGTGGTCTTCTGGTAGATGGGTTGTCCGGTAGAGCCATTTTCCTAAGAGGATCTTTCTCCTATATTCAAGGGGGAGGAGGCCACTTTCTGCATAGAGTGCAGAGGTTGGTGAGGATCTGAAGGCTCCTAAGGCAGTTCTTATGGCACTGTGGTGGATTGAGTTTAGTTTAGACAGTAGGGTCTTATTTGCTGCAGAGTAGAGAATTGCCCCATAGTCCAGTTTGGATTGAATATAAGATGTGTAGAATTGAAGGAGTGTTTCCCGGGAAGCACCCCACTTCACACCAGCTATGCGACGCATCAAGGCAAGACGGTTCAGGCAGCTTTCTCGTAGATGATTGATTTGAGCGTTCCAGCTTAGAGTTGGGCTATCTAGCCATAGTCCGAGTAGTTGGTGTGAAGAGACCCGTTCGATAGGTGTGCCTGAGATGTGCGGGGGAGGGGGTGGTCCTAGACGGCGGCGAGTGAACCAGAGGGATTTTGATTTTGCAGTGTTTAGGTGCAGGTTCCAAGTTTTAGCCCATGCCGTGAGGTCATTTACTGCAACTTGGAGACTGTCGTGGACCAGTTGGGGCGTTTCAGCCGTGCAGATGATAGAGATGTCATCTGCATATAGTAGGGATGTTGTGTGCACACTGTCAGGTATATCGGCTATATATATTATAAATAGGAGGGGGCTCAATGGGGAACCTTGTGGTACTCCTTGGTTGATCTTGCGGGGGGCGGCCTGTGTTGACCCTATCATGACTGTATAGGAGCGGCTTGAGAGGAAGTTTTTGATCCATGAGAGAGGGGCACCATGAATTCCCAGGTTGGCTAGCTTAAACAGTAAGGCCTCATGGTTAACAGTGTCAAAAGCATTTGACAGGTCAAAGGAGACAACCTCTGCCACTAGGTGTTCCTTAAAGGCAGATTGCAGCAGGTGGTCTATATGGGAGAGGGCATCTAATGTGCTGCGGCCTTGGCGAAAACCATATTGGTTTGGGTGGTATCGATGGTGGGATTCCAGCCACCAAGATAGACGCTTTTGGACCATCTTCTCGAGTAGTTTGCTGGAGGAGGAGAGCAGACTAATAGGTCTGTATGAGGCCGGCAAGGAAGGATCTTTTCCTGTTTTAGGGATGGGGAGGATGAGTGAGAGTTTCCAGGGGGAGGGAAATTGGCCTTGTGTCCAGCTCTCATTTAGTAGGTCCAGCAGGAATATTAGGTGGTTTTCTGGCAGATTGTTTAGAAAGTCAGAGGGGATCATGTCAGAGCCTGGGGCCTTACCTTTTGACATGGAGGAGAGTGCCCCAAGCAATTCCTTGAGATGGAAAGGGGAAGCCAGTGGGTCATCAGTGGTATTGGAAATACTCTCTGTCAGGAGCCTCAATTGGGGTCTAGTTAGGAGAGTGTTTGGTTTGCAGCTGTATAGTTTGCTGTATTCTGCGGCAAATGCTTCAGCTTTATCCTGTTCGTTCATTAGGGGGAGGCCCCCTGAGCAGAGAGGGTAGGAAGTGGGGTTTGAAGGTGAGGTCATATTCCTGAAGAAGGTCCAGGCTTTGGTGGATGGGGTTGAAAAGGAGAGCGAGCTGCAGAACTTGTGCCAGGAGTTTCTTTTTGACTGCAGAATGGTCCTTTTGCAAATGGCATCCTGTCTTCGGAAGTCAATTTTATTTGTTTGGGAGGGCTGGCGTCTCCATTTTGCAAAAGCCAGTCGTCTGAGGCGAATTGCTGAAGCGCATTCTTCCGTCCACCATGGTGTGCGTGGGCGGCCGTTATAGCGGCAGGTGGTCAGGGGAAAAGTCTGTTTCCCAGCCGCCATGAGGGAGTCAGAAAGCCAACTAGCTTTTGCTTCAACTGAGGCGAGATTTGGGGGGGGATGTGCAAGCGAGGATTGGAATTTGGGCCATTCTTCTTTATTTATTCTCCAATGTGGACGGATTGACCTGGGGGGAGGGTTTGTGAGGCCACTTGAGGAGATGATCACTGGGAGATGGTCGCTTCCCATGTACTGGCCAGTGGAGACTGTTGAAGTGGTAAAGGATCCACTGCCAATGCACAGGTCCAGTGTGGATGACAGGGCCCTTGCTGGGTCCACCCTGGTGCAGAGGCCTGGGGGAGTGAGAAGGGAGAGGCGAGTTGAGGAGAGGAGGGATTGAAAGAGGGCAGCACCTGGGCGGCTGATGGTGGCCGTCGGATCCCAATGGGGGTGGGGGGCATTGAAGTCTCCCATGATGAGGCTTGTGGGGGAGAGTTGGTCGAAGTAGTGGTTGAATTCATCCTCTGTGACTGGGAGGCATGGATTATAGCAGACAAGGACATCGCACCAGGTTCCGCGGATGGCTATCTGAACAGCCAGGAGTTCTAGAAGACCGCGGGGGTATGGAATAAGAGAGCGGGGGCGGAAGCTGAGTCCCTCTTTGATGAGAAGGAGAAGGCCACCACCTCCCCTATTTGGCCTGTCTCTGCGCAGAATGGAGTAGCCTTTTGCTTTCGGAGAAAAGCTGGGGTGAAGCCAGGTTTCGCAGATTCCAACTATGGTGGGAGAGAGGGAGTTGAGAAGTAAGGAGAGGTCTTTCATTTTGTGGCGTAATGAACGGGCATTCCAAAAGATTATCGGGCTTGTTGGTGCCATTATGCCATGAAAGATGATATCATTTGGATGGCACTTGGGAGGAGAGTGATGAGGACCTGTTGAAGAGAGGAGCCCGATTGTAGAAGGGAGATGAATTCTTTTAGTAGATTTAGGAGCTTAGCTATGAATGGCTGTGTGGGAGGTGGTTCTTTGCAATGGAACTGTGGGACATTCTGAATGATTGGAGAGAGTGGATAACGCGGAGGGGTTGGAGAGGGTTGATGTCCAGGGTGATAGTAAAGCGTTGGTTTCCTGGGGACTCTCTGCGGGGGTGTGGCGGCGGGTAGTTGGGAAGCGGTCTTGTAGTGGATTGCCTTTGGTGGGGTATGGGGGGGGGCAGCAGCAATCTCAGCATAGGTGATCGTAGGATGGCGCTTGTTTCTATTTGAGGCAATTGGGAGAGGGTGGGGATTTGATGGAGGCTTTGGTGTGGCTTCTTGGATGGAGCTGGCTGTGGTAGCCTTTTCTAAGTACAATGAGCGGAGTAATGCATGGGTGGTATAATTTGGAGTACCTTCCTCCACTGCTTTTTGTTGAATCTCTCTTGCTTTCTCAGTATAGAGGCAGCTGTTGGAAGAAGGTCGATGATCCTTATTACAGAAGTAGCAGTGTGGGGAATTGGTACAGTCTTGGCCTTCATGGTGACCACTGCACCTGTTGCATCTCTGGGTAGACTTGCACGTTAGAGTCCCATGACCAAAGCGTTGGCAGGTGTAGCATCTTAGGGGAGGGAGGTGGTAAGGGCTAACTTTATACGAGGTAAAGCCAAGCGCCATTCTTTCAGGGAGATCACCAGCGAATTTGAGACGAGCAGTATAAGTGGAGGCTTCAGGGTGGGTCGACAAGCGGGAGATTTCTACAAGACTGGCAGAGCTATTTTGGTCCAGGATTCGCAGATTTTCTTTTAGATCCTGCTCTTCTAAGGAGGCTGGAAGGCCAGAAATTCTGCCGAATTTGTACTTTCCCATGGAGGCGTCCTTAGGATGCCAGCATTTTACTGGCCAGTTCCCCAATGTGGTCACATCCTCTAAGTCCACTTCCAGTTTTTTTATGTCACATAGCTCTATCCTCATGGCAGTACCCTTGCCAAGAATCCTGCACGAGCCTTCTAGGATGAGTTTGTGGAAAGGAGAGGCATTGAGGGCAGAGGTAACTTTAAGAGGATGGATAAATATGGACTTGTCCTCTGCAGACTTGATAAGGACTACGTTGCGGGGGTTGGAGTCATCCTGATGGGGTGTGGCCTGAGGGCGGGATGGAAGAGGTCTGGCAGTGGCCTTCTTGGCAGATTTGTTTCCAAAACGAGGACGGTGGTCTACTGGAGACGATGGGCTTGGGCCACGCTTCCCCCTGGGGGTTAACATCTCCATCTTGGCCTCGCGGTGACCGAGGCTGGGCCTAGGTCTTCCGAGAGGAGGCCTAGAACTTCCGAGGCTAGGGCTGATTGGCAACGGAGTTGAACTTGGTATTCAGTGGTAGTCCGATGAAGAAGTCAATTGTCAAATGCACAAGAATCCTTAACGTTTTTTCATATAATTCCGGATAGAGATGTTCCGCTCTAATGTCTTATACACCCAACTAAATTTTACTCTCCATTCTTATCCATACAAGTACAGGTTGTTGAGCCAGCCTTTGTATCGGGATAACGAGTACACCACGTTCAAAAGTCTCTGCAATCAAAAGACAGGAGAATTAGATTTAGAGATTGGCTTTATAAAAAATGTCTAGCCTTTTCAACAATACGTTCGAATTTAGAGCAGATACCTTTAATTTTAAAATAGAAAGCGTAGAGGTGACAAAAGACAAAAATTTATTTCTTAATAAAAATGAATATTTTATTATGTTTGAAAAATTATTCTCGTTGCCACTCTTTTATTGCTTTGATCATCGGTAGCGATCGGACGTGTTCTCAGCGAGCTCTATTCGGTGGCGTTTTCTGTTTTATATTTTTCGGTGTAATACATTTAAGTTCAGGATCATAATTAACATTGAGTGTTAGATAAAATACTAAAGGAATTTTTAAATATATTTTAAATTGAAACGTGAAATAGCTCCCGTTTGTGTACGTTTCATTGCGGCCTAATTTTCTCCCCCTATTTGTTTACACTTTTCTTGATTTCTTAATTAAAGGCTTTTGAATAAGGTTTGAAAAATTAAAGCGTGAAATAGCTCCTGTTTGTTTACTTTTACTTTTCAGAGGCCCAAATTTTCTCCCCCTCTTTGCTTACACTTTTCTAGATTTCTTAATTAAATGGTTTTGAATAAGTTTTGTCAGTATGGCCGTTGTTTTGATGAAGTGAGTATGCCCTTGGATGTAAGTAATGTGTATCGAGTTTGTGATATGTGGCTTTGGCAGGGGAGGTGAGTCTGTTGCGTGATTAATGCAAGAGATTAAGTGAGTTGGTGCATGAGGGGAGAAGGGATGCGAGTGTACGCCAGAAGAATATGGCTGGGGCTAGGAGGGTGGAAGATCTTCCTAGACTAGGGACTGGAGAGAAAGAAGTGACTGATGTAGGTGAGGATAAATGGTGGGTGGCTATGGATAGAATGGTTAGGTTAGGACAGGTTAGGTCTGTAAGTAAGAAGGACATGGAACCTGTTAGGTTGACTAACAGATTCGATGCCCTGAAAGAGGAAGAGGTTGAACGTGATTTGTCTGATGTGGTTGTGGCTGAAGGTGAAATTAGTGGTAGTTTGAAGGAGAAAAGGAGGGAGGATAATGTTGGGCCTAGGGGAATATGAGAATGACTGAGGTGCTTGTTATGAGTGACTTTCAGATTAGATATATAGATAGGAAGTTGAGTGCGAACAAAGGGAAGGGAGTGATAGTTCGTTTGTCGGGTGTTGGTGTAATGGTGTGTCCGACAGGTATGATAAACAGATGTCTGGGTGTGAGAGGGATGCAGTTGTGATTACGCATGTGGGAGCAAATGATGTGAGGAAGGTGGGTTTATGTGAGTCACAAGAGAGGTAAAAAGAGTTAGTTGAAAGGATGAGTGAAAGTAGAGTGAAATGCGTTGTTTCAGGTGTGCTTCCCAGATTGGATGCGGGGATGGTATAAGTATTGTATTTTCACCTATTATGTCCCTTTTATGTGAAATGTGCGAAAAGGGAAACTCTTCTCGATGAGGCAGGCTTGGTTATGTGATCAACGAGCTTGCTTAGGATAAATGAAAATGTTGAGCTGGAGTCTTTATTCTTTGGTAAACTGCGGGAACAAGCCTCGAAAGGGCGAACAGTAACGACAAATTCTTTTTTCTTGAGTAATGATTGCTAATCTTTTTTCTTGGACTTGGATATATTAAGTTGTGAAATGAAAATACATACACTCATATAAGATTGAAATTGCACTTATATATAAGTGCAATTTCAATCTTATATGAGTATATATATATATATATATATATATATATATATATATATATATATATATATATATATATATATATATATGTGTGTGTGTGTGTGTGTGTGTGTGTAATAGTAGGAGATTGATAGATAGGGATAGTTTTTCCTGGTGATTGGGGTAGAAGGGTAGTAATTCCCTTGTGATAGGGAATCGCAGACGTTTATCTGGGATTGATGTTCTCATTGTTTTTGTTTTAATATTCGTGTTCTTTTGCGTACTCTTTTCTGCTTTTTTGCTTGGGTGCTTCTTGGTTTGTGATTATTTTGCATGTTTGTTTGTGTTGTTTCTGTTTTGTGATGATATTGCTTGTGTTTTCACTTTGTCTCTTGTAGAACATGGTAGTTTTCTTGCAGTGTTCATGCCTTTGTAGGTGTTTTCTGTATCTTTTGTGTTTCGCTCGTTGTTCGTTTGTGCGTTTTTATAGTGTTCTTCTTATTGTGTAGTTCATTATTTGTCGTTGTTAGGTATGTAGAGTCTTATGTGTAGATTGGTTCTTCTTGTCTTTCGGTATGTGCTTTACTGCTTATAAAGTCTAGTCTTCCTCTGTTTCTGTCTTCCAACGGAATGTCTATGTGTCTCTCTGGTTTCGTCCGTCATGAGTTGTGGGACTTTCTCACAGATTTTTCGGGCTCTACTTTGCAGCTCCAAGTTAATTGGAGTCATTTGAATCATGCGATGTAGGTCCCTCTGTCTCCTTCTTTCTCTCCTCCTGGTGTTTGTTATTAAGATCACTCCTTTGTTCTGTACTTTTTTGAGGAGTCGCAATTTATTACTGGAACTAGTGTTCATAGGTATAGGTGGATACAGCAGCTTTGATTTTATGAGCGCGTTGTGTATTTTCTTCTTTGTTGGCCGTGTTCAGGTTTCGAAGCCTGAATAGTTTAGGGAGCTCGTCCTTCGCTCTCGCTGTTGTCTGGGCAACGTGGCTACTGTATCCATTTCTACCTATTTTTAGTCCCAATAATTTCCCTTCAGTGTTGTATGGAATGCGGGCGTTATCAGTTTCGATATGGGCCCGTTTCATACCGAAGAATGGAATCACCTTAAATTTCTGGATGTTCGTGGCGATTATCCATCTTCTCTCGAACCTGTTGACATGGTCGATTTCTCTGGCAGTGATTTGTGCCATGAGTTCTTGACTTTTGAAGGGAGCAGTCATGATCTGAGAGTTGTCGTCAGCGAACTGGACGTACAGCGTGTCTTCCTTGACCGGATCGGGTAGATCGAAGGTGTATATATTGTATAGGAAGGAGCTTAGGCACTCCCCTTGCAGTACGCCTGCAGTTAGCTCGAAGTCTGGTCCCAGTGGTCGTATATTTGTAAATACGCTATTCTGTATGTCACATAGTTACATAGAATTTTTTCTAGTCTTGGGTTTAGTCCCAGTCTTAGTATTTTGTACTGAAGCCCAGTCCTCCATACTTTGTCGAATGCCTTCTTAACGTCTCTGAGCACCAGGTCAGCATACCTTTTTTAGCTAGCAATCTTCGCCAGTTTTTCTGTGATGATTGCTAGCGCCGTATCAGTCCCTCTTCTGAACCCATGCTGGTGTTGGTTATGGAGGTTGTTATCCTCCATAAAATCTTGGACTCTGTTAGCAAAGACCTTCTTGAAGACCTTGCCTGCCACTTCTAGGAGGAAAATGGGTCTGAATTTTGCTGGTCTGTCCGGCGTTTTCCCGGCTTATGGAATGGAGATCATTTTAGCGAACTTCCATTCGTCCTCAAAATAGCTAACGTTTAGGCACGCATTCATCATATTGACCAGCCCCTCTAGGATTTTAGGGGGGAGGGGCGTTCAACCAGTTGAGTTTGGTCAATTCTGTTTGACCTGGTGCTCTCTACTCGAAGATACGTAGCGTCGTTAGTATTTCTTCTTCCGTTATCTTCCGTCCATAACCAGTTATCTCTCTGTCAGCATTTGTGTTGTGAAGGGGTATGTCCTGTCTAGTTCATGTCTTAATTGGTCGTGAATGTGTTCCTCAAAGTCTAGGGCAAAATGTTTATTCTCTTCTGGTGTGATGGAAAATACATTTTTTCTAGTAGTCTCTGAACTCTTCTTCCGTTTCTGTAGTTTCCATTTTTGTCCCGTCGTATTTATTAAGGAGTATGTTTCTCTCAGGGGGCTTACCCTTCAATCTTGAAAGAGTATTCTAAAAAGTTCGGGGATCCACTTATTCGTCTAGTTTGTCTACGACGTCAATCCAAATTGTTGTTTGTTGTTCTGTTATTTGTGTCTTCATTTCTATCCCTAGTATTCTGTACCGTCTGTTTTTAACTCTGTTTGTGCCAGTCAGTCTAATTTCTTCGTATGGTGTTTTATATTCGTCCGTTAGGTCATATAGCTCCTGTGTCCACCTTAGTGTTAGTAACGTTTTATAAGATGTTTTGGGTACCGTTGCGCGGTCTGCCTCCACAATTACCTCCGTTAACCTTGCCAGTTCCTGGTCGATCTTCTCCAGGGTGGCTTCTTCGAACGGTTAAGGTCTGAACCCACCGAGAAGGGTACGGTACTCTTCCCAGTTCGCTCGGGAAAAGCATTTTCTCTCCCTGACGGGTATTTGAATGGTGCTCGCGGATATTTTTATCATGATAGCGACGTGGTCACTTAGGATTAGAGAGCCGGTTTGGTAATAGTAATTGTAGGGAAATTGAGAGCTGGTCAGGGTGATATCCAGCTTGGTTGCGTAGGTGTCGGAGATTTAAGTGGGGAAGTCGGGCCCAATAAAGGCAACAATACCCCTGTCAATAAGGTTCTTCATGTTCTTCCCTTTCTTGTTTAGACCTCCGGTATGTCCGGATTCCTGGCATCTGGCGTTGAGATCCCCCCCAAACAAGACTCTTCTCCCGTTTGCACACAGTTGGAGAAAGTTGTGCATCGGGATATAATCTCTTTTGGAGGGTTGGTACCCTGTGGAGACCACTAGTGGTCCTAGGGTGGTTTGGATCTCAATGACCAGATAGGATTCGTCTAAAGAATGGAGTAGTTTGAACTGAATAACTTTTTTGACAGCGATGGCAGCGCCATCGAAACGTTCCAGGCTGTGGTTCTTTGTTAGTATGCTATAATTGAAGATCTTTATATTATCCTGCGTCGTGTCAATTCCGTGTTCTGATATCAGAACGATATCAGGGTCGCATTGTCTGATAATGTTTCCGTAAGTCACTTGTTTGTCGTCCCATCCGTTAGTGTTCATTTGTAAGATTGTCAAGTCTTTTGTCAGTATGTCCATGTTGTCTGTAAATTAGTCGTTCCTTTTTCCAAGTTTCTTAAGTGTGGAGAAGTTGGCTGGTGGAGATCGGTTTTTACCGGATCTCTTTTTATTAAACTCCGAAGTTGTGAGGGTAGCAAATGTATCTTAGTTCAGTCGGACCATTCCAAGGATGAGGGCTTCTTCGACCACCTTCTCTGGAATGTCCTCACTATATTCTCACTTGCAACGGCCGGTGGTCACGCCTTCACTTACGTCTTTGCCTGTTTTCACCTCCGGGAATGAGGCGTTCTACGTGGTGAATATTTTTAGGTGTATTTTTCTGCCGTGGTAAGCATGTTTGCCCTCTTTTGACGATGAGGTAGATCTCATCCTCTGCCGGTCGGGTGCGGCTATCGTGGCGGGGTTTTGTTTTTGTTTCATTGACAGAAATTGCCTCTGAATCAGACTTGGAAGTTTCAGTTGTTGGGGGTTTGGGGTTGCTTTGGGGATTTTTGTCGGAGCGGGAACATCTTTTGCTTGTAAACTGGCTGTTTTTGGTTGAGGAGGCTGCATCTGAATGCGAAGCACTTCCTCAGAGGGAGGGTTCTCCGGGAACCACATCTCATCCATCACATTTTTTTGTCAGCATCTGATTTAGCTCTTTTTTAAAAGAGCCTGGCTTAGTAATGTTAGCAATGTTCACATAATAAATGCAGCACAGAATTTTTGTCGACTGCTTGCTCTCTACCCTAAGGTAGGTGCGTTGCACTGAGGCCTCGCCGACTGCCGCCTTTGCCACTTTGACATAGGACCTATTGGTTTTTGCTTCATCTTCTTCTTTATTTCGTTGTTGTTGTTTCTTGATGGACTCCTTTTTTTGCTGGGCATGACATTGCCATGGCACCCTGGTCACCGATGCAGTTGATGCAGCGTATCTCTCCACTTCTACAGTCACGCCAGATGTGACCAGTTTTACTACACATGAAACAGACAATTTCGGTGTGAGGACATGCTTTCGTTGTGTGCTCATTGTATTTGTAGCACTTAAAACATGTTTGCGCTTCCGTGAATTCCTCTCTTTCCATTTGGTCAGGGCAGGCCCTGGCGTGAAAGCGAAGGAGACAGCGCTCTTTAGCCTTCAGTGTCATTCCCGTGTCCTGAAAAATCACCTTGAAAACGTGGGTGTAGTCTCTGAATTTTATGACTCCTGAGACTTTAGCCCGCTGGTGATTCCTCTGGATCTCATTGGTGATTTCAGCGCTTGAGTGGTGCACCACCCAAGAGTCTAGTCTACGGCAAATAACGCTACGGTGTGCCTGTATTTGGAGTGGTGATCTGGGTGACGTCATCTGCGAATTGCAGATACATCGTGTCCATGTGCACCGGTGTTGGGAGGTAGATGGTAAAGAACAAGTAAAGCAGATGGCTCAGGCAACTTCCCTGTAGAACGACCGCCTTAAGTTCGAATTCAGGTCCTCTGTGTCCATAACAAAGTCACAAAGGATCCTTTCCAGGATTGGGTCTAGCTGGAGGTTCAGGATCTTGTAGTCTAGTCCTCTGTGTCCATGACAAAGTCACAAAGGATCCTTTCCAGGATTGGGTCTAGCTGGAGGTTCAGGATCTTGTATTCTAGTACTTCCAGCCAGACTTTACCGAAGGCCTTCTGCACGTCCCTCTACACAATGTCTACATAGTACCTATTCGCAGGGTAATAGGCGATTTTTTTTTCTGTCAGGAGCGCTAGGGCTGTATCAGTGCCCCCTTTTTAGCGGAATCCATGTTGTTGGGGGTTGTGCGCTCCGAACTCGCTCACTTGAACTTGTAGCCTATTTGCTAGGATTTTTTCCAAGATCTTGCCGAGCATCTCCAGAAGAGAGATCGGGCGATAGTTTGCCACCTGGTCTAGGGGCTTTTTTCATTTCGGGAGGAAGATGATTTTAGCTATCTTGTACCCGTCCGGAAAGTAACCTGTATTCAGGGCGTCATTCATGGTGTTAACCAGTCCTTGAATGATCTGCCTCGGGTCATTCACGAGGTTGTTTTTCGTGATCCCAGACCAGCCTAGTTTCCTTTGCTTGAAGGACCTTATGGTCTTCATGGTCTTTTCGAAAGTTATTGTGGCCAACCATCTCTCTTTCTTAAGATACTTGCGGGGGGGGGGTGAGTTCTATGAATCACTGTGCCGAGGTCCTCGGGCAGTTGGTCTTCAAACCCCTGGTCGAAGTCGTCGTTCTCCTCAGGGGTAATCGCAAAAATCTTTTTCCAATGCGTCCTGAATTTTTTTTCGAGAGACTCTGGATCCTCAATGATTTCCTCTCCATCTTTTATTTTTATTCTTGCTTTGGTGGGCACTCCCCTAAGTCTTCGGATTGTATTCCAAAAACTTACTGGACTGCCCTGCCGGTCCAGGCTCGTTGCTGATGTTAAAGGGAAGGTTGCGGCTTGCCAATACTATGTCCGGTTTGGTTGCCGAACATTGCGTTAGTTAAGTCGGGAAATCCGGTCCTACTCTCTAGAGTCTATCTCTTTCGATGAGTAATTCTAGGTTCCTTCACCTCTGGTTAGGGTGACCATAACCAGAAGCTGTGCAACAGGCGTTTAAGTTTCCACCTAGAAATGCCATTTTTCCTCGCCCATAGATGTTAAATAGATTGGGAACGGGCAGATATTCTCGGCGGGGCGGCTGATAGGCCGCTGCCACAGTTAGGCCTCCTACCAGGGTTGGGATTTCGACAGCCACGAATGATTATTCTAACTCTGGAATTGTTTTGTATTTAATGTTTTTCTGCATCACGATGGCTGCGCCATCGTACCTTTCTTGTGTATGTTTTTGTGTGATCACAGTGTAATTTGGTATTTTTATTGAGGTTGTTTCAGTGTTTACACCGTGTTCGGATATAAGGATCAGGTCGGGATCTACCATACGGAATATTTTTCCGTATTGGGTGGATTTCACTATCCGTTGGTGTTTAGTGTGAGTATTTTTAGCTTGTTGTTGGTGTTTTCCATGTTTTGTGTTCTTGTTTTCTATGCGAGTGTGTGTGTTCTCCTTTACCTTTTGTCTCTTCTCTTTCTTCCATTTCGTATTTTTCCAAACTCTGTTTCCCTTATGGTGAGGCAGGAGTCTATGTAATTTAATCTTTGCAGCCATGAGCGCCTCGTGTACTATTGCCTCTTGCAACTGCGCGTCATAAGTCATTTTAATTGTACTGTTCTTACCCCTTCAACTATCTCCCTAATTGTGGAGTTGGCTGGAAATGGGGTTTGTTCAGCCTTGTAGAAGCGCATATTAAGCTCTTCTCCATCTAATTTATTGGGCAGTTGGGGAGCCTTTCCCCTGCTAGTGCTTCTCGCTCTCTTGTTTTGTTTTGGGGGTTGGACCTGCTCTTCCTCTTCATCTTCCGAGGAAGATGCGGAGCTTGTGATGTTTCCTTCTGCTTGTTTTATTCTTTGTGCTGCTTTTTTCTCCTGCATTTCCCTTTTTCTTTGGGCTTCTATCCTCGGGTCTCAGTTGCTTCTGCTCTGACTTCTGTTGGTGGGAAGGGTGTTGCTGGGGCTTTTTCCTGTAGTTCATATTGTAGTTGCAGGACATCTCCTGATGGAGGGTTGTCCGGGAACCACATCTCTTCTAGACTATTTTTCTTGAGCATGATATTCAGCTCGGTCGCGAAGCATCCCGCGTTAGTGAGGTCTCTCACTTGCGCATACATAATGCACGTGAGGAATTTGGTTGAAATTTTGTCCCCAACCTTCAGATATGTCTTTGGGGGGGGGGGAATTTTCGACTGTCATTGCGGGGAGGGCTCTGGCTGCTTGAGCGTAAGAGGTGTTTGCTCTCCTTATTCTCTCTGCCCTTTTTTCTTCAGTTTTTCTTTTCACCAGCTCCTTCTTTTGGGGGGCATGACATGGCCATAGCCCCATGTCTTAGACCACAGTTCGGGCATCTTTCCTCGGCTGTCGGGCATTCCCGCCACCCGTGTTCTTTGCCACTGCATTTGGAGTAGGTAATCTCCTGCTCCTTGCAGTCTTTTGGTGACGTGCATTTCTAGCTTAAAGCCTCGGAAGCAGATTTGAATTGGAGTGTACTCTTCTCTATTTATCTGTTCTCTGCTTATCTTTGCGTTGAAGAGCAGTATTCCACTCTCCTTCGCCTTAGCTGCCATAGTGGTATCACTGAAGATGATTTTAAATACATGACTGTAGTCAGTATTATCTCTACGGTTTTTTTAACTTTACCACTTCGGTAATGCTCGCCCACTGCTGGTTTCTTAGTATCTCCTCTTTAATTTCCTACTTGGCGTGTTGGCCTATCCAGGGATCCAGCTTTCTGCAGATCACACTTCTGTGTGCCTGGATTCTTGGGAGGGGTACTAGGTTTCAGGTTTATTCCCATCAGGATTTCTATTGCTGTTTCTTTTGTTAACTTATCCAGGTCATTTTCTTTATCGCATATAGCGACATAGCCTGTTGGTGCATCGAGCAGGTGAAGTACAGCAACGTTTAGTTTTCCGAATAAGGTTTTATAGACCATCCCCTTATCCGGTTTCTGCAATCCACTCACAGTTCTTAGCGGTACTCTTGGAGCATTTGAGTCCGCCATTTCTGCGTGCAGCCCCTTGAAGAGGGGATGCACTTACTCTCTTTGTTACCTTTTTATATTATTTGCTTTGAGTCTTTGCCTACCAAAGTGTTCTTCAGTTGTTTTTGGATGTTACGTATTATTTAAATTTTATTTGCCTTAGGGAGAAGAGAGCCCCCCTCATTTCCCCACCGCCTCGACGGAAGAGGGATTTGCCTTTTAGGATGAATGATAAGAGGGATGAGATGAGTCCGGGTGGGATCCTCTCAGGGATGTGATTGTATGGCGGACTTATTGACAACGCCGCCGCCCCGAGGGTGTATTAATCGCGACCGCTTCCCAACATACCAATACGTCCCTCTATGGTCCTGGAAGGGGGCCCCGCTGTAATGAGCAGCGGAGGTTGCAGTCCGTCACTTGTCCGAAATTATTTCTGACATTGTTCTGGCTGTGGGCTAATTCTCAAACCAGGTTCCTCCAATGCCCCAATTATGCCGTGGCAACAGCTCAGCATAGTTGGGACGAAAAGTGATTGGCAAATCCTCTCGCATCTGGCAGCAGGTCACTTAGTTGGGCAGGGCTGGGGACTTAAGCAGTCATTTGCCTAAGTGGAGCCTCTAAAAGGGAAAGATGAATATTAGTGATGATGGGTGAATAGTGATGAAGACTCTCTTTCGTGACAAGGGTTTTTTCGGAGGCGTTTTGGGAAATTATCCCCAAACTTTTCCTCCTTTGCCGTTTCTGGGGTAAATCTGCCAGTGATATTTCTTCAAGAATTCCGAGCAAGCATCCTACGTTCATTTTTGGAATGACAAATTGACCAATCAGCTTTTAGACATAAGCACTGTAATAATTGTCCAATCAGCGCCATGATAGATTTAAAATGTTACTAACGCTCCAACCGCTTGCACATAAACACGGCTGAAATAAATTTTCCGAATTTTTAGACATGGAAGAAATCTACAAGAAATTTTAGCAAAGCGAAAAGTTAACAGCCGGCAATGGAGGAAAAGGAGAGTCTAGGTCACAGCAAGAAAACGCCATCGATTTTTACCTTTTCCGCACGGGGACTTCAAGAACAAAATCTATTTTGTACGGAGCCACGTATAGCCGACCCATGATATAGTACGGCATACTAGGGAGTTTAACTTCCTATTTACGAAAAAAAAATACTACAAAGCTTATCTTCCTATTTACGAAAGAGCAATATTACAAGGTTGGAAGTTTATCATCCTATTTACGAAAGAGAAATACTAAAAAGCGGGAAGTTTATCTTCCTATTTACGAAAGAGAAATACTAAAAAGCGGGAAGTTTATATTCCTATTTACGAAAGAGAAATACTAAAAAGAGGGAAGTTTATCTTCCTATTCATAAGGTTCAATGTGTGAACCGTTTAAAATTTACTAACGAATGTTTACGGCCCGAGAAAACAGTGTTTAATACATAATTAATATCTACGCCTTACAATTATAGATATATATATATATATATATATATATATATATATATATATATATATATATATATATATATATATATATATATATATATATATATATATATATATATATATATATATATACAAATAATTTTAATGTGCTATGGTGTACTGTGAAGCAATTATAGAATTTCCTAAGACTTCAAAATGCTCATCTTTGAGGTATTTTTGAGTCATATTCTATTCGATTCTATAATTTGGTTCCAGCACCACAGGAGTTGGTCGCGAGAACGTGGAGTGCGTTTAATACATAAATAATATCTAGGCCTTACAATTATATATATATATATATATATATATATATATATATATATATATATATATATATATATATATATATATATATATATATTAATATGCTATGACGTACTCAAAAATAATGGTATGAGGGATTTCTCGCAAATTTTACGCGTCTACCGGAACGAGTATAAACGGTCGATTCATTACCATTATTTTAAGTATTTGGAACAGATTACACGTAACTATAATTTCTACACTACTTTCCGATGATACTTCCTCATTTTGCTGTGGGTTATTTAATTCTAAAGGACTATTTACAACGGGTTTATTGTTCGATGGTCACGAACAGTTTATATTTATCTCATTATACACACTAGGCAATACAGCTGGTTCCACTCTGTCTATAGACACCGCGTTCTGATGGCCATCCGGGAATTCTAACTTAAAAACTTTGTCATCACGTTCGACAACAAGGAATGGGCCTGCATAAGGCGCTTCTAGTGGCTTCTGAACGCGATCAACATGGACCCCCACATGCGTGGCATCATTTAATTCCTTGGGTACAAATGTTTTTGGTACCGAGTACAGGTGGCCTTCAGAAGTTTATGTGAAATCTATCTACGACATGGTCTTCGCTAGTTCAGAGATGAATCTCGAATCAGCTTTGGATGAAGAAGAGGCGACTAGGGGCTTAGGGCCAAGAAGGGTCGTACCTGTGACCGTTGTAAAGGGTGAAAAACCCGAATCATTAGGAAAAAACCGGAGGCCCAGAAGAACGATTGGTAGGGCCATCAACTAACCTTGTCAGTGAGCCATTATAGAGCTCTTCAAAGCCCGATGCGACCTTTCCACGATCCCGTTAGTGGTAGGTCTGTACGCCGTGGTTCGCAAGCGATGGAAACCAACGAGTGCCGATAATTCTTTGAAGAGTTGGGACTCAAGTTGCGTTCCTTTGTGGGTGATCACGTATAAGGGAACGCCAAACCTGGATATCCAGCCACCCAAGAAGGCTAAAGCAACCATTGCAGCACTGATGTCTGGAATCGGTATTGCTTCAATCCACCTGGTGACTCTATCTATGCATGTCGGCAGGTACCGGTTAGGAGAGGGGTATGACTGCCTAGGCAGGATACACAGCGGGAGTGGACCAACTATATCGATGTAAACCGTCTCAAATCTCGAAGTGAACATACTAATAGGCAGGACTGGCGACATAGTGTGGTGATTTACTTTAGCAGATTGGCAGGAGAGGCATTCACGGGTCCATGAACGTATATCTCTATCCAGATTGGGCCAGAAATACCTCGCTTTCACCAACCGAAGCGATGCCTTAATCCCTGGATGTGAAATATTATGAAGTTGCTTGAAAATAGCTGATCTGGTGGGATGTTACCTCACACCAGAGTTGGGATCGAGACGACTTCATTTCTTCGTCATGCTCTTGTGCTGCTGCCAAAGAATGGAGATCAAATGAGTCCACATGGACCGAATTGACATTCCGAGATAGGCAGTCAGCAACCACATTGTCCTCACCACGTGCATAAGCTATGTCATTGACATACTCCAAGATTGCGGTCCAGTTCTGTTGTTGCCTGTCCGTTTTTGCACGTAGTGGCGAGGAGAAGGCAGAAACTAGTGGCTTGTGGTCCGTGCATAATGTCACTTGGCAGCCCGGAGTTCGCTGTCATAAGTAGAGTACGCTTGCTGTGTTTTACTCAACTTCCCAGAGAAGAATGCCACTGGCTAGGGAAACCCATCCACCATCTGATAGAGCGCAGCACCAACTGCGAATTGGGAGCAGTCTGTCACAAATTGATACGGAGAGTCATTGGGTAATGGGTGGCGTAAGGAATCTTCGGTCAACTGGCGATTTCCAGCAGAAGGGTTCTTCGGGGGATTGTCCTTAACGAAGGGGAAGGACTGTCTTCGGCGAGTGAGAGCGAAGTGGGACTCGGAAGTACGAGCGATCTTTGTGACAGCAAATCGGAGATGTTCTAGATGAACAATGGAGGTTATTGTTGAAACCAAGCGTTCTCTTGAAGAACGTTAAAAGGGGGGAATTAAATTATCCGGACGTGATGTCTTGGGAACGAGAACTATTTCTTGACGAACGGACTTGAAGAACATTGGCTGTTCTAACGTTGTTCTCTTTCTGAACAACAGGGGGTGGGGGTGAGAACCAGTTCTTGTCAAACGGGCTCAAAGAACAATGGCTGATCTAACGTTGTTCTCTTTCTGAACAACAGGAGGGCCTTGTTGACTTGGCGTCTCGAAGGCACGAACCTTGGCACTCAAGGGATATCTTCCTCTTCTGGACAATAAGGGGGTTCTCGAGGTAGAGAGTTCCTAGGTGCACAAGGAAGACCGGATCGGCGTGATGCCTCGCGAAGATAATCGGGATCTGCTTCAATTGGGAAAAGCTATGGTATAAATACCCGGAGCCATCTCCATGGCGTAGGAGATAATTGAGTGGGGGACTTCGGGGAAATTTCCCGGTGGCGCCTGGGAAAATACCTTATCTGCCCATAAGCCTAATTCAATCTGGCGAGATCGACGTATGGAGGGGAAACGGGGGAGTGAACCTCCTGGATTAAACATTGCTATCATGGGAGATAACGCGCTTCTGCTTCCTCTCGCAGGCAGGATGCACGTGGGTAAGCATGTGGGTAAGCATGGTTAACAGGTGATAGAGGCTGAATTAAAGCGGCCTCAGACCGTTCTATCACACACTACATTCAGAGCATTTTTCAGTCTCTTGTTTACATGCTCTTGTGGGGTGGTCATACATGAGGTAGATTCTGAAACAGATCTGAATATCTGTGAACTCCTCTCTCTCTATTTGATCGGGAGTGATCCTCTCATTAAAAGCTAACAGTCCTGTCTCAGTGGCTTTTTGAGCCATACCTGTATCTCTAAATACGACTTTAAAGACATATGTATGTTCTCTAAATTTGATTACTTCAATCACTGCAGCCCAACTGTGGTTGGATTCAATTTCTCTTTTTAGTTTTTCAGTGTCATGAGACCCGACTCATGGGTCTAGACGTTTGCATATAACGCTTCTATGCGTCACTATTTGGAATCGGATTTTGAGAGCTAATCCGAAATTTTTCAGAACGTCCACTGACCTTTGTGCCGTCAGGGCTTCGACGTCTTTCTCATTTTGGCACAGTGCTACATAACCTTGGGCGTTATCAATTAATCTAACCAAAGCAATATTGAGTTGGGAATATATTGTTGAGAATACTTTCCCTCTGTCGGGCTTTTCCCTGGTTAGGGCTTTGAGAGGGATCCTTGTAGTTTCCCGCATGTTTGTAGTGGATTTAGTGGACCATCATACCCTTACAATTGTATTTATGACAAAGGAAGGGGGGTGGGAACATTATACCTTGCCTACTTATATATAATTTTATTTAGAGACCTTGTTGGATAGGGGGGGGGTAGAGAAAGATAAAGAATAAAGAAAAATTATTATATGTGCTTGTCCAGGTACCTTTCTTCTGAGTTTCTTCTTTGATTATGATATAGCCCGTTAGTTATTTCCTCCGATTGTTCACTTGCACGGTTTGTTAAGGGGTCGGTGTAAGTAGATTGTAAATTATTTACACACAAGTCTCTGGTGGTGAGCTCATGTAATTTAAAACTCTTGTTATCACTTTGTTTGTTGAAGCGTACCGGTGGGGCACTGATTCTAACGGTTGAATGAGTTTAATCACTTGGGGAGAATAAGCGTGGAGTTCACCCTATTTGATCGCTTGTTTCTAAATTTGGGGCAATCGGTCCACCTTTTCTATTAAAGGCACCAGGCGAACAATGTTTGTTAATGTTTTTTAACGTGTTCACTATTTATACTATTTCCAGAGTTTGGCGGAAGGAATTTCTCTCTCTCTCTCTCTAATACATCTTCGCACCCCTACAGATGGTGAAAGAAAGGTAGGGTTTTCCTTGTTTGAGGGGCATCGCAGGTATTTTTATTCTCTAACTACTTATTTTTCCTTTTTGTTTTATTAATGTTGACTAGTGTTTGCCTTTGTGTGCGTTCTTTTTTGTGTTCTTCTGTGTATTTCTCCTCATCTTGTTTACCTAGTTTTCGTGCAATGTTGAGCTTTCGAGCATTTATTTCTGTTCAAATTTAGTGTTATACTTCGTGTCTTGATCTGTTGTATTTGCTTGTCTGTCGTTAATTGTGAATTTAATTTTTGTCTTGTAGTTTATTGTGTCATACTCTGTGTTGTTTATGTTTATGTGTAGATTGGTATTGTGTTTTCCTCGGAACAGAGTCTAGTGCTTGGGAAGTGCCGATTTTGAGCGACCTTCCTGCGCAATCTGGTAGGGATGTTAATTCTGTCACCAGTTCTTCTTAGTTCTGGGATGATATCAATGGCCATTGTAGACCAGACCTTTTTGGCCAGTTTCTGGGTTGTGACATTAATGGGCTCCAGACGCTGCCTGAGGTGCAGGTCCCTCTGCCGAAGATACTCTCTTCGTCTGGTTTTATTTATGCAGAGGGATGCAGAGTTCTGCACTCGCTGGAGCCTCCTCATAGCGGTCTTGCTGGCCGTTTGAGTCACTACTGCAGGGTAGATGAGCTTAGCCCAGATAAACATCAGGTATATTTTCCTGATATTCGCCGAGCTTAGATTTCTGAACCTATATAGCTTAGAGATTTCTCTCTTCGCCATATTCTGCCTCTCCTTGTAGTGAATCGAGTATCCGTGGTCGGAGATTTTTAGGCCCAGAATGGTGCCTACGGCGGAGTAGCCATATCTTCTCCCATCTATTACAATGGGCCATGTCAACTTGCGGCACAGCGAGAGGATCTTAAATTTCTCCCTGTTTGTCCGGATTTTCAATCTTCTCTCCTATTGGTTGATGTTCGAGATCTCTGCAATGGTGTTGTTCGCCTGATCCCTTGCTTTCTTAACCCTACTGGGGACGATCTGCGTGACGTCATCTGCGTACTGCATATACATCGTGTCCCTGTGTATTGGAGTAGAGAGGTCGATGGTGAAGATCAGGTAAAGCAAAGGACTCAGGCAGCTACCCTGGAGAACGCCCGCTTTGAGCTCGAATTATGGTCCTTTGTGCTCTTCGAATGATACGCGCCCTTATCTCCATGATGAGGTTACAAAGAATCCTTTCCAGGACTGTGTTTAGCTGGAGACCTAGGATCTTGTAGTGTAGGCCTCTCAGCCAAACCTTGTCGAAGGCCTTCTGCACGTCCCTCATCACGATGTCTACATATTGACCCTTCGCTTGGCAGTGCGCAATCTTTTCGGTTAGAAGCGCCAGGGCCGTTTCAGTGCCCCTTTTTGGCCTGAACCCATGTTGTTGTGGGTTATGCGCTCCCAACTCGTATAGTTGATTTTGTAGCCTATTGGCTATAATCTTCTCGAAGATCTTGCCGAGTATTTCTAGAAGAGATATTAGGCGATAGTTAGCCACTTTGCCTCAGGGCTTATTCCCTTTTGGGATAAAGATGATTTTTGCCACCTTATACCCGTCAGAAAAGTAGCCTGTATTCAGAGATGCGTTCATGGTGTTCACTATGCCCTGAATATTTTGCCGTGGGGCATTCACTAGGTTGTTCTTAGTGAGCCCAGACCAACCGGGGGCCCTTTGTTTGAAGGACCTTATGGTGTTAATGGCCTCTTCAATGGTAATAGGGCACCCGTGGTTAACCATCTCTCTTTCTCTAAATACTTGCGGTTGTGGGTGGGTCCTATGTATCATCGCTCCGAGGTCCTCGAGCAGTTGGTCTTCGAAGTCCTGGTCGAAGTCGTCGTTCTCCTCAGGTGATATTGTAAAGACCTCTTTCCAATGCCTCCTGAATCTCCTTTCGAGAGAATCCGGATCCTATATGATGATGTCGTCTTCCTTTATTTTTATCCCAGGCCTGCGATGCAATCGCCTAAGTCTTCGGATTTTATTCCAAAAACTTACAGGATTTCTTTCCCTGTCTAGTGTGCCTATGATATCGTCCCATATTTCATTTTGTTTCTCGAGGATTATGTTTTTTAGTTCCTCGCTTAGCTGTCTCACTCGGGCTGCCCTTTCCCGGGTTGGGCCTGTCCTACCGACTTCCTCGTAGACTTTCCTGTGCTCCCTAGCGATATCCCTCATTACGTCCATCCACCTAGGTTGTGGGAGCATTTTGTACGAGATTCTGGGGATGCATCTTTCGTCAGCTTGAATGAGGAGATTAGTGATCTTTTCAATCTCCTCATCAATTTCCTCAAGATTTGCTTCTTCCAGGTCAGCCGGCTGGTAGGTGCTGGGCATTTCTCTTTACTGCTCCCAGTTAGATTCCGCGTAACTTTTCTTAAGTGTGACGGGCTTGAGCATTGGCGCAAGCGAAATGGTGGTGATAATTGGGATATGATCGCTCGGGACCAATGGGCCGAGGGCGTTGACGATGTTGAAGGGGAATTCTGGACTTGCTAACACAATGTCCGGTTTTGTCGCCGAGCATCGTGTTAGATAAGTTGGGAGGTCTGGTCCAACTCTCCGGAGCCTATTTCTTTCGAATAGTAGCTCCAGGTTTCGTCCCCTTTGGTCGACGCGCCTGTAGCCAGATGCACGGCAACTGGTGTTTAGGTCCCCGCCTAGAAACGGTAGCCTTTTGTGCCCGAAGAGGGTGAAGAAGTTGTTAATCGGTAGGTATTGTCGCCTGGGCAGCTAGTAGGCTGCCGCCACAGTTAGGCCTCCAACCAGGGTCGGGATCTCGACAGCCACGAATGATTCGTCTAAGTTCGGTAGTGTTCTGAACTTTATGTTTTTTCTGATAGCGATTTTTGCGCCATCGTACCATTCTTGTGTGTGGTTCTTTTGAATTACTGTGTAATTGTGTATTTTTATAGTGTCCGTGTTTGTGTTGACGCCGTGTTCTGATATGAGAATGATGTCCGGGTCCACCTTACGGAAGATGTTACCGTAAGGAATGGACTTTCCCTTCCATCCATTCACATTCAGTGTAAGTATTTTTAGAGCGTTGTTTATGTTCTCCATGCTTTCTTGTTCCTGTGTTTTTGTTCTTTTTGTGTGTCTCTTGTGTTGCGCTTTTTGCCGTTTCGTATCTTCTTGTATTCTGCATCACTTAGGGTGATGCAGGAGTCTTTGTGTAGTTTTACCGTGCCTTCCTGCATCGCTTGCTTAATGTCTGGTTCTCATTTTGGTGCTGAGTAGGTCCATTTAATTATCTTTTGTTGGATACCCTAAAATATCTCTTTGGGAGAGAGCTCCTCGGGGTATGGGGTATGCTCGTTTGAAATTATTTTGAGGTCGATCTCCTCTCCATCGTACTTGTAAGTACGTTTCAAGGTCTTCGACCTACTTCTTGAGCTTACGGGGATCTTGGTCACCTTGTTTCGGCCTCCTCAGCATCAGATTCCGAGGACAATTGGTTCGCAAGGTTGCCCTCTGCTTCTTTTATCCTTCTTGCCGCTTAACTTTCCCTCTTTTCACGGCGCTTTTGTGCCTCCAATCTTAGGTCTGGCCTAGTTAAGTTTATTTTTCCAGTCGTGGTTTTTACTTCTTTCGCAGACTCTGATGGTCTCTCCTCCTGGGTAAATGGAGTCGCGGTGCCTCTGGTGCATCTTTTGACAGAAATTGAAGCTGCAGCACGTCTTTCGATGGTGGGCCGTCCGGAAACCACATCTCAGACATGCCGTTCTTTTTCAGCATGAGATTCAGTGTTTTCGCGAACGTTCCTGGGTTTGTAAGATTATTTACGTGCGCATCTAATATGCACGTAAGTATCTTAGTCGAATTCTCATTCTCTAGTTTGAGATAAGTCTTCGGCTGTTGCTTTTCCGTCACTCTCTTCCGGGCTGTTGTTGTTGCTTGGGCGTAGGAGGTAGTATTCCTCCTCGTTTACTCAGCTTTCTTTTTCTTTATCAGATCTTTCTATTGGGGACAGGGCATGGCTATCGCCCCGTTGTTCAGTCCGCAGTTTAGGCATCTCTCCATTGCTGCCGTGCACTTTCGCCATCCGTGGCCTTTTCCGCTGCACCTTTGTTGTATGATGTTCCATCTTGTAGCACCAGAAGCATATCTAGATGGGGGTGAACTCTTCCCTCTCTATCTGGTCAACGCAATGATAAAGACGCTATTAGGAGTTCGTCAGTGTATCAAATGAGGAAACAAAAAACTCGCATACCAAGATTCATGAAACTTTGGAAGGTCTGATCACTATTATGCAATCCAGATAGGACATGAAAACAGTTTCATAGTAGACAGAGTTGCGAATTAACGAGGTGCTGTACTCAAGTAACTTTATCATATTTTTACCTCCTAAAAGGTAATCTATACTTTGAGCACTTACACTTCTACTTGTGTGTTTTCTCTTTGTTACATTTATTTCATTACATTTGAAAAGGATAGAAGTATTGGTTACTTCTCAGTTAATTTTGGCCAATCTCAGACGTCGAAGCAAAAGTCAGATAATGACCAATCACAAGCGTGCACTCTGGTTTAAAACAAATCATAAGCGGTTTTTTATATTTGGACCAACCACATGCATCCTTTCATACCCGATAGACAATTCGTTTGTCTCTCGCACTTTCCCGTCTGAGAGAGAGAGGGTGTCAGTTTATTAAATTATTCCTCATTGTCCTAGACTCTTAGCGTACTATCGCGCCCATCATGAGTTCTACTGCACCATTGAAAATAAAAATAGTGGCGATTCCTACCGATGGCCATACTTGGAATCATTTGTTAAGTACAAGAATAATGTGGGAAACTCCGTGAAGCTGCAATGTTTGTTGTGTTTGCCGAAAATTGCCGAAGTGACCACATACATTAATTCGCCTTCAAATTTAACTATGTAGTGCATAGGCTATTTGGTAAAAAATACCCACATACTGGAAAGGAAAGCGTATAGGCTATTTATATTGGGATGAATATTCAGGCTTTTAACTATGTAATGTATAAGCTATTTGGTAAAAATATCCACATGCTGAAAAGGAAAACGTATAGGCTAGTTATCAGGTCAGAGACCGATTCGCATCAAGAGAACGTCATCGGAAAGGGAGGCGTGTGAGAGAATGCCCTCGAAAGACCCCGTGCGAGGAAGCCCCCACGGAAATACCCTTCTTTTCTTTCAAGACCACGTGCGTCCAGCGTGAGAATTTTAGAAAGTTCGAGAAAGAATCCGTCCCTCGCGTAATCACCCGCCACAGCTGTGTTTGCTTTCGAACTCCGCTCCCGCCGCCCCTGCGATAACACCGTGCGCAGCCATATTAACCCTACCCCTATATCACGAGGTAAGTTTCATAGTCTGGAACGACGCGTCATCATGAAATGTGTTTGCTTAGACTGACGTTAAAAATGCCCTAAGGACAGCAAGGCCCTGAGGCGTCTATCGGAGCAACCACCCGAGTATTTAACCCGAAGCTCACCATCTCTCGAGGAGATTGAAAGCCCGCCTTCCACTCCGTTTAGACTGCCGCCTGTTTCCCATGAACCCCTGTAACTCGTCGTCGTACTTCGTCGAAGATCTGGCCAGCAGATCTACCTTCGTTAAGCTTTGGCCACTGTTCACAGGAAAGCTATCGAGCCCTTTCTTCCTGAAGAGTTGTGCGGCCTTCTCATCTTCACCACCCTTTCAAAATTCCCGTTCTTTCGAGACTGAGACTCGCTGACGATCTGCTGAATCGTCTCGAGTTGAGATTACGTCTCTCTGGAGCAGAGAAAATCTCATTCTTCCTTACGAAATAATCCAACCCCATTTTCGAGTCCTCTTCATCAGGACTCACCGAAGTATCTTCTTGAAGACTTGCGCCGTTGTCTCCTTCACCCTCCTGCCCTTCCAAATCGCCTGCGCTTGAAGGTAAAGCGATTTTGTATGGTCATCCCCAGATTCCTTGGTAATCTTCACTTACTTCATTTAACTACCATAAGTAATTTGTTCACCGCTTATATATATATATATATATATATATATATATATATATATATATATATATATATATATATATATATATATATATATATATATATATTGCCCCCTTTTATTATATATATTAAAATTATATTTTGAGGTATTGTATTAATATATCCTTTGAACTGCAACTTTGCAAGCCATTAGTCAAAACCCGATCAACCGTAAATCGCACTCTTTATTAATCGCCTTAGAACATATCTCAAGACTTTTGGTCAGCTGTCTGCCCGTGGTTGTGTACGACTCTGGGCACCGAGCTAGTCTACACAAGAATACCTTGACGGTTTGCTTGACTCTGTGCAAAAGGATAACCAAGATAATTCATCGGTTTCAGTAGCTAGGTGATGGGGGGGTTTTGTGTTTTTTTTCAATGTAATATATTTAAGTTCAGGTAGATAGTTAATAGTTAACATTGAGTGTTAAATCAAAATAGTCAAGGAATTTTTAATTATACTTTAAATTAAACCATAGCTCTCTGTTTTTTGTTTACGTTTCAGTGGCCAAATTTTCTCCCTTCTCTTGTTAAGACGTTTCTTGATTCCTTAATTTCAGTGTTTTGAAAACTTTTCTCAATATGGCGTCTATTTGGATGAAATGAGTATGCCCTTTGATGTAAATTAGTGTATATGTAGTAAATAGGGAATGAAATCGACTAATTTTAAAGATGAAAGGTTGTGGTAAAAAAAAATCGAGTGAACAATAATTTATTTCAAAATGAAAAGAAAAATTAACTTACGTTTGACCAATTCAAACACAGAGCTATTTTTAGTAATAAATTACCATATTAAGGAATCCAATTAATATCTTGTATTTGAAGCCATTCATTGGATATGTGCTTAAAAACTGAGAAAGCCTATCTTTTTCCAACTTCATCTTATTACTAAATTAAGTTTTGATAACTAAATTCCAAGCAAGGAAGAAGTCTTTTTTTCATGTAACATTAAATCAAATAAACACAAGTAGGATGAAACACATGAGAAATTTATGTCATCGCCGTCACTATGAGAAGTAGAGGGATTGTAACTAAAAAATCATTCTCGCTCGAATAACCAGCATTGCTTCTTTGCCGAAGGTCCATGACCTTGCAAATGGCAAAGTGTTTTGGTAATTT